>OX422140.1:273959803-274537173 GCA_949129095.1 Volucella bombylans | reverse complement strand
TCCCTTCCTTACATACGGCATGGTGAGGTAGAAAATAATGATTGGTGTTGGCAAGAGATTCTTCCTTCACGGCAACCATGCGATTCAACTGCAGATATTCATCCAGACAAGCCGTGTATTGATCACGCAGTTGGATATTTGTGGCGAGCCGTTTTTCCAAACTCTTCAACCGTTGAAGGGCACCTTGGAAGGATCTCCCTAGGAGCGGAAATGTGTTTCCTTTAAATGGAAGAGCCACCTGGTAATGACCATCTGCCAACCTCTTAACATTTTTCAGGTACTGTTCTTCACATTCGATGTCCTCTTTAGTTTCCATGGCCTTGAATGGAACCTCCTCCAATTCCCAGAATTTGCTAAGCTGTGCATCAATGTTGGTGGTCTGAAGAAAGCTGTAAATGGGCCTCGGTTCCAGAGACGCTTTACCAAATAGGATCCATCCTAGCTTCGTGTTTTGAGCAATGGGCAATGTCTTATCCTGTGGACGGACTAAGTCGGGTAGCAAAACCTCTGCTAGCACGTCACTGCCTAATAAAATGTCGACTTTGGATGGTTTGTGAAATGTTGGATCGGCCAAGAGCAGGTCGTTGAGATGACTCCAGTCACTAACTGGAATACTCCGGGACGGGAGATGGCCAGACAGCGACTTGTAAATAAAAGCCTGAACGGCTGTCTCGAAGTTCGTATATTGTGATGCAACAACAATGTCGACAACCCCCTTGCAGGTGCCACTGCTGACCATTCCTAGCCCAGAAAACTCGACCTGAGTCCGTCTCGGCTTCAAACGTAGGAGTTGAGCAGCTGATTCAGTTAAAAAAGTTGCCTCTGAACCCGAATCTAAGAGTGCACGCAGCTTAAATTCTTCTCCTGTAGAAGCTCTCACCTTAACATAAGCGGTAGCTAGCAAAACCTGCGTCGGTGTATGCGTAATTGCATGAAGTGAATTGAGGGTGGGATTCACCTTTTCTCCTCTAGTTGACTGGAAATTTGGCACATCTGTATTAGTGGTGGAGTTGAAAAATGGTTGTCGTTGTTGATGTTCTCCCCGTGCAGGTGTAAGATCGTTTGAGGTGGAAGATCTTTGTGATTGGATGAAGGTGTTGGATGGTGGATGTGATTGGATTGGTTGTTGGGAGGAGGTGGTGGTAATATGTAACAAAGAGTGATGCGGTTGTTGGCAATAGTAGCATCTATAGCTACTGGGGCATTGCTCGGATGTGTGGTTGTAGGCTAAGCAGTTGGAGCAGAGGCTCAACCTATCAACGCTTTGCCGACGATTAAAGATGCTCATCTTCAAAAACCTTTTACATCTGCGAACTGCATGTTGTCCACTGCTGCAAATTTGGCAGGAGATTTGTGGCTTGCTAGCCTGCGAATGAAAACTGCTTTTGTGAAACGTTTGTCTTGGCAACTCGGTCGTGGCCCTAGCTGGTTGGGAACTTACTGCTTCCAAGGTACGAAAACGCATTTCTAAAAATTGGGAAAAATCAGAAAATGTTGGCAACTCTTTCGGTTTCTCCCTAGTCCCTAAACGCTCTTCCCAAAGTTGTTGAGTTTTGTTTGGGAGCTTTTGAAGCAAGACAAAAATCACTATCACATCCCACTCATCCACCCGAATATTTAAATTTTTCAAACTGTGAAGAACTTCGGTAGTGGTGTCCAACAATTGTTTAATTAAATCGGACCTTTCCTGGCTAATGTGAGACTGATTGAAAAGACATTTAAGCTGCGTGTTAACCAAAAACCTTGCGTGATCATACCTATCCGTTAGTATCGTCCATGCCTTGATATAATTCCCGTTATCGATGCTCAGGTGATTTATAAGTTTCTGGGCTTCACCTGACACACTTGACTTCAGATAATGGAGTTTCTGAATCTCAGACAATGCACTATTCCTATGAATTAATGATACGAATAAATCATGGAATGACCTCCACGTATCGTAGGTGCCTGAGAACACGGGTAAATTAATTTTTGGCAGCTTGATATCCACCTTTGTTGCAGTAGTAGGTACTGCATCTGCCGGGTCCTTGTTATCGCCACATTTCTGCTTATCGGCTGCATCTAGCAAATCTCCCCTGTAGATTATGTAAGCGTCGCAAAGCCTATCGTACAAATCTTCAATTTTTTCGAACGATTCCGCGTCTTCTTCCTCGATGGTATTGAGAAGCGTCTCATGTAACCTTTTGGCGTCTGCCATGTCGCCCTCCAAAAGCGCTAAGCGCCCCGCAAAATAATTAGCAGTCCTGCGGGCTGGACCCGTTTTAGAAAAATTTAATTGATCCCTCACTAATTTTTTATATATCCTCTCCAACACTTTTTTCTCCATTTTTATTTATTAAAACACACACAATAAGGTATATAAAGAACGAAAATTCACTTACTTGTTTTTTCCTCGGTGCACGTGGATTCGTCGTTGTGATCTTGCTGCAGCTCGTTGCACACACGTGGTCTTTCCTGGAACTCTGGACAAAATTGTGGCGACTTGGTATCCCCTGGTAATCGCTCATACACACACTGTCTGCTCTGCAAATCCGGGCAAATTTGTGGCCACTTGGTCTACTTCGGAACACTTTGCAATCACACGCACTGTCTGCACTGCTATTTCGGGCAGATTTCTTCTCCAACAAATTCAGACCTTAAAAACTTCCTTGGCTTCGAAAGGACCAAAATGTTCGTTGAGGAACGAGGAGGAGATTAAAAAGGCGGTTTCTGTATTGTACTTAAACTGAACAGTTAATTAAAACCAAAAAAAAAGGGAATGAAACGCAGAACGACCGTTTTGGTTAAACGTTATAATTAAAGTGGTTTATTTGCTCTCTCTATTGACTCTAACAACAGGTATATGTAAGTATGTATGATACATTGATCTGACGTTTGTGTTTTAGTGCTGTTCGTCTTGGATTCTGTTAGTGCTGTTTGTTTTGAATTCGGCAGCAACCAGCAAGTAGTGTTGGTGACTTAAGTCTCCAACAAGGGTTTTGTTAGCTACAGCATTGTTGAGGGTTAGATCTTCAGATGGCGGCAGGTTAGTTTTGAGAGCGTTAGTAGATCCGGGATCTGAGGCGTCCTTCATTACGGAGTCAGCGGTCCAACGTCTAGGTCTAAAACCAAAGAAGACATTTATGACGGTTAATGGGCTGGGGATGGTCAGCAGTGGAACAACAGAAAAGTCCATCGTCCTGGAACTTGAGTCGTTGACCTCAAGATACACAAGCAATGTACAAGCATTCGTTTTTAAAACACTAACTGGCCTTCTTCCGGCCCAACACATTAACTTCGATAAATGGAGCAGTATTCAAAACTTACCTCTGGCGGATCCAACGTTCAATATACCGTCAAAGGTGGACATGTTGTTGGGTTGTGACGTCTATAGCGACATTCTTCTTGGTGAGGTTATCAGGATTGCGGGAAATTCCAGTCCAGTCGCTCAAAAAACGCAGTTAGGATGGATCTTACTAGGTAAACTACCCAGCAAAAATCAAGTCAGGAGTTTTTCTTGCCAACTAGAGCCAACCATCGAAACAACACTCCGAAAATTTTGGGAGATCGAAGAAGAGCCCTTTCCAAGGTATGAAGCTGAGGAAGAAAAAGAATGTGAGGTACATTTTATATAAAACACAACAAGATTACTTGGTGGCCGATATCAAGTTTGCCTACCCTTTAAGGGTGGGAATAGTCCGACCATGGGACCAACACGTCAAGGTGCCTTTAAACGATTCTTACAGTTGGAAAGGAGACTCCACTGCAACCCAACACTGTTAAGGGAGTATTCGAATTGCATGAAGGAATATCTCAAACTCGGTCACATGTCTCCTGTAAATGAGTCGGATCAGGTTCTTCAAACACCATACCATTATTTTATTCCTCACCATGCGGTCATCAAGGAGTCTAGCACGACAACGAAGCTGCGAGTGGTCTTTGATGCGATGTTTAAGCCAATCGGCGGAGAATCATTGAACGACCACTTGATGATCGGACCAAAGATGCAGAAGAACGTGATTGATATTATAATGAGATGGCGGTCATACAAGTACACATTTACAGGAGATGTTGAAAAGATGTACCGTCAAATTCAAGTCAGCAGCCAGGACTCGAATTACCAACACATACTCTGGAGAGAACAGCCTGAGGAAGAAATAAAGATGTTTCGCTTACGAACAGTGACGTTTGGTACAGCATCAGCACCTTACCTCGCTATTAGAGTTTTCCAGAAGTTGGCAGACGATGAGGCCCACAGATTTTCGTCAGCAGCACAAGTTTTGAAGGAGGAAACCTACGTCGACGACGTCATCACCGGTGCAGACAGCATTGAAGAAGCCCAGGAAAAGTTGAAAGCTGTTAAGGAACTGTTGGAGACAGCAGGATTCCATTTACGAAAGCACGTCAGCAACTCCAACTTAGTACTTCAGCACATTCCAATGGATCAGCGTGGGATTAACTTCTCCATTCCATTTGATGAGAATGCCAATGTGAAAACGTTGGGCATAAGATGGTTACCAGCACTTGATGTTTTTTCCTTCCAGGTGGCAATTATAAGTACTGAGGACATCACTAAACGGTCGGTACTCTCCTCCATAGCCAGGCTCTATGACCCGATGGGTTGGGTTTCACCTTGCATTATCAAGGCGAAGATGATAATGCAGAAACTATGGTTTAAGGGATCGGAGTGGGACAAACCATTACCTCCAGAACTGGTGAACGAATGGTTGAGTTTCTCTAGGGACTTACCCAACATTGAACGTATCCACATTCCGCGTTGGATCAACACCAGCAAGCAGATCAAGATGGTAGAAATCCACGGATTTAGCGATGCGTCGGAGAAGGCATATGCGGCTGCAGTTTATCTACGCGTTCTTGGTGAAGATGATAGAGTTCACATGAAGCTGCTTTTGTCCAAAACAAAGGCGGCACCACTTAAACCAATCACTCTTCCACGATTAGAACTTTGTGGAGCTATGTTGCTGGCAAAGCTTTTAACGGAAACGGGACGAATTTTAAAGTTGGACAAAGCGAAAACGGTGGCATGGACGGATTCCCTTATAACGTTGTGCTGGATTAGAGCTCATCCATCGAAATGGAAAACCTTTGTATGCAACAGAGTTTCCCAAATCCAACAGCTTACAAATTGCGCGATATGGAAACACATTCCCTCACAGCTCAATCCAGCAGACTTAGCGTCCAGAGGAATCCAAGCAGAAGATCTCGTTGACAACGAACTCTGGTGGCAGGGACCGGAATTTTTACGACATCGATGGGACGCACCATTTCCAGAACAACCACACGTCCAGGAAACCCAACAAGAAGAACGTCCAACGAGAGTCCATCATCAGGTCCTAGAAGAAGGAGTAATAGAAGCCTTGTTACTCAAACATTCGACACTATCGAGAGTAATTCGCATAGTTGGTTACTGTCTACGGTTCTTATGTAACAAACAACAACACTATCGGTCTCCAAACATTGTGCTTTCTCCACAGGAGCTTGAGACCGCACTTATGAAGATAATAAGAACCGCACAAGAAAGGATGTTTCCGGAGAAATTTAAAGAAACCAACTCACACGAGTTCAGAGGGCTAAAGGCACTGAACCCTTTCAAGGATGAACAAGGAGTACTACGAGTTGGGGGTAGGCTCGGTAATGCAGACCTCCCATTCAACACCAAACATCCAATTCTGCTGAGTCATAAACACCCACTAATACACCTCATAATAAAAGAAGCACATGAGAAGACCCTCCACGGGAGTAACCAAAAGGTGATGGCGTATATACGTCAGAGGTTCTGGATATTTCGTCTCAAGACCACCGTCAAGAATTACATTTTCAAATGCAACATTTGTTATAGGTTTAGAGCGAAACCCTTAGAACAGCTGATGGGCAGTCTTCCAACTGCCAGAACGACGATATCCAGACCTTTCACATACACTGGCGTGGACTACGCCGGACCGGTGGAGGTGAAAACGTGGAGAGGTAGGAACGCGAAACAATACAAGGGCTACTTTGCATTATTTGTATGCATGGCGACAAAGGCGATCCATATCGAGCTCGTGAGCGATATGACGACACAAGCGTTCATCGCAGCATTCCGACGTTTCATGTCAAGAAGAGGACTCTGCCGAGAACAATTTAGCGATTGTGGAAAAAACTTCATCGGCGCAGACAAGGAGCTTCACAAATGTCTCCAGGCATCCAAGATTGAGTGGAAGACAATAGCGAATTCACTAGCAAACGACGGCACAAAATGGAATTTCATTCCACCTGCTTCCCCGCACTTTGGAGGACTATGGGAAGCAGGTGTGAAATCAGTAAAGTTTCACATAAAAGGAGTAGCCGGGAATTCAACGCTGACGTTTCGAGGAGCTCACCACACTTCTAACTCAGATAGAAGCATGTCTGAACTCCAGACCATTGTGCCCACAATCAGATGACGTCAACGACTTACAGCCAATAGCACCGGGCCACTTCCTAATCGGTTCACCATTAGTTTCACCACCACAACCACACTATGAACTGGTGAAAATGAGTCACCTAGAGCGATGGAAACGAGTGCAGGCGTTATTGCAATCGTTTTGGAGATGTTGGAGTTCAGAGTACTTGTCACGACTGCAGCAGAGACCAAAATGGATAAAGGCAGTACACGGCCAAATCAAGGCAGGCGATTTAGTTCTCGTCAAAGATGAAAGGCTACCACCACTCAAATGGAGAATGGCCAGAGTAAAGAAGCTTCACCCTGGTCCCGATGGTCTGGTCAGAGTAGTGACACTTAAAACAGATAGTGCGGAACTAAAACGACCGGTAACGAAGATATGCCCACTTCCAAGCAACACATCAAACGCGGACACAACACAGATTTAAGACAGGTATACAACATCACAAACATAACCACCTATCCACTTACTTATAACACAGATACCAATACCCAACACAACAAAATTTCTACATAAAGCGGAAACGTGATTGTGTCGCCTCCTTGACCGTACTCGGACCAACAGCAACGTAGGATCTCGAGGAGGCAATCACGTCCGCAAAACTCTGAAAATTCAACACGACACTAAAACCATTGCGGATCTAGAACAAATATACGAACAAAAACCCACAAAACCGACACTCTCAAAACAACAACACACAGAAATAAAACATTTTACCTTCAGCGGAACCGTGATTGTGTCGCCAAATGGCCCCTCCTCGACCGTACTCGGACCACCAGCAACGTAGGATCTCGGGGAGGCAATCACGTCCGCAAAACTCCACAAAAGTTCAACACAACGCTAAAACTATATGGGATCTCGCACAAGGATTCGAACAAAAATCCACAGAACCGACACTCTAAAATTAACAAAGAAAATAATAACGATCATACCAACTCAAGCGGAAATGTGATTGTGTCGCCAAATGGCCCCTCCTGCACCGTACTCGTACCGCTAGTATCGCAGGATCTCCAGAAGGCAAACACTTCCGCAAATACTCCGCAAAGTTTAACAGACTCTAAAAACAACAACACAAAAAAAAAAAATTATAAAAATAAAAATATAATTTAAAATAAATATCGGAAAACGAAAACATTTTAATTTAGAAAAAAGGGCAAATATTTAGAGTAGTGTAGTCAACGGCAACACTCCCAGTACAAAAAAATCACTCCAGCAAGATAACCGACATAAACCACTCAAACACAAAATTCACTCATCATTCATTGCAATCTAAGGTTATCCGTACTACACATGCGCAAAATCAATATAACACACCACACAAAATACTCAATTCGTTCAAACCAACTAATCATTACACACCCACTCATACAGTCCACTCACCCATTCATAATATAATGCAACTCGATCAAACACAAATCTCCATTGAAGAACAGGAACACGCACACACACACATAACTTACGCACTTGAAGCTAATGAAAAACAAAAAAAAATAAATCTAATAAACAAAAAAAAAAAAAATTAATGCAAGCGAAAACTAATAAACAACATTTAAAATATTACTAAATCAATGAAATAATAGAAGAGTCAGTAAACTTACCCGAAATCACTGCAACAAATCAACACAATAAAATAATAAAAAAAAAAAAAAAGAAATCACAAAATCAACAGAAAACAAAAAAAAAATAAGCGAAAGTTTTACCGCGCACTTCACTTCATAATATGGAATTGATTTGAACCACCAATTACGGAATTTGTAGTATGTGGACAATAAAGAAAGAAGATGGGCAGTAGAATCTGCACTACTCCAATGTTGTTTTCTTTTGTTTGTCATGTCCTCTCGTTCACGTCCATTAGTGTGCATTGTAAATTGTTCTAATGTCATTTCTTTTTTACATGAACTCAAATTCAAATTGCCATTAATGGTCAGAACATCTGAAGACGGCAGCATCCAGAGACATTTACAATTGCGAACGCTGTTCACGGCCGGGGAGAATGTTCGGAAATCAACAAATTCGAAATAAATTTTAAATTTTTAATAATTGTAAAAATAAGTTAATGCTGATATATAAACAAAGAAATGTTAACAAGTAGTTTATAAAACAAACAAAACATGTACTAAAACGAACCATAATAATGTCACGACACAAATGTCAATCAGAACAAAAATAACATTAGATTAGCAGTTAAAATAAAGATTTCAGTTTTAATTATTATAACGTATAAATTACCGAAAGATAGTCGTTTGGTTTTTTTCTCCTTTTTTTATCGAAAAGTTCTTTTTTTGGAAAAGCAACATAAGGAAAATATACAAACGCCGGTAACATCGAATAATCCTTGCTCTGATTATCAAGTTCAAAAATACGAATGTAATAGATCCTTAAGGCAAAGAGATAAGATTAAAATTCCAGAGAGATTATGTTATTAAGACGATGTTATCAAAATTGTGAACTTTAGTAAGTTTTCTTTGTTAATAGTATGTACATACAATTTGTATTAATTACTAAAAATTTTGAAATGAATATTACGAATAATTAAAACAAAAACATAAATATGGATTAATGTAAATACATAATTTATTTATCAATACAAATATTTATTTGTATATTAGTTTGAAATATAAGATTATATAAAGTACAAGAATTAAATAGTTTGAAAAAGGTGTAACAACTGCTATTGGTGAAACAAAATATTACTATTTATCTTAAGGTGGGGTGTTATACCATGTATATTTAAGTAATTTGTATATCTGGTAACACTCTCGTTAAATATCAAACTGTCACCATATATCTATATCATCATATCGATAAAAATAAATCATTCTGTATTTAACCTTCAACCGGCGTGTTTCAAGGTAGGCTTCGAAGAGCAAACCGAAAAAACCGAAGCTGGATGCTCTCAATACGGGATATATATGAACTCGTTGAAAGGAACACCAAGCTTAGCTAGCGTGAGTTACATAAATGGCAACACCGAAACTACAAGTACACAATTAATCAAACTATTAATCGATGTGCACTTTCAAAACCCTCCCTTATCAAATCCGTGGAGAGATCAACATAATGCAGTCTCCGTGCTGGCTCACCAATTTCGCTACTCATCGAGAAGTACAGATATCGACCGTTTGCCAGCTTCACTACATACGTAAATGCATCTGGGGAGAGAATAATTAAACGGGAACAACGCTAACATCATTTAAGAAGAATCTAGAAATTGGCGGTCACTTGAAATTTGGCTGTGAAGGAAAAAGGAACGGTGGCTTGAGACTACGAAGCTATCATTAATATTTAATCATTTATATGCAAATAAAAATTTTAGTAATTAATAGTAGTAATTTGAAATTTTTTTTGTGTTGGGAGACCGCATAACATACATAAGTGGCGCAGTCGGCAGTTGAATAGCCCAGAATCTCCTAGTGAATATCAAGAGTAGCTAAATACAGATACTGGATAAAGCACGAGTACGAGTACATTTCGAAGGATTATCGAATTTGTGGTTAGCCCTAACAACGCAACCAGGTACGTCCAAATACTTGCATATACAATCGGTTTCCTATGCCCCCTATTCACAAAAATTCCTTAGTTCAGAAATTGAAAAAAAATTCATTGCTTACCCAAGTTGGAAGAAAACCCAATCTGGTCAAAATAAAAAAGTATTAAGTGTAAAGTTTTCATTCGTTGATTTTGTTTCTAACATAAATTCAGATAGTGTTGCTTTGTTTTCTAACGCTGCTATTGCCGCAGATATTTTTAATTCGCTCCGAATACCGGACGCAATTAAGGATATCCCACCTTTCGATGGCAATAAATGAGCGCTTTTCGAGTTTATAGATAACGTTGAGGAAATTTTTAGTTTAATACCTCAAATTGATACAAACCCCAGGTATAAAAGGGTCATAGTT
This sequence comes from Volucella bombylans, assembly GCA_949129095.1. NCBI lineage: Eukaryota > Metazoa > Arthropoda > Insecta > Diptera > Syrphidae > Volucella > Volucella bombylans. The sequence continues at coordinate 274,526,852 of OX422140.1, read as the reverse complement.
AGAGCCATCAGGAATAAGGTTATTGGTGAGGCAAATGAAGCTTTAAACTCTAACGGTACAGCTATCGAGTGGGAGGAAATCAAAAGCAATTTGATTCCGCATTACTCAGATTTGAGAAATGAAACTACCCTTATTAGAGATTTGTATCAAATTAGACAAAAACAAGATACCATAGAGATTTTTTATCCATAATGTAAATTTTATCGGCCATGATTAATCACGTGAAAATGTATGAGGTAAATGCCACAGTTATTCAAGCTAAGTGTAATTTATATCAAGATATGTGTCTTAACCCTGGAAGACTAATCATATTTTTTTAGTACATTAAGACTAATCATTCGTCGAATCGACGACGCAAAGTTTAAACCCAATTTGTAGAAAAATTTATTTATAAATTCTCGAAACTGTGAATTATTTATTCTCTCCGACTCATTTTTGTAATAAATCTCAATTCTGTTGTTTTATGTTATACACATTTAAGTCTTTATTTCTTTATTTTCTCTAGGAACATCATATATATGAGATCTGTTTTTAGGTTTTATGAAAATAAATAAAAATATTAATATAAAATAACAGGAACATAAAGATTAATTCATAAAAAAACAACAAAAAATAACAGTAACAGAAAAAAAATTAATTTGTACACTTGGTGCAAATATCAATTTTGTGTTCTCCACATACATTTATTTTGCACTTTGCACATTTTGACTTAGTACGAGTAATTCGCCGCATTTTTGATGGATACAATTTGCAGATCTTCCTTTTTTTCGGGCTTTTTTCAACTGTGTTGTGCTGTGTTAAAAGTTGTTCGTTGTCAGCACTATTCAGTTGAATATTAGCCCTGAGATTGGAGTGCAAAGTTGGAAGTTCTAGTCTTCTCTTCATCCACGGTGTTCTTCATAAAGTCTCTTCGTTTTAAGGCCTTACGATTTTTCGAAACGACATTATGAGTGTAGATAACATAACTATTTATAAATGTCATATTCAACATTCCATAGAACATACACATAGGCCACCTATTCGTTTTTCGGGAACAGGACATGTTACTACAGATTTGGTCAAATGTGTCGACGCCTTCAGGAACCCAAATTATCTTAGATCTTTTGTATTGTCCAAGCAAACTTAATGGTATGTTGTCTTCAGCATCTTCTTCCGTACCTTCTTCATCATTAACATTTTCCCAGTCCGAGTCTTCTTCCCCTTCTTCCTCGACATTGTCATCCATATCACTTTCACACTCGCTTTTATCTAAATCCTCGTCATCATCACAAGCTGCTATTATTTTTTCAAATTTCCTCAGCCGATATACAAATTTGTTACAAATACTTTCACATTAAAAAAATTTACTGGAACGCTAAAAATTACATTAAGGCTAATGTTCGTCGTTTCGACGAACGATCGCATTATTTTTTCTTCAAAACTACACTTGCCTGAGCTCACAAATCTTTAAGCGTCCGCACACAACAAGAACTCATGGATGACTAGAGCTATACGAAGAACGAAAGGGATCGCGGAAAAAGCAAGAGAGAAATTAAAGAAATAAAAAAAAGTGTTCGTCGAAACGACGAACCTTAGTTTTCTAGGGTTAATAACTTTTTGTCGGGTCTGAGAGAACCGTTAGGGTCAACTGTATGATCGATGCGTCCAACAAAATTGACGGAAGCATTAAATTATTGCTTAGAAGAACAAAATTATGTGGATTTTCACAATACGCAATATCAACGACAAAATTCCTATGTTCGGGGTGGAAACAGGTTTAATAAAAATTATTCCCAACAAAACATTAGGCCAATAGCGCAGGGCAATCATGTTTCTACACCAACAATTATAAATACAAATACACCATTCAGGCAGGTCAGAAGAGAACAGAATTTTAACAGAGATCCCAGGTACAATAACGGTCACTCATCTTTAAGACAACATCAGTCTAACAGTAGTTCAGGAAACTTTAGGCGAAACAATAATTTCAAGCAACAACAAACTCACAATCTGCCAACGCCTGTATATCCAAACGAACCCATGGACAAATACAGTGGCAATTCAAGAATGAGCTTCCAATCGAATAACTCAAATCAGTTGCATAATATAAAAAGTAGAGATCCCTGTGTTTACTCTCAAAACGAAAACCTTTCTTCCTGTCTAAATCCACAAGTCTATGTAGATGATTCAAATTTTCCTACACATGTCTTAGAAAATCAGTCGGATACATAGATTTAAACAATCATAGCACAACACTTCTTCCATTTATTAATATTCGAAGCTTGAACGACATAAATTTTAAATTTCTAATAGATACGGGCAGCAATAGGTCTTTTATCAATCCCGGCATAGTCAATCAGAGCGAAATCGAGTATATAGATCCAGTTGAAATTAAAACTATTTTCGGATCAAAATTTCTCAATAAAAAAAATAATTTAAATGGTTTATTAGAACTAGGAACTAATGCTAAATTATCATTTTTAATTTTTCGGTTTCATAATTACTTCGATGGGTTGATTGGGACAGATCTCATGAAACAACTTGCAATAAAAATTAGTTTAAAAAATTCTCTTCTCGAAACTAATAAAGTGCAAATTACACTTAATTATAAACCCAACTTCCTGTCTAAAGTTTATACAGTCCCAGAGCTAAGCAAATTAGTTTGCCGCCTTCCGATTAATATTAAATCAGGTAGTGTTCATATCAAACCGAAACTTATAACCCAAAATTTAACTATATCAGAGGGTATATATGAAGCTAATGATTGGTATTGCTTGGTTGAAGTTTTTAACACTTCCGATTCTCCTCAAACGTTTGTAATAGAAGAACCAATTGAAGCTGAGCCTATTACGGCAATGGATTTCATTGAAATACACAATCTTTCAATTTCCAACCGTCAAACATTACAAAATGCAAAAATTTGGGATTTGCTCAGAACAGATGTTCTTAATTCAGAAGAAAAGGAGGCTATTTACAGACTTTGCAACCAGTTCGAGGATATTTTCTTTTAGGAGGGACATAGTTTAACGTTTACTAAAGAAATAAAACACGAAATAAAAACCCATGACGACATACCATTATATACAAAGTCTTATCGCTACCCATACATCCATAAAGAGGAAGTTAAAAAGCAAATATCTGAAATGCTTGACCAGGGTATTATCCGTCCCAGTTTTTCTTCCTGGTCTTCCCCTATTTGAATAGTCCCTAAAAGAAAAGATCATGAGGGCAAAGAAAAATGGCGGTTGGTCATTGATTACCGCAAACATAATCAGAAAACTATTGAAGACAGATACCCTCTACCGAATATCGCTGAAATATTGGATAAGTTAGGTAGATGCATATATTTTTCTACTCTTGACTTGGCATCTGGCTTCCACCAAATCGAAATTAGAAGCGAAGATATTCCAAAAACGGCATTTTCAGTTGATAATGGTCACTTCGAATTCGTGCGTATGCCTTTTGGCCTTAAAAACGCTCCATCGACGTTTCAAAGAGTGATGGATAACGTATTACGAGAACTTCAAGGTAAGGTGTGCCTTGTGTGCATGGATGACATTATTGTCTACTCCACATCCCTTCAGGAACACGTTGAGAATTTACGAGCTGTTTTTCAGAAGTTAAGATCGGCCAACTTGAAAATTCAGTTGCAAAAATCTTTTTTCTTTCAAAAGGAGATATCCTTTTTAGGACACATAGTCACACGTGATGGCGTAAAACCCAATCCTGAGAAAATTAGTGCCATAAAAAATTTTCCTTTACCAAAGACAGGTAAACAAATAAAATTTTTTCTTGGGCTTCTTGAGTATTATAGAAAATTTATTAAGGATTTCGCCAATTTAACGAAGCCAATGACTGAATGCCTTCGAAAAAATAATATAATATCTCTGGATGCAAAATATGTGAAGTGCTTCGAATCCTGTAAGGATTTACTATGTAACGATCCTATATTGCAATATCCGGATTTTACTAAACCTTTCAACATTACTACTGATGCGAGTAACGTTGCATTAGGCGCAGTTCTTTCACAGGGTCCAATAGGTTCAGATAAGCCGATTTGTTTTGCAAGTCGGACCTTGTCAAAAACTGAAGAGAGCTATAGTACGGTCGAAAAGGAGCTATTAGCTGTCGTTTGGGCAACAAAATACTTCCGGCAGAAGATTCCAAATTATAACCGACCATAAGCCTCTCACATGGTTATTTTCTTTAAAGGACCCAAACTCTAAGCTCATTCGCTGGAGACTACAGCTTGAAGAATTCGACTATTATGTAACATATAAAAAAGGAAACAAGAATTTAAATGCTGATGCTCTATCCAGGGTGGAAATAAACACTAATGAGATCACTGAACTTATTAATGATACTGAAAATATAGATTTAGCTTCAATACAAAATAATCTAGATGAACAGGAAACATTGTCTACTATTCATTCTGCAATCAATGTAATCTCCCCTAACATCAATGCATTTGTTACATCTTGAGATAAGCTTTTTTAAACCCTCAAAAAAATAAATTTCCTCTTTCTCTGCAAAATACCCATTTATTGCCGACTTGAGTTCTTCATCATTCGAAAATCTTTTTCCACGAAGACATTTTTCCAAATCCGGAAACAGGAAATAATCACTAGGGGCAAGGTCTGGACTATAGGGTGGGTGTTGAATTTCTTCGAAACCACAATCTCGCGCAGCAGCCTTGGAAACTCGCGCCGTGTGAACAGGAGCGTTGTCATGAAGAAGCAACACACCCGCTGAGAGTTTACCCCGTCTTTTCTTTTTAATTTCCTCCCGCAAATTATGCAAAGTGGAAGCGTAGAATGTGGCGTTGATGGTTTCACCTATTTTTTTTGTACTCAATGAGCAAGATTCCCTTTGAGTCCCAAAAAACTGTGGCCATGAGCTTCCCGGCAGACGGAGTGACTTTGAACTTCTTCGGGGGTGTGTTCCTTTTTTATGACACTGCATGGGCTCTTGTTTGCTTTCAGGGTCATAGTGGTGGACCCATGTTTCGTCCCCAGTAACAATTCGATCCATAACACCGTCCGCGTTCTCACTACACATCTCCAAAAGCTCTCTACAGCATGCGATTCTCACTTTTTTCTGAGGCGCTGTGAGCATTCGTGGCACCCACCTTGCACTGACCTTTGAAAGGTTAGGATGGTCATGAAGAATGGTATGAATGGTACCAATTGAAAGCTTGGTGATCTCTGCCATCATTTTCACCTTTATTCGGGCATCCTCAAGAACAAGTTTTTCGACTTCTTTGATGCTTTCTCCCGTACAATCAGCAGCCGGGGCGCCGGAGTGGGGGTCGTCTTCAATGCTCTCTCTGCCTCACTTGAACTCACTTGACCACTTTTGCACAGTTGATAATGAAGGTGCGGAACCCTGGTAAACAGCCACCATCTCTTCATTAATAGTTTTTTGACTTTTTCCTTGCTTAGTGAGAAATTTAATTACAGCGCGATGCTCAATTTTCACCATCATTGTCTCAGTTGCCATTATGATTCTGTTTAACTAGAGATAAAACGCGAGTTAATAATCACATTTATATGAAATTTTACATGAATGCACTAAAATAATAGTATTAAAATAATAGTTACGATAGACACAGAGAGAAGGAAAGTTCACAAACAGAAGATTAAGACAAAAAGAAAACGCTAACAATAAAAATGAAGAGAATTCTTTTTATTTTCTCCCAATCTGATCGTACTGTATAAAAATCGGGATAAAACATTGCTAAAAACACATTTCACTATTCATTTCATTTCAAATTAAAGATAGAATCAACGAATTATAAACTTTACTTTACATTTCCATTTTTCATTTCTTTGCTATTTATATTAAATTTTTTTTCTCTCTCTTTTTTGAACTACCTTTACAAATATATACTCGTACCCTATGTATGAAATTCCTTCCTATACCACCCTTTTCCCTTAAACCGATAAATATGTGGGCTTAAATCCGGACAAACCTGGCTTAAAACCCAAACCGCCAAATCAACTAGTCATCACAAACATCAAGACAAGCACCTACCAACTACTAGTATGAATTTCATTCCCAAGTTCATTTAATTCATCTTGAGGGGGAAGAGTTACATAAATGGCAACACCGAAACTACAAGTACACAATTAATCAAAATAAAGGGTCCGCCATCTAACGTTTTTTTTTCAACTAATGCTTGTTTTGTGAATGGTGACACCTAGCTCATGTCTGATTTGACAGATAATTAGTTTTATCCTTCCGGTTAATAATGGAAAATAATTTCATGCAGTGGCCTACACGATCCATGCAGTAGCCTACACGGTCGGTCCAATTTTTAAGCATATTATCGATTGTGTGCAGCTGTATTTCACCAATGGCTTCACGAATATTGTTCTTTAAGCGTCAATTGTCTCTGACTTGTCGGCGTAACACTTATCTTTTACGGCACCCCACAAATAATAGTCCAACGGTGCCAAATCGCAGCTCCGAGGTGGCCATCAGCTCTGCGGCTGATAATGCGATCTTCAAAAACAGGGCGCAAAACATCGAGTGTAGCTTCGGCTGTGTGGCACGTAGCGCCGTCCTGTTGAAACCAAATATTGCCAATATTCTCCTCTTCAATTTTTGTGAAAAAAAATTCGTTCAACATGGCCCGATAACGATCGCCATTGACTGTAACGGCCACTCCTTGCTCATTTTCGAAGAAAAATGGCCCAATTATGCCTCTGGACCAAAATCCGCACCAAACAGTGACTCGTTTTGGGTGTATCGGCTTTTCAATGTATGCGTGCGGGTTTTCTGTGCCCCAAATGCGACAATTTTGCTTGTTTACATACCCGCCAAGATCAAAATGAGCTTCATCTGAAAAGATGATTTTTTTGGCAAAATCGGCATCTTCTCTAAGTCGATCGCAGGCCCACTTAGCGAGGCGAAAACGCATTGGATGGTCAGTTGGCTTCAACTCCTGAACTAATTGGACTTTGTATGGCTTCATACCATGGTCTTTATGCAAAATTCGTCTCAATGATGTCTCCGAAATGTTCAAGTGTTGAGAACGACGGTGAATTGATGTTGATGGCGCTTCACGCACACTTTCTGCCACAGCAGCAATATTCTCGGGTGTACGCACTGTTTTTGGCTTTTCACGCTTTGGTTTATCGATGGGGATGCCAGTTTCTTTCACTTTTTTCACAAGATAATGAACATACGGAGCTAACGGTGCTTCTCTTCTTCCAAAATCCGTACGCAATTTTCGCACACATTCTGCAACATTACCATGATTTTCAAAGTAATGTCGCAATATTTCCCAGCGTTTTTTAAGCGTATACACAACCATATTTGTTCAGCAGAAGGATAAAACTAATTATCTGTCAAATCAGATATGAGCTAAGTGTTACCATTCACGAAATAAGCACTAGTTGAAAAAAAAGCGTTAGATGGCGTACCCTTTATTAATCGATGTGCTCTTTCAAAACCCTCTCTTATCAAATCCGTGGAGAGATCAACATAATGCTGTCTCCGTGCATGGCTCACCAATTTCGCTACTCATCGAGGAGTACAGATATCGACCGTTTGCCAGCTTCACTACATACGTAAATGCATCTGGAGAGAGAATAATTAAACGGGAACAACGCTAACATCATTTAAGAAGAATCTAGAAATTGGCGGTCACTTGAAATTTAGCTGTGAAGGAAAAAGGAATGGTGGCTTGACACTACGAAGCTATCATTAATATTTAATCATTTATATGCAAATAAAAATTTTTGTAATTAATAGTAGTAATTTGAAATTTTTTTTGTGTTGGGAAACCGCATAACATAAGTCGTACACGAAAAGGGGGCAAACGTGAGTAATGTATAGTGATCTGGTCACGTACGGGTTGCAGAATTCCTTGGACCATCTTTTAACGAAACCAAGTGATGAGTTTGCTTTAGTAATTATCTCATCAAAATGCGAGCGGAAATTAAGCTCCCTGTTGCATAATATGCCAAGGTCGCAGATAGACTCAACAAGGGATATAGGTTGGCTGTGGAGAAGGTAAATTCGAGGAGGAAACTTGTTTCACTTACGTGAGAAGGTAATCGATTGACATTGGGTTCCAAGATGCGTCAGGTGGAGGCCAATGAGGAAAATTTCATGTGTTTCGCCGGTTCTGAAATTTTCTGCATCACGGAGCATGTGGAATCGTAGCATAAACAAAAGATTCTAGCTGGTATATTGTGACGTAATAGTCTCCAGCACTTATTATTAAAAAAACAACTCTATTGCTTTTGAAGTCATTTTAGTTTTATATTTTTAATTTCCATTCTAATTAGCACCTTTACCCTTTTTTTCTAATTCCAGGTTTCTTTTATGCAATTAGAGTCAATGAACTTACCCTTCATAAAAATCGGTTCTGGCGATGCAAACAACTTCTTACTTTTGGAAAAAGCGGCTCAAACGAAAAGCGCTTTGATAATTTCTACTGGGATGCAGAATATGTATACTATTAAGAAAATTGTTAGTATTATGGATAAGGCAAATAAGCACAACTATGCACTATTACATTGTGTTTCTTGTTATCCGACAAAAGCGGAAGACAGTAATTTATTAACAATATCTCTTCTTAAAAAACACTTTCCCAAGATAATTGTGGGTTATTCCGGACATGAAGTAGAACCAATTATATCGGAGGCTGCCGTTTTAATTGGAGCAAAAATTGTAGAACGACATATCACATTAAACAAGATGCAAAAGGGATCTGACCATTTCTGTTCGCTGACACCTTTCGAGTTTAAATATCTAGTCCAAAATATAAGGTCTTACGAAGAGAAATCCATACTCAAAATTCCAAAATCAACCGAATTTATATCAAAGTATTTAAAATATAATGAAAGTGTATTGAAATCCTTACGTATGGTCACTGAAAAAATAATACTTGATTGCGAAATGGCTTGTCGCATGAAATTAGGCAAATCAATAGTTACAGCACTACCTATAAAAAAAGGAACTGTTTTGACATTGAAAGAAATTGCTGTTAAAGTAAGCGATCCACCAGGCTTATCAGCTGAATATCTAGAGCAGTACATTGGGAAACGTCTTTTGTGTGACGTAGAAGAAGATATACCACTCCAATCCTCATATTTATATTAATGTCATATAGGAAATACTTATCAAATTATTGGAAATTATTTTACATATGAGAACTACGGAAAAACAGCTTTGGAATAGACCAACGAGATTAGATCATCGATTCCGAAAAAAACAATTGTAAAAAATTTATAAATACTTGTGAAATGTGCGACCTCAAACATATATCAATTTTAAGGTACATGTATTTTTCTCCGCATTTCGAATTATATGAAAATTATGAAAATATGTACAAACATTTTTTTTTTTACGTTCTGCATTTTATTTATATTTTTATAAGTTGACTTGTTCATTGTTTTTTTTCGGAGAAATACCTTCTTAACCCCCTTTTCATAAACTCTGAAACTATTTTCACATTTTTACAGACAAAAAACAAGTCAGGCCATTAAAACTTATTGAAACAAGTATATTTAAATTTTTTTAATTTTTATTTTTATTTTTACCATCAAACCTGGTACCATATCAAATGCTAAAAGTGCAGACCATCGCATTGTATGCACGCCAGAGCTCGACTTCCAAAGGTTCCAACAATATCCATTCTCTGCCAACAATATCCATCAGCTGCCTCGTCAAGCCTATGGTTCGAGTGGGTGGCTCAAGTGTAGACTGCCTTCCAAATCGGAAGGTTCGGTTTCCAATCCCAACCTCGCTCGAAAGACATTAATTTTTTCAGTTAGCGAAAATCAAGTAAGATGAGTAGTTGACTAGAAATTAAAAACAAGCCAACTTCCACTATGAAATTTGTCTCCCCATTAAATGTATGCTCTACGCTACCCATAGAGCGAAATAACCACTGAGCTCAAACCTCTTTGTTTCTCTCTCTATCCCATTTTCCAAAAACTTAATACATGCTGAGGCATTATAAATGTATTCATACCCACTTGAGTGCTAAGTTCTTTTTAAAAAAAATAGTCATCCAATGTTATTATTTCTGATAAGTAAGCAATATCCTTCATCCGTCCCCATAAATAAAAGTCCATTAGGGTCATTAGGGTCCGGAGAACTTGGAGGACACACAGTAGGTGCTGCCTGCCTTCTTCAGGAATTTTCCTACTCGTGATTTAACTACTCTCTAACTGTATGGCCGTGGTGTGCCATCCAGCTGGTGCAAATGGGGGTTCGTTGTTGCAGTGATATATCACCTAATAGTTCTGGTAATTTGTTTGGTAAAAATTCGGATTAAACCTTGGAGGAAGTCAATAGCGTCCGATCAGCTTGTTATCGAATTTGCTTGCCATGGAAAAGCTTTGTATTTCATTTAGTGGGGGTTGCTTTCTGCTTAGGTACATAAATTGTGGAAATTAGTAATTCCATCCCTGGTGAATTTGGGACTCACCCGTCCATAGAATCCGACCAATAAGGTTGCATTCTGCAGAAGTGTCTGTCCAGAATGTCATTGCAGAATTCCAAATGCTTCTCTGAGTCCCGGAGTTATAGCTTATGATGGATATTGGTATATGATGTAATGAATACATGCCTTCCAAATACAGAATTGTCCAGATGTAAGTTCTGCTTAGAGTAAAATGTCCACTTAGTTCCCTAAGACTGGCATTTGGATGGTTTCTGACATAATGTAAAATGTCTTCGTACGTGAGAACGTGTTCTGCTAAAGCAAGATAGCAGTCTCTCGACGATTTCCGCATTGTTCCTCTCTCCCTCAACCCGGAAAACTTTCTAACAAATGTCCTGCCATTTAAGGCAGCCCTATCAGAGTATCGGCTCACTTATTCCACCCACGCTCCTTGATCGTTACTGTTGCAGAAACCAAAGGTACAAACCATATCTGCGTATTCTTGTGTTGATAAGTCCATTATCGAGGATATTATGAATTAAAAGTCAATATCTCTGGTTATGCTAATAATTTTACGTTCTTTGTATATTATTTCATCTGCTTAATTATTTCTTCAGATAAAGGACCTGTATTTTTTTTCTTTTTGAGCTACAAAAATGGGTTTTACTTACCTGAAGTGATCGCATTTTCCTTTTTAGGGGTTATAAAATTAATCTTTTTGAAGAACAATTTTCTTGGCTGATGTAAAACAATATCTCATTTCTGAGTTTTATAGTTAGAACAAATTGAGCCGTATCCGGCAGATTGAGAAGAAATTACGTTTTTTGTTTGTAGATACTAGGTACACGTGACAAAGCTACAAAACGTGGGGGTTAATAAAATATTTTTCCGAAAAAAATTATGCAAAATTCAAAATTTTACAATATCTATTGTATGTTTAAGAAAATATAACACTTTAAGTTTGGGGCAACATTGACTTCGAAACAATTAAAGTACTCGTACTTATAATTATGAGTTCAACGATACTCCATTTGTTACAAAACACGTACAAATTTGATAGATGTTATTTTCAATAGAAGTCAAAACAGGATAGTGTAAGGCTTTGCTTAATACGAGTACCTCTGTATCTCAGAGAACGTGTATTTCTGACCTACACAATTTTTTCTCTAAATCACCGTTGATATGTGATAATGACCAATATTCGTATAATATATAGTATGTTACCGTAGCTTGTTCCCCAACTTATTGTTGAACGCGGCAAATGTGGATAAATTGTGTTATCTTAAAATCAATAGGGACACTGAGGCATATGAGGTAAGACTATTTGAAATCTGTATGTGTAATCAGGTTTATATATCTAGAGGTTTGCATACATAAGTGTTTTATGCATTAAAGTTGACACACTGTAATTGATTAATGAATATTCCCTCAAATCATCTACCTACTTATTGACTTGTTGTAGAAGGCGGCAATTAGGAAACGATTACTTTCGGACATCAAAGATGTTGATCATATTAACAAAAGCGTACAAAAGTTTATTACGAGACGCAATGAAATATATGAACATCGTCTTCAATGATTTGAAGAAAACGTTCAACAAAGTTCCAGCGGCCTTATACTGACGGTGGTTGGATCTTAAAAAAATATAAAAAGAGTGCGAATGGGGAGTACAAACTTAGAACTAATTTATTTTGCAGTGATTTAAAATTCGATCCAATACATTACACTAACCAATTTATTGGATTTAGGTTAGGTAGAAGTGGTTGTTAGAGAAACCAACCCGTCTATTGCGATGCCACGTGGAACTGGGATGATCCTACTCTTGGAACAAATTTGGGGTTTTGACGAAGCGTAGGAGACTATTAAAGTCTACTCGTATATTATTTAGATTGGTTAATCCACTATAGAAGAAAGATCCTAAGTTGATTTTCTTTCTTTGGGAGAGAACTTGGCATATAAAGAGTAGGTTGAGCTTTATCTCTTCCTCCTACTCTTCCTACTCTCCTACTCCTCCTCCTTATCCTCTTCCTCTTACACCCATGGCCGGATTTATTTGGTCACTAGACATACGAGTATTAACGCAACAGTTCATTTAAGGTTTGTTCTTCTATTATATAAGCATCCAGCCTTTGAATTAGTTTGCACGTAGCCATTAGTACGCCTACGATATGTTTTTCAGGTAGCATGCCGACTTCATTTGCCTACAGTTGCTTAGAATATCTCTGGCCCGAAACCCAACATAGGTGAATGTTCAACTGCTTTGCCATCTCCCTTAGAAATGATCGGCAGTCAAGTTCGGTTTTAGAATATTTAATTTTTTCCCTGTGTAGTCGCTTTAAGGCCAATATCATTGCGTTAGCAGCTACTTCCTTGTTGAAAATATCCTGAAGTGTCAATGAAATAGAGTTTTCAGTGCCGCTGAGGGAGTAATACATAAGTCTCCGCTTATGCATAATTTTGGTGGGGGCGAATGCCCCCATTTATTCGGGTTAGTACAAGCTATAACTTAAAATTAAACTTAAACTTGAAACTAAGGTTGGTTGGACTGGTGAAGGAGAACGGATTTGAGGTAGGGAGCGGTGCGGTGGAAGTCAAAGACGGTGGGGTTTGAATTTACTTTTCATAGCAAAGATTGGTTCGTTCGCGCCATGGGAGGTGTGGTGGGTTGGTAGATAGAAGGGATGAGGGATACGCAGATTACTAGGGTTTGTTTTTCGGAAATTGGAGTTGTGAGGAAACGCGCATTCAACGTGAGGCGTCCATGAATGAAGATAAAGACGGCTGCAACTCTGCGTCCCTTAAGGATGTTTAAATTAATAAGGTTGAGACGATTTTGATAGGGCAACAGAACAAAAGAATCGTCCCAGGGCATACCTCGAAGAGCAAAACGAAGAAAACGGCGCTGGATACTTTGATTCTAGAGATATGAACGGGATGATATGGGGACACTACATGACTGGCATACCCTAGAAGGGGGTGAACAAAGGTAATATAGAGGGACCTGGTCACGTATAGGTTAGTGAATTCTTTGGACCGACCGTTTTACAAAACCTAGTGCAGACTTGGCTTTAAGGATTATCCCATCCATATGCAAACGGATGATGAGTTCTTTGTCACGCAAAATGTCGAGGTCGCGAAAAGATTGAACGGAGGAGATGGGTTCGTTGTGCAGAAGGTAGAGTCGGGGAGGAGATTGGTGCCGCTTATGTGAAAAAGTGAGTGAATTGGCATTTGGGGATAATAAGTTCCAAAACATTTTTGAGTCACCAGATCGAAAAACCATCAATGTCTTGTCAAAGGAGGAAGGAGTCATGGGAAGAGGAAATACTTTTGAAAAATTTGGTGTCGTTGGCGTAATGGGAGACAGAGGAGTCTTTGATGATCCCATCGAGATCATTTATGGTTAATATAAAAAGAAGGGCACCGACATGGCTGCCTTGGAGAACACCAGAGGTGGCCGAAAATGGAGCCGAGTGGGCTGACCTAAAAACGAAGACTGTAAAAACGGTTTTCGAGGAGAGAGGATATCCATTTTATGAAGGAGCCTGTGAAAATTCTCCTTATGAAAGGGTTAGATGAAAGAGATTAGAAAGAGCGAGGGAAAGAGAGGAGGAACATTTTTTAAGAAATATGGCAACCTCAGACGGGTGTGAATTCGTCATTAAGCTGGTCTAACGTATATTCGATATCAAACGGGTCCAAGGAGTAAGGGAGAAGTGAGCCCCTGGAAAAGTTCAGTAGGTAATGAAAATGGATTGGATCTGGTACAAAGGAAAAAGGTGGCAAATAGGTTGGCAATGGTTAGTGGATCGGTTGATGACTTGTTGTTGAAAAAGAGGGAAGGAGGGTAACCATCGGAGTTTCTTTTGTAGTTAACAAATTGGAAAAAGGACTTAGAGCCATTTATAAGGTCAACTTGCGCATTGTTAAGGAAGTGCTGGTAAAGCGAATCGTAAAGTTCGGTGAAATGAAGATAAGCATCAAAGTAGTTGAAATATTCGGAGAAGGATCTTGTACAATGGAAAACAGACCATAACTTTTTTCTCTTATTTTGTAAAGAACTAAGCTTGCGATTATACCAGGTACATTAGTAGATAATGTTTTAAGGCGGGAAAACAGAATGTAAAGGGAAAATGAATTAAATATTTCTGTATAAAAAATAGACAAGGCATCATTTATAGTTAGGTTGTGAAAGTTAAAGGGGTATCTGCTGAGATAGTCACTGATTCTGTGAAAGTTTGTTTATGAAGAAATTCGTATAATGAGAGAGTTTTGGGGGGAGTGGACTGGACAGAAGAAGAAGAAAACCGATGGAAGAAGGGAGGATGGCAGTTATCCGTTATTGAGAGAGATAGCTGAGGAATATTAAAGTCGCCGAAAATAAGGATATCGTCAATAGAGTCAGACAGGTCAATTAAAAACCGATAGTAGAAAGGAGGATGGTAGTTATCAATTATTGAGAAAGATAGGGGACAAAGTAAGAGTGAGGAGTTAATGCGACTTGTTGTGAAAATAAGGTCTAGTTGCCTGCCCATATGGTTGGATATACCACTGACTTGGCACTGACTTGAGTCTGTTAAGCGATGTAAGAAGAGACATTCCTTAGCTGTTGTGGCATTTGAAGCGGTGAAAAACGATTTATTATCTGATTGAGTCCACTGTAGTTGAGGAATATTAAAGTCGCCGAAAATGAAGATATCGTCAATAGAGCCAGACAGGTCAATTAAATTGTCGATCGCATCGATAACAAGTTGGTAAGATTCGATAGGGTGAGCTGGTAGGGTCTAGCAACATATAACTTAAAGGGACTTGAAGGGGAGTGATATTTTTATTGCGACAACGTCGATTTAGGAGTAAAGATATGGTAATGGGAGAAGAGTTAAGGCTGTTGTGGATCACCAGTAGGACGGCTCCACAGAGGAATCATAATTGGGGTTTGTAGAATCGACGTCGCGAAAAACATTAATGATAAACAAACTTAAAACTAAATTAATGACAATAGTAATTAGCTATTATTAACTGGAAGATAATAAATAGTGGTCATTCTGTAACCAGTACAATATTATGTCCTGAGTTAGTGCTGAATGATAGTTCAATGTAAAAATGCCTGAGTTCTATGTGCAACCGGTATGATAACAAGAGCCAAATTATTTATGCGTAAGCTATAAATTTGTGAGTTTCTACAGGGAATGTTACCACTTCGCTTGAAAAACTCCTTGAGTACTTTAAAGGTATACAAATGTTTTAGCTTTAAAATTCGAAAAACAAAGGCCAGGTATCATTGGAACGATTGCAGTTAGAAACAATCCGAATTAAATGTTTTAATGCCACCAATAGAGGTCCCAACGTAGTAGACTACGATCTTCCCCAGCAAGTGATGCCATATTGGAATTCAGGATGTCAACCACATATAGTCTAAGAGCCGAAAGCAAATTTTGGCAGTGGAGGTTTAACCAAAATATATGTACATGTATGTGTAGGTATTATAGCAATGATATCGAATTCCTCCGTCTGACAGTTTTTTTTTTCAGCCGTGCCTGATGGTGAGGGGTTGAAAATTGAAATTTTTTCGATTTTTGTGTCGGGAGTATAACCACTTGAATTAATATATAAACAGTAGAGAATAATGCACTGATTTCGAATAAATAGGTCCCATACATTTTGCTTTCAGCTTTCCCCTTACCAGACACCCACCAAAGTGGGCAAAAAATTACTTTTGGTATCAGAGGTATAATCAGAAAAATTCTTTTGATTACGAACATCTTGGTCCCAGACGTTTTGCTTTCAGCTTTCACCCCTCCAGACGTCCTTGAAATATCTTAAAGCGTTTTCTTTTTTACAAAAAACATGAAACCCTTATTTGTTTTCAAATATAACCATATGTTGGTCACAACAAAATATTGTACACCTCTTCCTGGCAAATTACTTACAGCTTAGACCCACCAGACATGGTGGGTGCATTAAAAGGGCAAGCAAAATTGTAATGCCGACGCTCTTTCTCGTATTAAACTTAATGTTATCGAAATCAATCCATGCGAACTTTTAGAGAATGCATCTGTTTGTGGTAATTTTGACACGAGGGAAGTTAAATTTGTTCAACTATACATTCCGCTGAGGAAAATTTAGGAGATTCCAATATCAGAAAGACATCTTAACGATTTTTCCATCAAGTCATTATAAAGTAAAATCTTGCCAGGGCAAATGTACTTGAAAAAAATTATATCTAATAGAACACAGTAACCCTTCAGAGGATGATTTTGTATTAACAATTTTTGAAAAGTATTTGAGCGCTAAATGAACAAAAGCTATTTCATCTGAGAAGAATATATCTAAGACAATACAATCAGTCATCTCAAAATTTTTCGTAGTTCCTTAATCCTTAATTCTTAATTCCTGGCGATATTATCTTCGAACGCGACGACAGACGAGATAAGCTTCCTGCCAAATTTAATAACTTTACTATAACAAAAACAACAAAATTACTGTCGAGGCCAACAATCGAAAAATCCATAAACAGAAAATTAAATGCAAGAAGAAAAGTTGAGTACTATAAGCAGTTTATATACTTATGTGTATATTGTAGAATATAGAATTAGGAAAAGTTAATAAGAAAATTTAGATTTGTAATTATGCTGTCACACAAATCTTTATAAAGGGTTTTCCAATAGGGACTTGACAACTTTGAATTTAATTTGTGAACGCACTCTTTCACTAATCATCAAACTGTCACTGTCAATTTATTCAATAAACTCAACATTTTCATCACGGTAAAGTACACTAACAAGCAACGTCTGCAAATTACAAAAATTTTCTACCGAAATTCGGAGTCGGTGACTGCAACTTGAATAGCGTTAACTCCAATTTGCGGTCGTAATTCTCGCCCTAGTAGACAGGAAATCACAAGTTTAGTGCAAAAATCGGAGTCTACATATTCGTTGTGTGATGTTGCCCTTTTTTAGTGAGATAACGGGTTGGTCGAAGTGTCGAAAATATCGCTGCCGTTCAGGCGTCCGTAGCAAACGATCCAAATCAGTCAATTCCACAGCGTTCCCAATAATTGGGCATCGCTCAGACCACATTATGGCGTATTTTGCGTAAGGATCGTGGTTTACGCCCATACAAGATCAAGCTGACTCAAGAATTGAAGCCGGTGGACCATTTGAAGCGACGTACGTTCTCCGATTGGGTTCTCCAGAAGATGCGCCAAGATGATGAATTTCATCGCAAAATCATCTTCAGTAACGAAGCTCATTTTTGGCTCATGAATCACCACTTCATCCACAAAAAATAACTGTTTGGTGCGGTTTGCATAACATAATTTTTTCGTCGACGATAACGATCATGGTCGTTATCGATCGTTATTATAACTGTGAATGGTCAGCGTTATCGCGCCATGATCACCGATTATTTTTGGCCCGAATTGGAAGATGTAGACTTGGACGACATGTGATTTCAACAGGATGATGCCACAAGCCACACAGCACACGCTACAATCGATTTGTTGAAGAGTAAGTATGGTGAGCGTGTTTTCTCAAGAAATGGGCCAGTCGATTGGTCGCCTCATTCGTGCGATATTTTCTGTAGGGCTACGCTAAGTCATTGGTTTATGCCAACACGCCGACGATGTTGGAAGAGCTCAGAGCCAACATAGAACGCGAAATAGCGGCCGTTTCGGCCGAAATGTGTGGCCGAGTCGTTGAAAATTGGGTCCAACGAATTGATCGCTGCAAACGTGTCCGAGGTGGCCATATAAACGAAGTCGAGGTCCATTCATAAATGTTTTGATTGTACTTCAAGCCGATAATAAATTTTTGGAAATATCTCAAATGGTTTGCGTTTTATTTAAAAAAATAGTTGTCCAGTCCTTATTGGAAAACCCTATATATATAATTCTACTGTGTGTATGTCACTGAACTCCTTCTAAATGGCTGAACCATTTTTGTGTGTGTTTGAGTGGTACCTTGGATGGTTTAGATTTACAATCGGGCCCGAGGTGGGACTGCAATCGTTTTTTTTTTTTTAATTTTTTGACGGAAAGAGAAAATCAGAACATGTAACCGCAAAATTTTTTTGGCAGGCGGCGCTGCAATCTGTTTCTAGGGAATTTACTTTTTATTTTATGAGAGTGATTCATATTGAATACAATATTCATAAAACATATTGAAATAACGTTTTAAATCATAAATGAAATATACTTAAACACATACATTCAATGACAATCAATCTAACCTGCAATTTTTAAGTTGCTTCAGTGGATCGCAGTATGGCAGCTGCTCTACCACTTACAACACCTTTCCCGTTAGCAAAGTCGTTTACAATTGATTCTGGGCATTGTTAAACAGTGTATTTAATAATGTTTAACTATTGTATATAACTAGCGCGGAATACATGTGGGATTTAATACATCCCGTATTTGCTATGTTACAGAGAACATTGTTATCACATCTATAGTATTGTCGTTTATCATATAAAATTATAAACTTTAAATAGTTTATTGCCATACAATCCAATTGCCACATTGATACGACCTTAGAGGCGACCAACGGACGTAGCGTCATACCACTTTCGCCCGAACAAGTATTGTGCTATTTGTCCGTACCTGCGGTTCCTATCGTACTACGCAGGAATGCTGTCGTAACAACAATTGCCATCAGCAAGGTAAAACTAACCTGACTCACGACTAACCAACTAACGACTGACTAACCAAGCTCGATCGATAGGCCGAGCTTTTGCTGCCTTTGTGTACTGAACATCGAGATCAAGTCAGCATTTGACATTTTGCTCTATGTGTGGTTTCTGTCCGTACTGAGCTGGCCTTGGGACATTGGGTATTATTTGGGCGATGTACCGCCCAGTTTGAACTGTTTTACAAAGCCTGAAAGCCTACGTCGGAAAAAATTTTCAATAATTTTAAAAGTAGTTCAACATTTAAAATATTTTCATAGCAAGTAGATAAAGTAGGGACCTTAATGCTTAAACTTCTTATCTAAAGGTTTTGAAGAAAGTCTTTTACCTCCAAACAAAAGCGTTCTTCTACAGCAAATGCACCGATGTAATTATATTTGCCATGTATTTAAAAATGACATTGCAAATACAGCAGTTGAGCTTTCAGCTTTTGACTGTGGTTGGACAATAGAGGATGAAATGCTCAGGCTTACCTGGTTCGACGGAATTGTTACCCTTGAGAAAATTGAAGACATTTTACATAACGAAGATGATTTATTTGAGTAGACTTACCTAATGATTCATCAGATGAGTCCGATTAAGAACAATTTGTTTAATATGTTTGTCTTCTTATGGTGATCTCAAAAAAAATTTTTTTTTTACATACTTGTATTAAATTTATTTCTGGAAGAATAATATGTAATATGTTTGGTAGTTAAGAACAAAAATATAATGAAGTACTTTGACACTTATAATTGTATATAATAACACTTATTCATGTCAATTATTTCAAGGACGTCTGTTGAGGGGTAAGCTGTGAGTAATTTGTCTGAGACTTATATATTTGTAATCAGGAAGTCGTGTACAATATTTTATTGTGGCCAACATATGGTTATATTTGAAAACAAAAAAAGTGAAAGCTGAAAGCAAAACGTCTGGGACCAAGATATTCGTAATCAAAAGAGTTTTTCCGATTTTTTGACGTAGCGCTTGTGTGGTTATACCACACACCAAAAGTGATTTTTTGCCTACTTTAGTGGGTGTCTGGTAAGGGGAAAGCTGAAAGCAAAACGTCAATGACATAGGGTATTCGAAATCAGTGGATTATTGTCTCCTGTTTATATATTAATTCAAGTGGTTATACTCCCTACACAAAAATCGAAAAAAATAGAATTTTCAACCCCTCACTCGTATTTTAGTTATACCTCCACTGCCAAAATTTGCTGTCGGCTCCTGGTTTAATACCTAGCAATTTTGCTAAATGCTAAAAATGCAAAATCCACCGTTCCGACTGACCTGCATAAGCATATGTCGCCTTCGATTTGCTTGATAAACCATTTGAACCCACAAATGAATGCTGTTACTGCTGCTGAAGAAAATTGTATATCCCTCATCCCCACTTGTTCGCATAAACAAACATCTTCATCGATCAATTCAGTTGATCAATGGTATAATGCACAAATACTCTCACTGGTAATCTAAAGTTATCTATCCCTGAGTGTGATAACGCTATTTTATCTCCTCATTCGACTGCATCATCGAAGGTCATCGAACCCAGCTGGACAACTGTGACAAGTAAAACAAAAAAAAAACTCGTACAAAAAAAGTCATTGGGTGTGACAAAACACCATGCGAAATTAGTGGAGTGCCGTTGACTAAATGGATACAAGTCTCCTGCGTAAATGTAAACATTGATGAGAATGCATTAGCTAAACATGTTGCTGACAAGTTCGACGTTGATATAAACCAAATTAAATGTCATCGATTGATAAAGAAAGACACTGATGTCAATAAACTGAAGTTTATGAGCTTTAAATTATCTCTGCCTTCTCAAAAGATTGATCATCTTCTGAATCCAACTTTATGGCCTGAGGGTATCACTGTACGACGTTTAAATTTTTTTCAAAAAAAACTTGATTGCTCCCCCAAATCAGTCGGGGGAGAGTCTGATATAACTGACAACAATATACTCGTATGTGTAACTGTTGCTGTTGTTGTTGCTGACGGTCCTGCAGATAATGTTGCTGATGCTGCTACTGCTTGCTCTTTTGTTGATATTGGTGGGTTTGTTACTCAAAATGTTGCTGTTAATACTACCTCTTGCTCTTTTGCTGGTAATGAACGTCCTGTGGTTGTAAACACGTTCGATGGATCTCCTGCTCTTGACGCTAAAAGGGACACAAACTGTTTTGACTCCAACAAATGTTCCTTTTATTACCAAAACATTGGAGGTATGAGAACTAAGTTAAAGCAATTCTACGAGTATTTATTTACTTGTGAATGTGATTTCGATGTTATAGTTATTACAGAAACTTGGTTGCATAATAATATTAAAAATCCTGAATTTGTCAATCTAAACAAATATGAAGTCTTTAGAAAAGACAGAAGTGAAGAAATGACAGGTCATGAGTTTGGTGGTGAAAAATAACCTGCATTTTGATGACGTAAAGATAAATGATCATAATAAGTTAATTGACCAAGTTGCTGTTCGCTTTTCTTGCCATTACAAATCATATGAAATGTTTGATCTAATTTGCTGCGCAAGCTATATCCCCCCTCAACGCTGCTTTGAATTATATAAAATGCATACCGATAACATACTTTCTCTATCGGCTGCATCTAAATCAAATGAATTTATTTGTGTTTTTGGTGATTTTAATTTAACAAATATTAAATGGAAGTTCGTTGATGAAGATAAGACGTGGGTTCCGTTTAATATCTCTAGTGAAAAAGAAATCTATGTAGTAGATAATTTGTTCGGTATAAACTTGGGTCAAATAAACAAAATATTTAATGATAATTATAAATTGTTGGACCTAATATTCTTAGACACTGAATTACTTGCGGAAGTATCGGAAAGTGATTACACTATAAGTGAATGTAATTCACACCATAAAACATTGAATATCAAGGTGGATTGCTATAAGTACTCTATCGCTCAAGTTATCCTAATATTAAGTTATATAACTTTAGCCAAGCAAATGTCCCTGCCCTGAAAACGCATTTGGCTCATTTTGACTGGCCAAGTATGTTTCAGAATAAAAACACTGAGGAGATGTACGCAATTCTCCTAAATGTTATATATGAATATATCAATTTGTATTTCCCACTGAAAAAAGCGATAAGAAAACATCTTCCGTGGTACAATAAATCTCTCCTTAATTTAAAAAAATGCTAGAAATAAAGCTCATAAAGCATATATTAAATCGAAAAATCCTGTAAGTAGGATCAAATTTGAAAAGCTAAGGAATGATTTTGAAACTCTGCACAAATTTTTGTATAATAAATATATATTTGACACCGAATGCCAGATAAAGTCGAATAGTAAACTCTTCTGGGTTTACTTAAATAATAAAAGAAATACTACAGGTTTCCCAAATTATGTGAAATATAAAGGTTTAGTGTTTACAACTTTGGAAGGTAATCTGGAGCTGTTTGCAAGCCTTTTTGAGTCGTTTTACAACTCAAACAAAATCGATAAAAGCAGTTTCCACAATATTAATTCGAATGAAATTACCATTGACTCTTTGCTGTTAACTGAATCAGATGTCTTTATAGTTTTGGAAAAACTTGTCGACAACCCATCGTATGATTCTGATTGCATATCAAATTCATTTCTAAAACACTGTTCTTGTGTGCTATTTGCACCCCTCACAATTGTGTTTAATGCCTCATTAAAAGAAGTTATTTTTCTTGATAGATGGAAGGTATCATATATTTCACCAATTCATAAAAATGGTTCCAAAGTCGATGTTGATAATTACAGGGGTATTTCAAAGAAACTCAAAATTCCAAAATTATTTGAGTCCATCGTCAAAGACAAATTATTTTTCCTTGTTAAAGAATTAATTTCACCCGAACAGCATGGTTTCTTAAGAGGTAAATCAACTGCCACTAACCTGATTCAATTCTCTAATTTTTTACATTGCAATATAGAGGCCGGGTATCAAGTCGACACGATATACACTGAGTTCTCAAAAGCCTTTGATAAAGTCAACATTTGTCTATTGATCCACAAATTAAATACTTTTGGGTTTCACTCGCGGATGCTGCATTGGCTTGAATCATATCTTTCTAATAGAAAGCAATAAGTTGCGATAAATGGAATCTGTTCTAGATATTTTGATGTTGAGTCTGGATTTCTTCAAGGAAGCCATCTTGGACTACTTTTGTTCCTCCTTTTTATAAATGACATCGCGGCCTCTTTATCGTTCTATAAGTGTCTACTTTTTGCGGATGACGTAAAATTGTTTGCCCTAATCAAATCTCCCCTCGATGCAATCCTATTTCAAAATAATCTAAAAGCATTTTTTATATGGTGCGGTAAAAATCAGCTGCAGCTAAACCTTAAAAAGTGTAAGCAAATTTCTTTTTACAAAAATTGCTCTCCTATACAAACTCAATATTACTTTAATAATGATGCTCTTATTATATGTAAATTTGTCAATGACTTAGGCGTTACGTTTGATGAAATACTCAACTTCAATATTCACATTGATCAAATTATAAGAAAAGCCTGTTCTATGATGGGATTCATTAAGAGAACTAGCGAAGAATTCTCGGATCCTTATACTCTTAAATCTTTTTTCACTTCTCTAGTGCGACCGATCTTGGAATACTGTGTCGTAATTTTTAATCCATATTACAACATTCATATATTAAGAATTGAAAGAGTCCAGAAATCATTCACTCGATACATGTTACGCAGATTTAATTGGAAAGGATTTTTACCCTCCTATAAGATGTGTTATCATTGACTTAAAAATGTTGTCTGTTAGACGAAAAAACCTGGAAATTCTCTTTGTAAGAGATATACTCAGTTCTAAAATTACATGTCCAGAGCTTCTACTGAAATTTGGTCTCTCCGCTCCACAGAGACCATTACGTGATAGACCCTTACTGTGTATAGAAGCACATAGAACAGTTTACGGTCAAAATGAGACAATAAATCGCTGTTGTAAATCGTTTAATAGTGTTTGTAATGAAATTGATTTATCTGATACTAGAGATATTGTAAAAAAGAAACTAAATACTCTATCATAGCTATAATTAAATATAGATTTAAGTTAAATGTAAGTTATTTTTGTAATTTATTATAAGCGTAGTCTGTAAGAATCTTGTATTCGGTAGATAGAATAAATATTTATTCTTTTGTTCTTCGAAGACATTATTAGTTTGTAGAGTTCAATCGAATAAATCACTTTAAACACAAAGTTGTTTGCTTATAAGCTATCAGGAATTAAATCTGAGGATAACATACAGCTCACCATAACGGGAGTTGCAAAAGGCAACAATATTGTTGCCGATGCCGTAGCAAAAGCCATTAAACGGCGGAGGGTGCTAAAAACCACTCCTACGAGTAATTTAACAAAAATGAAAATGGGTGCTGCTTTGGCAGCTGAAACAGTAAAAACAAGACAACAAATTACAAAACAATCAGATGATGCGTTGATTTACATCTCTGACGAGGTCCATTATAAGGGAGGCAACAACAACTTTGCCTCTCTAGCGGCATAAGAGATAAAAGATCTTAAGAGCAGCATACAAAAGCTGAACGAAAAAGTGCTTTCTATTAAGCAAAGACAAATGGCACGCAGGGAGAGGGAGCAACTAGAAGTAGAGAGCTCCCAACAACAAGAGCAGAAACAACAACTGCAGCAACAACAAAACCAGCAGCAGCAGAAACAACAGCAGCAACAGAAACAACAGCAGCAGCAGCAACAGCAGCAGCAGCAGAAACAACAACAGCTTCAAAAACAACAACAGCTGAAATCACTGCAGCTGAATAAATAGCAGCAGCAGCAACAACACCAATAGCAGCAACAACAACCACAGCAGCAGAAGAAGAAGGAGAAGGTGCCTCCTATCAACATCTATAAATTAGAGGTAAATGCAACCAAGGACCTGTGTAAGTTGGTCATTGGAAATAATTTTAAAATTATGAGATTGGGGAGCGATCGCCATGCCATCCATTGTAATATAGCGGAGGGCTACACGAAAGTGAAAGAGCTCCTAAAGGAAATGACGACGGAGCACTACTCATTCACATCGAAGTGTGAAAAGTGACAATCGATGCTGCTGAAGGAGTTGGAATCGTTTTCTGATCCTGAGGAGATCCTGGCACTGCTCAAAGATAAGGAGTGCCCAGGACTCAAGTTTGTGGAGGTAAAGCCATTTACCACAGCTAGAGACAGGCAGGAGAAACGGAGTCTGCCGTTCTTCCTGGTGCAGCTCAGTCCCGAAAGCCGTCTAGATAGTCTAAGGAGTATCAATGTCCTAGACTACTAGGTGGTTCACTGGGAAAAATTAAAAAGGAGCGAAGGCGTTATACAGTGTGTTCGCTGCTAAAGGTTCGGGCATGCCGTGTCGAACTGCCAAATGCAGCCTCGATGCGTGAAGTGCGCAAAGAACCACAGTTCCGAGGAGTGTGCTCTGGGTAGAGGACGCAGCTCTCGTGCGTGTTATGTGCGAACGTGGGACACACCGCAAACTATCGGGGTTGTCCTAAGTTCGCCGACATTAAAAAAGCAAAACAGGCTCGGCAGAAGAAGGTGGAGTTCAACCGTTCACCTGTTAGGTTTCAAACACCAGCCATCACGTCCCAAATTTCCTACGCCCAAATGGCGTCAGGTAGGGGGCTACGGTAGAGCAAGCGACTGTTGCTTCTCCGGTGTCAATGCCGAGAACAACGGAAGCTGCACCTAACATGCTGGTCATCTTGCTCGCAATCCAAGGACAGATGGCGCAGCTGCAACAGCAGGTACAAGAACAGGCCAACCTGGAACAGCTGCCGGGCCTAACGCAACACATGGTACATCGTTATAACACATCGTAATAGGTACGCACATGGTGGAGCAAACTTTGAAGGTCCTTGCTGAGAATGTTAATTCACTGATTAGGATCTAACGAAGAGCCGCGATGTTTAAATTGCTACAAGACCAAAGTCCTGATGTGCTTTTCGCTAGCGAAACCAAGCTAACCTATGAGCACAAACTGGAATACAATAATTATATTGTTAGAAGAAGAAACCGGACCACATCCAAACGTGGAGGCGGTGTCGCGATCTTCATTAAAGAAGGTATAAAATTTCACAAAGTGTACAAGGGAGTGTTGCGCAAGTTCCCTTTGTTGGAGGCAGTCATCATTTACATACCGCTCCGCAGTGGAAAGCGGCTGTACTTGACCTCTGTTTATGCACCTGAGACTTCACAATCCACCCTATTCATTACAGAGCTCGACACGCTTTTTCGACTTCTGAGGCTGAAATCGGGTGAGAATCATTTTATAATCGGCGAGGACTTCAGCTAAACACAGAGATTGGGGAAATAATTTGCCAAATACTAGAGGGAACCTACTACTCGATTGGTGGGGTCAGCAAGATGTCATGTACAGACTCGGTCTTAAAGCGACGGATAACCCGTCGTTTCCTAGGGGCGGGTCTTACTTGGATCTACTACTGTACGACGCACGTATATGGCTGACAGGTACGAATTTATAAACGCTAAACTGTCAGGGCACATTCGTGTATGACATCGACCATTGCGGTTTTAGCACCGAAATTACAGTTCCCAACGAAATTGCGGAATTGGAGGAGTTTGTCCATATTGTATTCTTAAAACTACAGTAACACTCGATGGACACGCTTCTCCGCAACCTTGACAAGAGCACTCTCCTCAAACACGCTCCACCCACCGTCCAATAGAAATTTGTTAAACGAGTAGATCGACAAGTATCTAAAACGAATGGGCGAGACAATTAAACAAACTATGGACGCTACAATACCGCTGTATTGACGTACGACTAACGAAAATCTGTTCCGCAATCCTGCTATTGACGCACTACCTGGACAGAAAAGTAGACTTCTATTAAGTTTTGAGTACAGACAGTTAACTGACAGACAAGACTCGGATATTAGGACACTGAAGTCATCAATTAAAAATCTCCAAACGTTAATAAAAGAAAATTACAGAATTTCTGTAAGTTTGTACTGGAACAACAAGGTTCGGGCTGTAAACACCAGCTACCCGAATATGTTTCCGCAAAAAAATAAACTATTTCGGGGAAAAAATCAAAACGACCTTCAAAACGCCCGGACAACAGACAACGAACGGTTACTAACAATAGCAGGTATTGATCCAAATGAAGCCGTTAGCGATGACGACTTCTTTGTGATCGAGAATCCACAGGAGAAGGTTAAAGCCATAGGGGCGACTTTCCAGGGAGTATACAAGGCCACTGATATCATTGATGACCTTAACAATCGCGTCTTGGTGCACAACTGCTACATTGGGAATGAAGTAGAGAATTGGCGATCCGACGGCTCTGGTTTCACTTGGTTTAGCGTCGAAAATATTGCAAATAATGTCATTGCCAGAGAGAGTGACCTACCCCCGTTCATGACTCCATGAGATCTTCGACACAATCAGGGCTAAGAAATCAGTGCGGACCGATGCTATTTCGAACATCGTGCTTCGACATCTTCCTCTAGAAGCGGTGAACATTTACACCACCCTATTTAATAATGCAATGAATAATGCACATTACGAGTATCTAGCGCATTGGAAAACGGCGGTCGTTCAATCTCTCCCCGAAAAGAGAAAGGATATATCCAATCCGGTGAATCTCCGGTCGATAAGTCTCCTTCCGAATATCAGTAATGTGTTTGGAAAAGTAATCAATAGAGCTCTGACTAGGTGGGTTGAGGACAAACATATAGTCCCGGATAATCAATTCGGTTTTAAGGCGGGACATGATATTTTACATACCGCGTCTAAACTGGTATCCGATATCCAATGGAATAAAGGCAAAAACCAATGTACTGGTGCCTGAATTGTTGACTTGGAGAAGGCCTTCGGCACCGTATGGGTAGAGGGACATTTCTATAGGCTGACTAGACTGGGGATCAGTAAACCACTCTTGTACATTCTTTATAATATGCTAACCAACAGACAGTTCATCGTGGAAAATGGTGATGTTACTTCTGTTGGAATATTTCAAATTAAAAATGGTCTTCAGCAAGGCGCGGCAATTCGCCGATCCTATTTAACATTTATACAAGCGACTTGATAAGCTCACTTCCCCATACTATTGCGTACGCAGACGATTTGGTAGCGTACAGAACAGGTCCAAAAATCGAGGTTATTAATACTCTCTTGCAGCGTGACTCCGATACGATAAGACGATTTTGCGATGACTGGAAGTTGAAAATCAACTTTCAGAAGTCGGAAACCATTCTCTTTAGGTCGCCATTGTCTGGAGCTTCTAGGGATACCAGAAAAAATTGGCGTAAGTTCTCGATCATTGGACAATACGGGCAGTCGCTTGCCTGTCGAAATGTAGTCAGATATCTTGGGATCTGGCTAGATCAGTTTCTGTATTTTGACAAAAATGTAGATGCTGCTCTGGCCAGAGCTAAAGGCACTTTTGCTCTTACAAAGAGACTGTTTTATTGCAGCCAACTCGATGTGAAAGTAAAGGTAATCTGCTACGTGGCCCTTATTAGGCCTCTGCTGGTATTTATATGTCCCGTGTACTTCAATGAACGAGCAAGCTTAATGGAAAAGATTCGGGTGGTTGAGAGGGCTTGCCTTCGCTTGTACAGAACACCTGAGTCGGAGTACAAAAAATGTTATAGTAATGAGGCCCTTTACAACAGGGCGAACCTAATACGAGTGGACGAGCCTAATTAAGCTGACTCGAAGGGTACATTATAAGAGCAATGACCTCGACGAATAACCCGATATCTGGGGCTTACTACCCCAATTACCTTTACCACGAGAGTGTGCGATCTGACGGCTTCGTTTCACCGGAAGCATTCCTCTACCTTGATCAGATAGGGTTGATCCAGGATAGATCAGCGGTCCCGTTAATCTTCCATGTCGCTCGGACAGCTGGGGACAGGTGACCCAACTACAGCAGAGACGTCGCACATGGCACCGTGGATATTCTCAGGTTCAATAGGGCGGTGGGGAATGGCGATAAGAGGGATGTCGTTCGGCAGCACAAGCATTTCTGGTGGTTGAATGATGGAGAAGATGTTTCGTCGTCTTTTCCGTCAATTACGGACCAGCCTCACTAATGAGGCAGAGCTGACCAATCTATTTGCTGTGTAAATAGTGATGGCCAGCTTACATAGGTTTAGGTTAGTTATTTAAGAAATATATACAGATGTTAGTATACATATACAAAGGTATATACTAATTTATGCATATTATTGTGTATAATGTCTATGTATGTGTATGTGTGTATTGTGTATGTAGGTTAGGTAAACTAAGGTTTATTTTAAGTTAGCTATTAAGTTTTTATAAAAAATAAAAAAATGTCCATATGCTAAGTTTTTTATTAACAAAATTTTTTTTTAGCCTTAAGTAAATATATAAAATAAATATTTCTAAGTAAAATTCAAATAATGTCGAAAGACATAGATACAAGAATTTAGAGTAGCTTAGAGTGCCTGTGTGGGCCCAGTAATTTAGTATAAGATTGTTAAATAATTTTAAGCCAGCATTTAAGCATTTTTTGTTAGTATGTAAGAGTTAATGATTAAGAAAATAAACTGCATTTAGAACTGAAATGGTTAATACAACTTGCAGAAGAATCTGTCACACGGGTTGGAACATATATAATACTCTTTAGACCATATGTTGCCATAAGAAACAAATAATTTTCTCTTTCTTTATCGGAATCGTTCAAAGTGTCAATGTGTTATGTCACCAAAAACAATTAAATTTTTTTCCCTTAACAAACCGAGAACACCATTTAACTCTTTAATAAAAGTAAATTTTGCAATTTCATGCAGTCTGTATATGCACAATAACCTGTAGTTCTCATTTAAATATCCAAACGATAACTTTCCAACATCGTCACTTCAGAGGAATTACAAGTCAAGCCATTCTTTACGTACACGGCTAAACCCCCACCTGAATATGACTCGTTACGGCTACCAAAAATCGAATAGCCCGGAAGCTTAATTCACTCTTGTAGAGCCGTATCACACTTAACACCATTACCATCAGTAAACTCTCGTGTAATTCAATTTGAGCTAGAAGCAATGAAAAATTTCTTCTAATACTACGTATATTTTCATGCAAGTAGAAAATATCAAGAGAATCAATAGTAAAGACTTAGTAAATACATTTATTAGGGACAGAACAAACATAATTCATAACTTATCTAAATGAGCAGAACAAGCAATTCTTACTAAATTGTCACTAGCATTCCTGCGCGTATATACCACGCCATTCCTAGTCCATACATACCTATAATTTTTGGATTTCTTCATCGATGTTGCCGCTTTAAGCAGCTGACGTGTCCGATAAGTAGGTACATCTTCTGTTCACTTGCCTCTGAGTTGAGCAAAGTAGTTGTTAGCGGTACCTTCTTTTCTCTTTTAGCTGCTTCATTACATGAAGGTTAGCATTTAAGAACATATGCATATATCAGTGTATACAAAGGTATATACTGATATATGTATATGATTGTGTATAACGTCTATGTGTGTTTATGTGTGTATTGTACATTTAGGTTAGGTAGGCTAAGGTTTATTTTAAGTTAGATACTAAGTTTTTATTAAAAAAAAAAAAAGTTTTGTTAACAAATTTTTTTTCTTAGCTTTAAGTATACAAAATAAACAGTTCTAAGTAAAATGTAAATGAAGTCGAAAGACATAGTTATAAGAATTTAGGGTAACTTAGAGTGCCTGTGTGGGGCCCGTAAGTTAGTATAAGATTATTAAGTAATTGTAAGCTAGCATTTAAGCCTCTTTTGTTAGAATGTAAGAGTTAGTGATTAAGAAAATAAAATGCATATAAAACTAAAACTAACTAAAACTCTGCAAATTATAAAAATTTTCTACCGAAATTCGGAGTCGATGACTGTAACTTTAACAGCGTTAAATCCAATTTTCTGTCGTAATTCTCGCTCTAGTAGACAGGCAATAACGAGTTTAGTGCAAAAATTTGAGTCTAAGTATTCGTTGTGTGATGTTGCCGTGTCAGTGAGACAACGGGTTGGGCGAAGTGTCGAAAATATCGCTGCCGTTCAAGCGTCCGTAGCTAAGGATCCAAATCAGTCAATTCCACGGCGTTCTCAAGAATTGGGCATCACTCAGACCACATTATGGCGTATTTTGCGTACGGATCTTGGTTTACACCCACACAAGATCAAGCTGACTCAAGAATTGAAGCCGATGGACCATTTGAAGCGACGTACGTTCTCCGATTGGGTTCTCCAGAAGATGCGCCAAGTTGATGAATTTCATCGCAAAATCATCTTCAGTGATTTTTTTTTTACATACTTGTATTAAATTTATTTCTGGAAGAATAATATGTAATATGTTTGGTAGTTAAGAACAAAAATATAATGAAGTACTTTGACACTTATAATTGTATATAATAACACTTATTCATGTCAATTATTTCAAGGACGTCTGTTGAGGGGTAAGCTGTGAGTAATTTGTCTGAGACTTATATATTTGTAATCAGGAAGTCGTGTACAATATTTTATTGTGGCCAACATATGGTTATATTTGAAAACAAAAAAAGTGAAAGCTGAAAGCAAAACGTCTGGGACCAAGATATTCGTAATCAAAAGAGTTTTTCCGATTTTTTGACGTAGCGCTTGTGTGGTTATACCACACACCAAAAGTGATTTTTTGCCTACTTTAGTGGGTGTCTGGTAAGGGGAAAGCTGAAAGCAAAACGTCAATGACATAGGGTATTCGAAATCAGTGGATTATTGTCTCCTGTTTATATATTAATTCAAGTGGTTATACTCCCTACACAAAAATCGAAAAAAATAGAATTTTCAACCCCTCACTCGTATTTTAGTTATACCTCCACTGCCAAAATTTGCTGTCGGCTCCTGGTTTAATACCTAGCAATTTTGCTAAATGCTAAAAATGCAAAATCCACCGTTCCGACTGACCTGCATAAGCATATGTCGCCTTCGATTTGCTTGATAAACCATTTGAACCCACAAATGAATGCTGTTACTGCTGCTGAAGAAAATTGTATATCCCTCATCCCCACTTGTTCGCATAAACAAACATCTTCATCGATCAATTCAGTTGATCAATGGTATAATGCACAAATACTCTCACTGGTAATCTAAAGTTATCTATCCCTGAGTGTGATAACGCTATTTTATCTCCTCATTCGACTGCATCATCGAAGGTCATCGAACCCAGCTGGACAACTGTGACAAGTAAAACAAAAAAAAAACTCGTACAAAAAAAGTCATTGGGTGTGACAAAACACCATGCGAAATTAGTGGAGTGCCGTTGACTAAATGGATACAAGTCTCCTGCGTAAATGTAAACATTGATGAGAATGCATTAGCTAAACATGTTGCTGACAAGTTCGACGTTGATATAAACCAAATTAAATGTCATCGATTGATAAAGAAAGACACTGATGTCAATAAACTGAAGTTTATGAGCTTTAAATTATCTCTGCCTTCTCAAAAGATTGATCATCTTCTGAATCCAACTTTATGGCCTGAGGGTATCACTGTACGACGTTTAAATTTTTTTCAAAAAAAACTTGATTGCTCCCCCAAATCAGTCGGGGGAGAGTCTGATATAACTGACAACAATATACTCGTATGTGTAACTGTTGCTGTTGTTGTTGCTGACGGTCCTGCAGATAATGTTGCTGATGCTGCTACTGCTTGCTCTTTTGTTGATATTGGTGGGTTTGTTACTCAAAATGTTGCTGTTAATACTACCTCTTGCTCTTTTGCTGGTAATGAACGTCCTGTGGTTGTAAACACGTTCGATGGATCTCCTGCTCTTGACGCTAAAAGGGACACAAACTGTTTTGACTCCAACAAATGTTCCTTTTATTACCAAAACATTGGAGGTATGAGAACTAAGTTAAAGCAATTCTACGAGTATTTATTTACTTGTGAATGTGATTTCGATGTTATAGTTATTACAGAAACTTGGTTGCATAATAATATTAAAAATCCTGAATTTGTCAATCTAAACAAATATGAAGTCTTTAGAAAAGACAGAAGTGAAGAAATGACAGGTCATGAGTTTGGTGGTGAAAAATAACCTGCATTTTGATGACGTAAAGATAAATGATCATAATAAGTTAATTGACCAAGTTGCTGTTCGCTTTTCTTGCCATTACAAATCATATGAAATGTTTGATCTAATTTGCTGCGCAAGCTATATCCCCCCTCAACGCTGCTTTGAATTATATAAAATGCATACCGATAACATACTTTCTCTATCGGCTGCATCTAAATCAAATGAATTTATTTGTGTTTTTGGTGATTTTAATTTAACAAATATTAAATGGAAGTTCGTTGATGAAGATAAGACGTGGGTTCCGTTTAATATCTCTAGTGAAAAAGAAATCTATGTAGTAGATAATTTGTTCGGTATAAACTTGGGTCAAATAAACAAAATATTTAATGATAATTATAAATTGTTGGACCTAATATTCTTAGACACTGAATTACTTGCGGAAGTATCGGAAAGTGATTACACTATAAGTGAATGTAATTCACACCATAAAACATTGAATATCAAGGTGGATTGCTATAAGTACTCTATCGCTCAAGTTATCCTAATATTAAGTTATATAACTTTAGCCAAGCAAATGTCCCTGCCCTGAAAACGCATTTGGCTCATTTTGACTGGCCAAGTATGTTTCAGAATAAAAACACTGAGGAGATGTACGCAATTCTCCTAAATGTTATATATGAATATATCAATTTGTATTTCCCACTGAAAAAAGCGATAAGAAAACATCTTCCGTGGTACAATAAATCTCTCCTTAATTTAAAAAAATGCTAGAAATAAAGCTCATAAAGCATATATTAAATCGAAAAATCCTGTAAGTAGGATCAAATTTGAAAAGCTAAGGAATGATTTTGAAACTCTGCACAAATTTTTGTATAATAAATATATATTTGACACCGAATGCCAGATAAAGTCGAATAGTAAACTCTTCTGGGTTTACTTAAATAATAAAAGAAATACTACAGGTTTCCCAAATTATGTGAAATATAAAGGTTTAGTGTTTACAACTTTGGAAGGTAATCTGGAGCTGTTTGCAAGCCTTTTTGAGTCGTTTTACAACTCAAACAAAATCGATAAAAGCAGTTTCCACAATATTAATTCGAATGAAATTACCATTGACTCTTTGCTGTTAACTGAATCAGATGTCTTTATAGTTTTGGAAAAACTTGTCGACAACCCATCGTATGATTCTGATTGCATATCAAATTCATTTCTAAAACACTGTTCTTGTGTGCTATTTGCACCCCTCACAATTGTGTTTAATGCCTCATTAAAAGAAGTTATTTTTCTTGATAGATGGAAGGTATCATATATTTCACCAATTCATAAAAATGGTTCCAAAGTCGATGTTGATAATTACAGGGGTATTTCAAAGAAACTCAAAATTCCAAAATTATTTGAGTCCATCGTCAAAGACAAATTATTTTTCCTTGTTAAAGAATTAATTTCACCCGAACAGCATGGTTTCTTAAGAGGTAAATCAACTGCCACTAACCTGATTCAATTCTCTAATTTTTTACATTGCAATATAGAGGCCGGGTATCAAGTCGACACGATATACACTGAGTTCTCAAAAGCCTTTGATAAAGTCAACATTTGTCTATTGATCCACAAATTAAATACTTTTGGGTTTCACTCGCGGATGCTGCATTGGCTTGAATCATATCTTTCTAATAGAAAGCAATAAGTTGCGATAAATGGAATCTGTTCTAGATATTTTGATGTTGAGTCTGGATTTCTTCAAGGAAGCCATCTTGGACTACTTTTGTTCCTCCTTTTTATAAATGACATCGCGGCCTCTTTATCGTTCTATAAGTGTCTACTTTTTGCGGATGACGTAAAATTGTTTGCCCTAATCAAATCTCCCCTCGATGCAATCCTATTTCAAAATAATCTAAAAGCATTTTTTATATGGTGCGGTAAAAATCAGCTGCAGCTAAACCTTAAAAAGTGTAAGCAAATTTCTTTTTACAAAAATTGCTCTCCTATACAAACTCAATATTACTTTAATAATGATGCTCTTATTATATGTAAATTTGTCAATGACTTAGGCGTTACGTTTGATGAAATACTCAACTTCAATATTCACATTGATCAAATTATAAGAAAAGCCTGTTCTATGATGGGATTCATTAAGAGAACTAGCGAAGAATTCTCGGATCCTTATACTCTTAAATCTTTTTTCACTTCTCTAGTGCGACCGATCTTGGAATACTGTGTCGTAATTTTTAATCCATATTACAACATTCATATATTAAGAATTGAAAGAGTCCAGAAATCATTCACTCGATACATGTTACGCAGATTTAATTGGAAAGGATTTTTACCCTCCTATAAGATGTGTTATCATTGACTTAAAAATGTTGTCTGTTAGACGAAAAAACCTGGAAATTCTCTTTGTAAGAGATATACTCAGTTCTAAAATTACATGTCCAGAGCTTCTACTGAAATTTGGTCTCTCCGCTCCACAGAGACCATTACGTGATAGACCCTTACTGTGTATAGAAGCACATAGAACAGTTTACGGTCAAAATGAGACAATAAATCGCTGTTGTAAATCGTTTAATAGTGTTTGTAATGAAATTGATTTATCTGATACTAGAGATATTGTAAAAAAGAAACTAAATACTCTATCATAGCTATAATTAAATATAGATTTAAGTTAAATGTAAGTTATTTTTGTAATTTATTATAAGCGTAGTCTGTAAGAATCTTGTATTCGGTAGATAGAATAAATATTTATTCTTTTGTTCTTCGAAGACATTATTAGTTTGTAGAGTTCAATCGAATAAATCACTTTAAACACAAAGTTGTTTGCTTATAAGCTATCAGGAATTAAATCTGAGGATAACATACAGCTCACCATAACGGGAGTTGCAAAAGGCAACAATATTGTTGCCGATGCCGTAGCAAAAGCCATTAAACGGCGGAGGGTGCTAAAAACCACTCCTACGAGTAATTTAACAAAAATGAAAATGGGTGCTGCTTTGGCAGCTGAAACAGTAAAAACAAGACAACAAATTACAAAACAATCAGATGATGCGTTGATTTACATCTCTGACGAGGTCCATTATAAGGGAGGCAACAACAACTTTGCCTCTCTAGCGGCATAAGAGATAAAAGATCTTAAGAGCAGCATACAAAAGCTGAACGAAAAAGTGCTTTCTATTAAGCAAAGACAAATGGCACGCAGGGAGAGGGAGCAACTAGAAGTAGAGAGCTCCCAACAACAAGAGCAGAAACAACAACTGCAGCAACAACAAAACCAGCAGCAGCAGAAACAACAGCAGCAACAGAAACAACAGCAGCAGCAGCAACAGCAGCAGCAGCAGAAACAACAACAGCTTCAAAAACAACAACAGCTGAAATCACTGCAGCTGAATAAATAGCAGCAGCAGCAACAACACCAATAGCAGCAACAACAACCACAGCAGCAGAAGAAGAAGGAGAAGGTGCCTCCTATCAACATCTATAAATTAGAGGTAAATGCAACCAAGGACCTGTGTAAGTTGGTCATTGGAAATAATTTTAAAATTATGAGATTGGGGAGCGATCGCCATGCCATCCATTGTAATATAGCGGAGGGCTACACGAAAGTGAAAGAGCTCCTAAAGGAAATGACGACGGAGCACTACTCATTCACATCGAAGTGTGAAAAGTGACAATCGATGCTGCTGAAGGAGTTGGAATCGTTTTCTGATCCTGAGGAGATCCTGGCACTGCTCAAAGATAAGGAGTGCCCAGGACTCAAGTTTGTGGAGGTAAAGCCATTTACCACAGCTAGAGACAGGCAGGAGAAACGGAGTCTGCCGTTCTTCCTGGTGCAGCTCAGTCCCGAAAGCCGTCTAGATAGTCTAAGGAGTATCAATGTCCTAGACTACTAGGTGGTTCACTGGGAAAAATTAAAAAGGAGCGAAGGCGTTATACAGTGTGTTCGCTGCTAAAGGTTCGGGCATGCCGTGTCGAACTGCCAAATGCAGCCTCGATGCGTGAAGTGCGCAAAGAACCACAGTTCCGAGGAGTGTGCTCTGGGTAGAGGACGCAGCTCTCGTGCGTGTTATGTGCGAACGTGGGACACACCGCAAACTATCGGGGTTGTCCTAAGTTCGCCGACATTAAAAAAGCAAAACAGGCTCGGCAGAAGAAGGTGGAGTTCAACCGTTCACCTGTTAGGTTTCAAACACCAGCCATCACGTCCCAAATTTCCTACGCCCAAATGGCGTCAGGTAGGGGGCTACGGTAGAGCAAGCGACTGTTGCTTCTCCGGTGTCAATGCCGAGAACAACGGAAGCTGCACCTAACATGCTGGTCATCTTGCTCGCAATCCAAGGACAGATGGCGCAGCTGCAACAGCAGGTACAAGAACAGGCCAACCTGGAACAGCTGCCGGGCCTAACGCAACACATGGTACATCGTTATAACACATCGTAATAGGTACGCACATGGTGGAGCAAACTTTGAAGGTCCTTGCTGAGAATGTTAATTCACTGATTAGGATCTAACGAAGAGCCGCGATGTTTAAATTGCTACAAGACCAAAGTCCTGATGTGCTTTTCGCTAGCGAAACCAAGCTAACCTATGAGCACAAACTGGAATACAATAATTATATTGTTAGAAGAAGAAACCGGACCACATCCAAACGTGGAGGCGGTGTCGCGATCTTCATTAAAGAAGGTATAAAATTTCACAAAGTGTACAAGGGAGTGTTGCGCAAGTTCCCTTTGTTGGAGGCAGTCATCATTTACATACCGCTCCGCAGTGGAAAGCGGCTGTACTTGACCTCTGTTTATGCACCTGAGACTTCACAATCCACCCTATTCATTACAGAGCTCGACACGCTTTTTCGACTTCTGAGGCTGAAATCGGGTGAGAATCATTTTATAATCGGCGAGGACTTCAGCTAAACACAGAGATTGGGGAAATAATTTGCCAAATACTAGAGGGAACCTACTACTCGATTGGTGGGGTCAGCAAGATGTCATGTACAGACTCGGTCTTAAAGCGACGGATAACCCGTCGTTTCCTAGGGGCGGGTCTTACTTGGATCTACTACTGTACGACGCACGTATATGGCTGACAGGTACGAATTTATAAACGCTAAACTGTCAGGGCACATTCGTGTATGACATCGACCATTGCGGTTTTAGCACCGAAATTACAGTTCCCAACGAAATTGCGGAATTGGAGGAGTTTGTCCATATTGTATTCTTAAAACTACAGTAACACTCGATGGACACGCTTCTCCGCAACCTTGACAAGAGCACTCTCCTCAAACACGCTCCACCCACCGTCCAATAGAAATTTGTTAAACGAGTAGATCGACAAGTATCTAAAACGAATGGGCGAGACAATTAAACAAACTATGGACGCTACAATACCGCTGTATTGACGTACGACTAACGAAAATCTGTTCCGCAATCCTGCTATTGACGCACTACCTGGACAGAAAAGTAGACTTCTATTAAGTTTTGAGTACAGACAGTTAACTGACAGACAAGACTCGGATATTAGGACACTGAAGTCATCAATTAAAAATCTCCAAACGTTAATAAAAGAAAATTACAGAATTTCTGTAAGTTTGTACTGGAACAACAAGGTTCGGGCTGTAAACACCAGCTACCCGAATATGTTTCCGCAAAAAAATAAACTATTTCGGGGAAAAAATCAAAACGACCTTCAAAACGCCCGGACAACAGACAACGAACGGTTACTAACAATAGCAGGTATTGATCCAAATGAAGCCGTTAGCGATGACGACTTCTTTGTGATCGAGAATCCACAGGAGAAGGTTAAAGCCATAGGGGCGACTTTCCAGGGAGTATACAAGGCCACTGATATCATTGATGACCTTAACAATCGCGTCTTGGTGCACAACTGCTACATTGGGAATGAAGTAGAGAATTGGCGATCCGACGGCTCTGGTTTCACTTGGTTTAGCGTCGAAAATATTGCAAATAATGTCATTGCCAGAGAGAGTGACCTACCCCCGTTCATGACTCCATGAGATCTTCGACACAATCAGGGCTAAGAAATCAGTGCGGACCGATGCTATTTCGAACATCGTGCTTCGACATCTTCCTCTAGAAGCGGTGAACATTTACACCACCCTATTTAATAATGCAATGAATAATGCACATTACGAGTATCTAGCGCATTGGAAAACGGCGGTCGTTCAATCTCTCCCCGAAAAGAGAAAGGATATATCCAATCCGGTGAATCTCCGGTCGATAAGTCTCCTTCCGAATATCAGTAATGTGTTTGGAAAAGTAATCAATAGAGCTCTGACTAGGTGGGTTGAGGACAAACATATAGTCCCGGATAATCAATTCGGTTTTAAGGCGGGACATGATATTTTACATACCGCGTCTAAACTGGTATCCGATATCCAATGGAATAAAGGCAAAAACCAATGTACTGGTGCCTGAATTGTTGACTTGGAGAAGGCCTTCGGCACCGTATGGGTAGAGGGACATTTCTATAGGCTGACTAGACTGGGGATCAGTAAACCACTCTTGTACATTCTTTATAATATGCTAACCAACAGACAGTTCATCGTGGAAAATGGTGATGTTACTTCTGTTGGAATATTTCAAATTAAAAATGGTCTTCAGCAAGGCGCGGCAATTCGCCGATCCTATTTAACATTTATACAAGCGACTTGATAAGCTCACTTCCCCATACTATTGCGTACGCAGACGATTTGGTAGCGTACAGAACAGGTCCAAAAATCGAGGTTATTAATACTCTCTTGCAGCGTGACTCCGATACGATAAGACGATTTTGCGATGACTGGAAGTTGAAAATCAACTTTCAGAAGTCGGAAACCATTCTCTTTAGGTCGCCATTGTCTGGAGCTTCTAGGGATACCAGAAAAAATTGGCGTAAGTTCTCGATCATTGGACAATACGGGCAGTCGCTTGCCTGTCGAAATGTAGTCAGATATCTTGGGATCTGGCTAGATCAGTTTCTGTATTTTGACAAAAATGTAGATGCTGCTCTGGCCAGAGCTAAAGGCACTTTTGCTCTTACAAAGAGACTGTTTTATTGCAGCCAACTCGATGTGAAAGTAAAGGTAATCTGCTACGTGGCCCTTATTAGGCCTCTGCTGGTATTTATATGTCCCGTGTACTTCAATGAACGAGCAAGCTTAATGGAAAAGATTCGGGTGGTTGAGAGGGCTTGCCTTCGCTTGTACAGAACACCTGAGTCGGAGTACAAAAAATGTTATAGTAATGAGGCCCTTTACAACAGGGCGAACCTAATACGAGTGGACGAGCCTAATTAAGCTGACTCGAAGGGTACATTATAAGAGCAATGACCTCGACGAATAACCCGATATCTGGGGCTTACTACCCCAATTACCTTTACCACGAGAGTGTGCGATCTGACGGCTTCGTTTCACCGGAAGCATTCCTCTACCTTGATCAGATAGGGTTGATCCAGGATAGATCAGCGGTCCCGTTAATCTTCCATGTCGCTCGGACAGCTGGGGACAGGTGACCCAACTACAGCAGAGACGTCGCACATGGCACCGTGGATATTCTCAGGTTCAATAGGGCGGTGGGGAATGGCGATAAGAGGGATGTCGTTCGGCAGCACAAGCATTTCTGGTGGTTGAATGATGGAGAAGATGTTTCGTCGTCTTTTCCGTCAATTACGGACCAGCCTCACTAATGAGGCAGAGCTGACCAATCTATTTGCTGTGTAAATAGTGATGGCCAGCTTACATAGGTTTAGGTTAGTTATTTAAGAAATATATACAGATGTTAGTATACATATACAAAGGTATATACTAATTTATGCATATTATTGTGTATAATGTCTATGTATGTGTATGTGTGTATTGTGTATGTAGGTTAGGTAAACTAAGGTTTATTTTAAGTTAGCTATTAAGTTTTTATAAAAAATAAAAAAATGTCCATATGCTAAGTTTTTTATTAACAAAATTTTTTTTTAGCCTTAAGTAAATATATAAAATAAATATTTCTAAGTAAAATTCAAATAATGTCGAAAGACATAGATACAAGAATTTAGAGTAGCTTAGAGTGCCTGTGTGGGCCCAGTAATTTAGTATAAGATTGTTAAATAATTTTAAGCCAGCATTTAAGCATTTTTTGTTAGTATGTAAGAGTTAATGATTAAGAAAATAAACTGCATTTAGAACTGAAATGGTTAATACAACTTGCAGAAGAATCTGTCACACGGGTTGGAACATATATAATACTCTTTAGACCATATGTTGCCATAAGAAACAAATAATTTTCTCTTTCTTTATCGGAATCGTTCAAAGTGTCAATGTGTTATGTCACCAAAAAC
Organism: Volucella bombylans; assembly: GCA_949129095.1. Taxonomy (NCBI): domain Eukaryota; kingdom Metazoa; phylum Arthropoda; class Insecta; order Diptera; family Syrphidae; genus Volucella; species Volucella bombylans. The sequence goes on along the minus strand of OX422140.1, from coordinate 274,485,459 downwards.
AATTAAATTTTTTTCCCTTAACAAACCGAGAACACCATTTAACTCTTTAATAAAAGTAAATTTTGCAATTTCATGCAGTCTGTATATGCACAATAACCTGTAGTTCTCATTTAAATATCCAAACGATAACTTTCCAACATCGTCACTTCAGAGGAATTACAAGTCAAGCCATTCTTTACGTACACGGCTAAACCCCCACCTGAATATGACTCGTTACGGCTACCAAAAATCGAATAGCCCGGAAGCTTAATTCACTCTTGTAGAGCCGTATCACACTTAACACCATTACCATCAGTAAACTCTCGTGTAATTCAATTTGAGCTAGAAGCAATGAAAAATTTCTTCTAATACTACGTATATTTTCATGCAAGTAGAAAATATCAAGAGAATCAATAGTAAAGACTTAGTAAATACATTTATTAGGGACAGAACAAACATAATTCATAACTTATCTAAATGAGCAGAACAAGCAATTCTTACTAAATTGTCACTAGCATTCCTGCGCGTATATACCACGCCATTCCTAGTCCATACATACCTATAATTTTTGGATTTCTTCATCGATGTTGCCGCTTTAAGCAGCTGACGTGTCCGATAAGTAGGTACATCTTCTGTTCACTTGCCTCTGAGTTGAGCAAAGTAGTTGTTAGCGGTACCTTCTTTTCTCTTTTAGCTGCTTCATTACATGAAGGTTAGCATTTAAGAACATATGCATATATCAGTGTATACAAAGGTATATACTGATATATGTATATGATTGTGTATAACGTCTATGTGTGTTTATGTGTGTATTGTACATTTAGGTTAGGTAGGCTAAGGTTTATTTTAAGTTAGATACTAAGTTTTTATTAAAAAAAAAAAAAGTTTTGTTAACAAATTTTTTTTCTTAGCTTTAAGTATACAAAATAAACAGTTCTAAGTAAAATGTAAATGAAGTCGAAAGACATAGTTATAAGAATTTAGGGTAACTTAGAGTGCCTGTGTGGGGCCCGTAAGTTAGTATAAGATTATTAAGTAATTGTAAGCTAGCATTTAAGCCTCTTTTGTTAGAATGTAAGAGTTAGTGATTAAGAAAATAAAATGCATATAAAACTAAAACTAACTAAAACTCTGCAAATTATAAAAATTTTCTACCGAAATTCGGAGTCGATGACTGTAACTTTAACAGCGTTAAATCCAATTTTCTGTCGTAATTCTCGCTCTAGTAGACAGGCAATAACGAGTTTAGTGCAAAAATTTGAGTCTAAGTATTCGTTGTGTGATGTTGCCGTGTCAGTGAGACAACGGGTTGGGCGAAGTGTCGAAAATATCGCTGCCGTTCAAGCGTCCGTAGCTAAGGATCCAAATCAGTCAATTCCACGGCGTTCTCAAGAATTGGGCATCACTCAGACCACATTATGGCGTATTTTGCGTACGGATCTTGGTTTACACCCACACAAGATCAAGCTGACTCAAGAATTGAAGCCGATGGACCATTTGAAGCGACGTACGTTCTCCGATTGGGTTCTCCAGAAGATGCGCCAAGTTGATGAATTTCATCGCAAAATCATCTTCAGTGACGAAGCTTATTTTTGGCTCAATGGGTTCGTCAATAAGCAAAAAATGCGTTATTGGTCAGGTGAAAATCCACATGTGCTTCATGATTCACAACTTCATCCACAAAAAATAACCGTTTGGTGCGGTTCGCATGCCGGCGGCGTTATTGGGCCATACTTTTTCGTCGATGATAACGATCGTCACGTTGCTGTGAATGGTCAGCGTTATCGCGCCATGATCACCTATTATTTTTGGCCCGAATTGGAAGATATGGACTTGGACGACGTGTGGTTTCAACAGGATGATGCCACAATCCACACAGCACACGCTATAATCGATTTATTGAAGAGTAAGTATGGCGAGCGTGTTATCTCAAGAAATGGGCCAGTCGATTGGCCGTCTTGTTCGTGCGATTTAACGCTGCTTAACTGTTTTCTGTGGGGCTACATTAAGTCATTGGTTTATGCAAACACGCCGACGACGTTGGAAGAGCTCAGAGCCAACATTGAACACGAAATTGCGGCCGTTTTGGCCGCAATGTGTGGCCGAGTCGTTGAAAATTGGGTCCAACGAATCGACCGCTGCAAACGTACCCGCGGTGGCCATATGAACGAAGTCGAGTTCCATTCATAAATGTTTTGATTGTACTTCCAGGCGATAACAAAGTTTTTGAAATATCTCAAATGGTTTGCGTTTTATTTAAAAAAAAGTTGTCAAGTCCTTATTGAAAGGCAACAATTCTATCCAAGAATTTTACCAGCAAGTATACTCTCACTTATCCTTAATCCTGAATATCGTGCATGAACGTTGGCCCTGAAACGCTTTCACTCTGGACGCCGACCTACAGGGATAAAGCCCTGGATACTTTCATACGAGGATTAAGAGAGGATCTACCCAGATTGCTCGGCATACGTGAACCAGCCGACCTACCCCAGGCACTTTATCTATGCGTTAGGCTAGGAAATCAAAATTATCGAACCAATTACGCAAACAACCAAGGTAAAAAAGTAAACCCTCCACCTCTTCCTCATCGTAAGGATAACCGATATCCTTCGATGCCCAGTCAGCAAATGCCGTTTTACCTTCAAATCGCGTGCATTCCGCAACCCACCAGTAGCTCAGGTTTTAATCAACAACCCAGGAATTATAACCAACAGCCACCTAATTTTAATGTCCAACGTCAAAATTATAACCCGAACCAACCCGGACACCAAGTAAATCAGAATCACGGAAATTTTCCGCAACCAAAACCAAGGCCACCGTATAAAGGAGAACCATCTCTACAAAATATTCCACAAAAAATGCAAAGGAACTTCCATATTGAGATCGCGAATAACCCTCAAGAAGAATTTAACTCATATGAGATGCAATGAAATTTTAACGTAGACACGTCTTTTCAAAATGAAAAATGTGTTGGGTAACAATACTGAGATTGTAAGAAATGACATATCTTATGAACAAAACCTAATTGATTACATAAATTCACAACCTCAAGAAAGTACAGAAAACCCCCCTCAAGTCCCAACCGAAGTTATACCACAATTAAGTGATATTCATTTGTTAGGTTAGCCGACTCGTCGGTTCCCTATTTTGAAGTCACAAAGGGCGACCAAGTTTTAAAGATTCTTATTGACACAGGTTCCAATACGAATTATATACAACCCTCACTGGTAAAAAATCCAATAACCAACCAAAAACCTTTTTATGCAAATTCTATAGGTGGAAACGTAAGAGTTTCACACCACACATTCGTCAATCTGTTTGGTCTGAACTACACAAAAATTAATGATTAGAACTTTAAGATTATAAATTGAATGAAATGAAAATCGATTATGTTACATATCAAATTACAAATAATTAACATACGTTTATTGTTTTACAAAAAAGTCAATTTATATTCAGATGATACCTTTGATTGTACTTCCGTACTAGCCGATGGTTGAAGTATGAATAAAACTGAGTTAAATGCAAAATAGATTAATTACCATAGCGAATGATCGCACAAAGCATAACAACAATTAGAGCGATACGAATATTAGAGAGCGAATATAAGGTAAGAGCGCAATGTAAAAAGAGGAGTATAAGAATAAAGATATGATATGCGCTTGTCGATATGCGACCAAATCAATAAATGATACAGCAGTTAATACAAACTCTTATACGATATTTAAAATGAGTACAATGTTAAGTTAATACTTGTACATGTTAATACACAGCAAATAATGATTGGATTAATAGATAGAATACAAAAATAAACAATAGGATAAGTTATGTATGTTTGTCCAATGTAACACTTAGTAAGTCCCCCCTGAAGGAACCAGTTCCTTCAGAAAAAGGTAATTTAGCTAGTTTTACAATGGGACGGACATAAACGCCCGTTTGTGTTGTTATTGTTGCGACTCGAGTGCGGTTGTCTGTTCCAGGATGTATCTCCTTAACTCGACCCAGAATCTATTTTGAAGGTGGTAAATGAGGTTCTTTCAGTACTACTACGTCTCCTTTTTTAAGGTCCTCCTTTACTGTTTGCCATTTTGGGCTCTGCTGGAGTGAGGTCAGATATTCTAAGGGCCAGCGTTTTCAGAAGCCTTGCTTTAAATTCTGTAAAAGAGACCAGTTAGAGTAAGAGCAACAATTTTGAACACATATATCAGGAATAGGAACAGATAGAAGGGGTTCACCAATCAAAAAGTGACCCGGACTCAGAGCGATGGGATCCATATCAGATGTAGGCCACATAGGTCGAGAATTAAGCAGGGCTTCCACTTGAGAAAGCAAGGTATTCATCTCTTCATATGCGAGCTTATGATCCCATATGACGCGCTTGAGATGAAACTTTACGGACTTGACCCCCGCCTCCCACAAGCCACCAAAATGTGGTGAGGAAGGGGGGATGAACTTCCATGAGATTTGATCCTTGGAAAGATGGTCGCTGACGATGTTGTTGTGCTGCTGACTGATGAGATGCTGGAATAATTCATACAAGTGTCGTTTACTGCCACGAAAATTTGTTGCATTATCGCTCCATATTTCTGAGGGTTTGCCTTTGCGCGACGCGAAACAATCGAGAGCTGCGATGAACGCGGCGGAAGAGAGTTCACCAACTAGTTCAAGATGAATTGCCTTTGTAGTAAAACACACAAAGACTGCGATATATGCTTTAATAAATTTTCGGTTACGGCCTCTGGATAAACGTAAGGTTATGGGGCCCGCATAATCAACTCCGGCGATGTTAAAGGGTCGCGAATAACGAACGCGTTCGGCGGGTAAATTACCCATAATCTGAGTGGATGTTGTTTTACGATGTCGAAAGCACTTAACACATTCATGGACAACCTTGCGCAGGAGGTTACGACAACCGACGATATAGTACTCTTGTCTTAGAATGGCAAAGATTTGGGAAACACCAACATGTAAATAACGTTTGTGAATATGTTCTACGATAAGTTTCGCGAACCGAGTGTTTTTATCAAGTATGATGGGATGTTTGGTAGCGAATATTGCGTTAGACTCTTGGATACGACCACCGACACGAAGGATTCGGTCTGCATCCAGAAAGGGATTTAGGGATGACAGCTTATTTCCCTTTTTCAACACTTCACCTTTGGAAATTATACTGATTTCAGTCGAAAAAGAAAGAGATTGGTGCCACTTAATTAAAACAGTTTTTGAATTTGAGAGTTCATTGGCAGTTAGGGATTGTTTTTCACGAGAGTTTGGGCGTACACGAGAGTTATCAATAAATCACCGAATATAGGCAAGTACACGTATACAGTTGAGGAAGGTAGAAGACTTGTTGATCAATGTTTCAAAAATGGTAGCGTCGTATCCAAGCGATAAATGCACGTTGACAGGAGGATTTTTGCGTTCTTCGAGCTGTTCCTTTGGAAAGTTTGATGTTAGATTCACATTATAAGGCCTCTGATTTTGATCGTCCTTGATCCACGATGCTCCAGACCACCATAACTCATTTTGTAATAAATGAGTAGGTGAAATACCACGGGATGCGCAGTCAGCTGGATTTTCATGAGATCGTAAGTGATACCAAGACTCTCTTGGTATGGAAGATAGAATTTCTGACGTACGATTTGATACAAAAACTGACCACCTTTTTGGCACATCTGAAAGCCAATGAAGGAAAATTGAAGAATCAGTCCAGGCGAAAACTTCAATTTCTTGGCATTGCAAAGAAGTTTTAAGTTTTTGAATTAAACGCGTGAGAAGAACGGCTCCACAAAGTTCGAGTCGCGGAAGTGAAACTACCTTAATCGGTGCTACCTTAGATTTTGCGGCCACAAGTCTGCTAGTAACGTTACCAGCGAGGTCTGTACTTGTGCAGTACACAACAGCTGCATACGCTTCTAAAGATGCATCGCAAAATCCATGGAAACTTCGTTTTTCCTTTGAAGTCCACATGATACGCGGGATATTTAAAATTTCTAGTTCAGGAAGCTCGTCGCATATTGAACACCAGTGTTTCGATAGATCAAGTGAAATAGAATCATCCCACGAATACTTCTTGCGCCAGAGCTCTTGAAACAAGATTTTTACAGCTATGGCTACGGGCGCTAGAAATCCTATTGGGTCGAATATCCTTGAAGCTTCCGAGAGAATAAAACGCTTAGTTAATATAAACATATTATTTAGATTTACCTTGAACAAAAAGGAATCCTTGGCCATTGCAGACCGAGTAATTTTATTGAGTTATGCTCTTCGAAGTCCTTGGGTGATAATTCTCGCTGATCTTCTTGTAGACTGAGTAGAAGAGGCCAGCAATTAGTGGTCCACTTGCGAAGATTAAATCCCCCTGATTGAAGCTATTCTATTAGCTCTAGGCGAAGCGAAATCACATCATCGACTGAATCCGTTCCGGTCATGACATCATCAACGTAGAAATCATTGAATAATATTTCAGCCGAACGTGGATATCTATCTTTGGAGTCAAGTGCCAGTTGGTATAAAGTACGGACGGCTAAAAAAGGTACATACGCTGTGCCGTAGGTAACAGTCGTAAGACGAAAATGTTTTAGTGGTTGATTAGCAGATTCTCTCCTAAGAATTCGCTGAAAGTCTCTGTGGCAATTAGACACTCGTATCTGACGAAACATTTTCTCTATATCACCAGATAAGGTATAGAGATGGCGGCGAAATCGAAGGCAAATAGAGAAAAGATCGCGTTGGTAAGTTTGTCCCACTAACAGCGATTCATTTAAAGATTTTTTATTACCGAATCTAGCCGATCCGTCAAAAACCACCCTGACTTTGGTTGTGCTGCTATCGTCCTTTAGGACATAATGATGTGGCAGATAATAGCACTTATCTGTGGGCATTTGAATTTCGCTTTCAGGAATCTCTTCCATATGCCCCAAGTCGAAATATTCTTTCATAAAGCTAATGTATTTTTCCTTTAAATACTGACTGGAAGCTAATTTACGTTCAGTATGTTGAAACCGCTGTAAGGCAACATTTAAGGTATTTCCGAAATCAGTTTTGCTGTTGGTCTTAAAAGGCAAATGTACCTCGTACTGACCATTAGGCAATCGACAATGAAAATTTTTAAAAATGTTTTCAGCGCGCTGATCTTCGGCAGAAAGAGTAGGTTCGTGAGGAACTTCCTCAAGGCGCCAAAAGCGCTTAAGATCAAATGACTCTGACTTATCAATTTGAGTGCAATATGTATCAATTCTTTGATTGTTAGATAATGTTGTGGCCTTCGTGTTTCCGCTCAGAACCCAACCGAATATTGTTGGTATAAGGTCAGGCTGACCATGCTGAGCGCGAATAGCAGATCCATCAAAAACGCTGAACACCTTATCAGCTATAACGAGAATGTCGATGCTACTCGGCACATTGAATTTGGGATCCGCTAATGTATATGACGAGAGGGTTTTCTTAACCGAGGTTGAATTATGTTTAGTAGATATTAGCGAGGTAAGTTTCTAGATTACATAGCTCTGTATCACAATCGACTGTTGGCTATAGCACGGAAAGAGATTAAAGGTTATAACTCCGTTTGTGAAACCAGCTGATGTAGATCCAACACCTAGCACCAGAATTCGAGCGGCTTTACGAATGAGACCTAATCTCTGAACCGTTTGTTCGGTGACAAATGATACTTGTGAACGCGAATCCAGCAGCAATCGAACGTTTTGGAAATGATCTTGTTGATCTTGTACTCGAGCAATGGCAGTAGGCAGCAATGTATGAGTAAAACGAGTGGATTTTAGCGATGAGTTACCTACTGCGTTGAGCGATGAGCAAATATGAGTAGATATCGAAGAGTTTTCTGCTGAAGGCGAATTTAACTGTGATGTCAAGTCCGAGGAAGTTGTAGGAGCGAGAACATTCGACGCGAGTGACGAGGAGGTGTTTGTGGACGAAACGTTTGAGCGCGAGGTATTTGACGATGAGGTATTTGATTGCGAGTTTGGAAAATGAACGAGAGTATGATGACGCGTATTACACATTTTACAACGATTGTTCGACCGACACTTGTTAGATGAATGTCCATGACGAAGGCAGTTAAAACATAACGAATGTTCCTCTATTATCGACCGAAAGCGAGAGAAAATGTTTGCAATGAAAAAGACTATGCTCTGAATTACACTCGGGGCAACCATAATTTGTTTTCACTAGATGCGAATGAATTGATCCCTGCGTCTTGTTTCGAGGTTGCACTGACCGGGTGGTATTAAAACAGGATTCGAGACAAACGCAGCGATTTTGAAGAAAATCTAAGAGCTCATAAATAGTTGCATCCGATCTTGAGCCCATAAGCTCAGCCCATGCCTGCTTTGTTTCTGGATCAAGTTTCTGAAGTAAGATGAAGATGAGCCACGGGTCGCGCTCATTTGACTGCAGCGCATTTAAACCACGAATTACCTCGTCAGCGCCGTCAGTGATTTTACGTAACACAACTACAGTTTAATTATTTGTTGTAGGAAGTAACAAAAAAAATTCCACAAATGACTGAACAATTAAATGGGTTCTATCATAACGGCTCTCTAGACGATCCCATGACTCCAGGTAGTTGCCATAAATATTTTTAACGTGTTTCAGAAGATCGCTTGCTTTTCCACTTAAAAATGACTTTAAATATTGAAGTTTCTGTGTTGGAGAGCGCGACAAGTTGCAATCAATTGAGGCCCTAAATGAATCGCGAAACTCCGGCCAATTTTTATAATCGCCCGAAAATGTTGGTATCGAAAGATTCGGCAATTTAACCGACGCGGATGTATTCGACGCACTTTTTAAATTTTGCAAGAGTGATGCTTGTTGACTGGCTAACTTTTCTATGACCGATTCGTTTGGATGTTGTGGCGGATCCGACAGTTTCTTAAGTTGAATAAAATTTGCTAGAACTGAGTGAGCTAGAAAGAACTTCGCTTCAGGCTCAGGATCTACGAAATCCGCTTCTGCAGAAAATTCGTAAAGAGCATTTTGAAGCTCTATGAATTCATCTCACGTTTCATTTAATTTAGCTAACCTAACCTCAAGCAATGATAGCGTGGTATTAATGTCCACCGATTCTGCAAACGTAGCAGTACGAGAAATCATGCCTTTTGCACGTCCACGCTTTACCTTGATAAAATTCATTATATCTACCAGAGGAAAAAATTACAAAAATGTATTTACGCGCACTTAATATGTCTATAAATGTTAATAGTTCGTAACCGATCGCACACGAAATTTACACAAACTTTGAAAATGAATTTATACGATGTACTGTTCATGCAATTGTTCAAATTTAAGGAAACGTGTTTAGCAAGAAAAAGCGAATCTGAAAGTCTTTATTCACAAAAAAAGTCTGTATGAAATTAAATTCGGCTTCTGAAGGACCAAAAAATGATTAGAACTTTAAGATTATAAATTGGATGAAATCGATTATGTTACATATCAAATTACAAATAATTAACATTCGTTTATTATTTTACAAAAAAGTCAATTAATATTCAGATGATACCTTTGATTGTACTTCCGTACTAGCCGATGGTTGAAGTATGAAAAAAACTGAGTTAAATGCAAAATAGATTAATTACCATAGCGAATGATCGCACAAAGCATAACAACAATTAGAGCGATACGAATATTAGAGAGCGAATATAATGTAAGAGCGCAATGTAAAAAGAGGAGTATAAGAATAAAGAAATGATATGCTCTTGTCGATATGCGACCAAATCAATAAATGATACAGCAGTTAATACAAACCCTTATACGATATTTAAAATGAGTACAATGTTAAGTTAATACGAGTGCATGTTAATACACAGCAAATAATGATTGGATTAATAGATAGAATACAAAAATAAACAATAGGATAAGTTATGTATGTTTGTCCAATGTAACACTTAGTAAGTCCCGAACAATTAAATTTTTCCTTTTGCCTTGTCTCACTTCTTTTCATGGAATTCTAGGGATCGATAGCCTTCAGGAGCTATCGGCTGTAATCTACAGGAAAGAAAATTTCATATTAATCCAAAACAAAGTTAAAGTCCATATAAAACAACAAACCTCTCCGAGTGTCAATTCAATATACATAACAACCAATCACTTAAACCAAGAACAACAATTTGCTCTGAAATCAATAATAAGTAAGTTTCCTACTCTTTTTGCTGACCCCGATACAAAACTGACATGCGCCACAACGTCAGGGGCGAGATACGAACTAAAACCGATGGCCCGGTTTATTCAAAATATTACCCTTACCCGATGTCTTTAAAAGATGAGGTTGATAGACAAATAAAATAAAATGCTCGATAATGGAATAATCAGACCATCAAGATCACCTTACAACTCCCCAATCTGGATAGTGCCAACAAAATTAGATGCATCAGGCGAGAAAAAGTACAGAGTTGTCACTGATTACAGGAAGTTAAGCCAGGTTACCATCCCTGACCGTTATCCTATACCAGAGATTAACGAGGTGCTTTCTCAACTCGGAAAAAGCAAGTGGTTTACTGTGTTAGACCTTAAAAGCAGATTTCATTAGATTCTTCTAAAAGAATCTGATACAGAAAAGAGAGCCTTTTCCGTCAACAACGAAAAATATGAGTTTACTCGACTACCATTTGGGCTGAAAAATTCACCATCTATCTTTCAAAGAACATTAGATGATATACTTAGGGAGCATATTGGGAAAATATGCTATGTATACATCGACTATATTGTATTGTAATATTTAGTGAAGACGAACAGACGCCCCTCGAGAACACCCAAAAAGTTTTTCATACTCTTGAAAAAGCGAATATGAAGGTACAAATAGATAAATGCGAATTCTTACGGAATAAAGTTGAATTCCTTTGATTTGTCATTTCGTCGGAAGGCATAAAAACAAATCCAGAAAAAGTTCAAGCAATTGTTAATTTTCCACCTCCGAAAACCCTCAAAGATTTAAGATCTTCCTTTGGATTGTCCGGTTATTACCGACGATTTATAAAGGAATACGTAAAAATAGCGAAGTTACTAAGGTCTCTGTTGAGAGGAGAGGACGGGTGAATTTCGAAGAATCTTTCAAGCAAGAAAATCATCACCCTAGATGACGAAGCCATGGAGGCATTCTCGAAAATTTAGAATTCACTAGTATCGAATGATATAATTCTTATGTACCCTAATTTCTACAAGGAGTTTCACATTACTACAGACGCTTCCAATTATATGGAAAACCTATAACTTTTACCTCAAGGACGTTAAATAAAACCGAAGAAGTTGGTCACTCACTTCCTTGAGAAAGAACTTTTACGGTTCCGCAAAAGTTACAATATTTACCGATCACCAACCGTTTACTTTCGCTCTTAGTCACAAAAACCACAACGGTAAGATGAAACGGTGGAAATCAATACTTGAGGAATACAACTACGAACCCGGCAAAACGAACGTTGTCGCCGACGCGCTCTCAAGAATCCCACAAGTAAACTCTATTTCAGCCTCCCAACATAGTGACGATAGCTTATCCCATGGACTAATCCAATCCGTAGAAGCTCCCATCAATGTTTTTAGGAATCAACATATTCTTCTAATTGGAGAAGAAATTCCCCATAGAATTGAATACCCCCTTCCCAATATTCGCCAAATTTGTTTCAGTCAACCCTATTATAGTAAAGAAAATATAATTTCTATATTCAAGCGTTTTCTTAACCCTTCAGTTATAAACGGACTTTTGACTAATGAAGAAACTCTAGGAAAAATTCAAGAATTGTATAAGCTTTACTTTTCAAACTACAGAGTTCGTCATACTCAAACTAAAATAGACGACCTTACTGACACATCATAACAGGAAGAAGTGATTTTAGATACCCTTGCAATAGCACATAGAAACCCCAAGGAAAACAAATCCCAAATCTTACAAAAATTTTTATTCCCTCAAATGAGTTCTAAGATCAACAAATTTCGTGTATGTAAAGAGCACAAATACGATCGCCACCCAAATAAACCAGTGCTTAACGCTACAACTATTCCACAATTCCCCGGACAAATCATTCACCTGAGCATATATTCCACTGAGAAGCATCTTGTGCTTACAGCCTTAGACAAATTCTCTAAATATGCTCAGACAAAATTTTTAAAATCCAAAGCTACTGAAGATGTCAAAGAACCACTAAGCAAATATTATTCTATTTCGGTGTCCCAAAAATTGTTGTCTTTGACAATGAGAAATCACTCAACTCATCATCCATATGTTTCATGCTTCCAGAACAGTTAGGAATAGAAATATCCAAAACACCCCCATGTTCCGGTAGTGTGAATGGACAAGTAGAAAGATTCCACTCTACACTATCAGAAATAATACGTTGTCTAAAAACGAATCGCACCCACAATTCCTTCCTAGAACTCTTGGATCGATCTGTATACGAGTACAACTACTCCATACACCCGACGACTGGAAAAAGACCTATTGAGGTATTTTTCGGAAGAAACGTTAGTACCAATCCCGAACAGTTCGAAAAACAGATTACAAGAAAAGCAAAATAATGACTTAAAGTACCACAATCAAAAGAGGAATCCAATAAAAGATTATTCTCCCGATGAAATTATTTATGTAAAAATAAATAAAAGATTAGGCACAAAATTATCACCTCACTTTAAACAAGAAACAGTAAAAGAAAATAAAAATAAAGTCGTTCTTACTGAATCCGGCAGAACTGTGCCATTTTAAAAATTAAAATGATTTTCTTCCCATCAGGTTTATTGTACCTTTGTGCATCGCAAATACCCAAATACTAGATTACTCAAACTCCCAACTAATTAAACTCAAAACTGGCCAACCCAAGCTGCAAGATGGATCACTCAAAATAATCCACATAGTCCTCAGGAAGTTAGAAGAAGCATCAAACGATATCCCATCCGACAATCCTATCCAATCCATTATATCCTTTGAAATACTCCGCATAAAAGATTACCTACTTAAATTACAAATTATTAAACCACCATAAAGTTCTCTTGATTTCATGGGTAGTGCGCGGAAATGGATCGCGGGAAATACCGATCACCACGACTACGAAATATTAACAAATAAAATAAACAATGTGTTATCCAATAATAATAATCAGTTAATCATAAATAAATTAAGTTTAGATAAGATAAGTGAAATAACTAATATTACTAATAAGATTTTAAAGTCAGTAAAAGAAAATAAAAATTTAGAAAGTGAACTTATTATGAAAATTAAATATAAACTAGAAATTCTAAAAGAAGAAATTGTCAATTTGTCAAATGCTATTCATTGGGCCAAGGCCAATATAATTAACTCATTTATACTTTCAAGTAATTAAATTAATGAAAAAATATAAAAACATACATATTTTAGAAACAAAAAACAAAGTTAACTCCATTATTAACATATGCCTATCTTTTTCGATAATTAGCGTATTCATAGCATTCACAGCTAGGACTGCAATAAATAATATGCAAAATAGAAAAACCAATACAGTAACAGTCAAAACTTCCACACCATTTCCGGCTCAAAGGACTCGAAATCAAGCTATAATTGGCATTAACAATATTCCAAAACTGCTCTCTAACAAAACGGCAAACGAGGACGTCTGCACTTAAAGGGGGAGGAGTTACCACCAACAATCTGCAATTGCAAATATCAACACGCGCATCACCTGTTCCCACAGAGTCATTCGATATCCAAAATGCGCATCACTTAAACAACAGCAGTCAATGTTCCCAGAGTGTCATCAAACACCTTCTCAGAAATACTTAGAGCTAGGCACCGGACATGCTCCACCATCATGTTGCTGACACAACACCTGAAACACCATTCGACACCAGGTTCATGCTGTACTTAGAAATTCCATAGGTTTCATTATAACTATAAGTGAGATTTAAGTTCAGTTATAATTTCGACTCTAATAAAGAAAGAGGTTCCAAACTCGAAAAAATAATTAAAAACAAATTAAATTAATCGAATGTTTTAATTAATATAAACAGCAAGCGAACACAAAATAAAATAATAACATTTTAAAAAAGTTATAGTTGTTTTATTTAAAATATACGGTTGAACATTTGGCCTTCGAACCGTTAGTAGTGTAATTTAAGTAATTATAGAAAAAAATTAATTTTTTTTGTTCTGAAAACTTACAATAACCTAAGTCAAACTTAAGGCAAGTAATGATTTAAATCCTAATATCTGGTCATATCTTTAACTTAAAAGTGCATATTTGAACTTAAATCTAAAATCTGCAAATATCAGAGTATCTAAAATCTGGAAGCGTCCATTTGAGTTTAACTCTAAAATCTGAACATAACAACTTAAACCGCAGTGTCAATAATAAAATCCACAATATTGTTTATATTTAAACGTACATACACAAGTGTCTATAAGAAACTTGAATTAATAATAAAATAATATAATATAAAAGCGAGAATGCACCTACACCAGACATATTCTTACACATATAGTATATACATATAGATATAGTAACCCCAATCCAACTTCAAGTCATGAAGTTCCAGCTTGGCGAAATTGCACATTGAGGAGACGAGTATTAACTAGTTCCGCAACACATATCCAGATAGAAGCAGTACCCAAAGCAGTCCAACAGTATCAAGAACCGCAAAACACAAGTAAGAATATTACCTTACTATTCATTGTAGTCTTGTATGAATTAGTATATGTCTGAAAATAAAATGAAACATATTGTAAAATGTTTGTGTGGCTACAAAGGATAGAATTTATTCTTTTCAATAGAAATCGCTTTATTAAGTACAGTTACAATTCACTATTTAATTGTTTCTTTCAATACAATCCAATTTCTCAACCGCTTATATTTTGCTTATCTTTTACCTAAAACACTTAATCACTTCTGCTAATAAACACGTCAAATTCAACTGATGAACTGCTTGCATACCTTGGGGATGCTGGTATTTATACTCGAATGACATACTTCGAGAACAATCTTCGCCATCCAGCGTCCCATGCAACTTCCAATTTGCTAGAAAATTTGATTCCACTCTCCAGTCATCAATGGTCGAGAATTTGTTATTCAAGTATCGAAATCTTCTGAAGAGGGGTATATGTAGATCCGAATCCCGCCGGCAGTTGCTGACGAACTTAGATAGATGCTCATTCAAGGTCCGATTAAATCGTTAGACCATACCATCAGATTGAGAGTGTAATGGCGTTGTCCTTGTCTTTCTTATTCCCAAATATTGACATATTTCCTGGAAGACTTTTGATTCAAATCTGCTCACCCAGTAGTTGACTATCTGTTCGGCTACGGTCTTAGCCTCTTGATTCGGGATGGCATACACTTCCGGCCACTTACTGGAGTAATCCATGACCACGAGGGTATATCGGTTACCATTAAAGGTTTCGGGAAACGGCCCAGCGATGTCGATGGCTATTCGTTCGAAAGGTGCTTCGACATTGTATTGTTGCATTTGTCTATGTGGCTTTATTTTTGGTCCCTTGGTAGCCGCACATCTTAGGCATTTTTGCACCAATTCTCGACAACTTGTTTAGCGCTTAGCCAACAGAAACGTTCCCTTACCCTTTCCAACGTCATGTTTATTCCCAAATGGCCTCCTGAGATTCCGTCATGTATTTCATGGAGTACTTGGCTAACTCTGGACCGTGGCACTATTAGCTACATACGAGATGTTGTCCCATCTGCACTTCCCCATTTTCTGTTCAGCAATCCATCTTGCACGAAAAGCGAGTCCCACTGTGCCCAGTATGCCTTCAGAGTTTGGCTCCGATCTGATATCTGCTGCCAGCTTGGTCTTTCCTCGTGTTCTTTCCAGGCCAATATTGGTCCGATGTCATTGCCCGCCTGTTGAGAGGAACGGATTTCATCTATACTCCAACCCTCTATTGGCTCAGTCCTGATCATTTGGATAGTGGCCTGTTCTTTCGCTTCTTTACGGTTGCAGTGTTCGCATTTTACTCCGCACGGTCGACGAGAGAGAGGATCAGCATTTGAGTGGAGTTTTCCCTGGCGGTGTTGCACTTCAAAGTCGTAGCCCTGCACCTGCTCGATCCATCTTGAAACTTGGCCTTCAGGGTTCTTAAATTGTAGTAGCAATTTCAGAGCTGCGTGATCTGTCCGAAGAATGAACTTTTGTCCGTAGAGGTGCTTATGGAAATGCTGCGTAGCCAGAATTAAAGCCTGAAGCTAGCGCCGAAATACACAGTAATTCCTTTCAGATCTGGAGAGTATTTTGCTCTAATATGCGACCACTTTCTCATGACCATCATGAACTTGGGATATCACAGCTCCGACCCCAACATTGCTAGCGTCTGCGTCCACGATAAACATTTTTATGGGCGCGGGGTAACCCAAAATGGGGGCATTGCACAGCTATCGCTTCAGTTCGTGAAATGCTTTTTCACATTCACATTTTCACCTGAATTGTTGGCCTTTTTCCGTAAGTTGGTGCTGGCTCATTGCAATACCAACAAAATCTTTTACGAACCTTCTGTAATACGTGGCGAGTCCCAAGAAGCTTCTTAGCTGGTGTTTATCTTTTGGAGAAGGCCAACTTTTCACGGCTTCGATTTTGTCAGGATCCATCCTTACTCCTTCCGCTGATATAATGTGACCCAGATATTTTAATTCCGGACGGAACAAGGCACACTTTTCCGGGTTGAGCTTTAAATGAGCACTTCGCAGCCTCTCAAACACTTCTTTTAGATTTTCGCGGTGCTCCTCAAACGTCTTGCCTATGACGATACCGTCGTCCAAATATACTAGGCAGGTTTTCCGGGTGAGTCCTTGTTCGTTCCATTAGTCGCTCGAAGGTGGCCGGAGCGTTGGACAGTCCAAACGGCATCACTGCAAACTGCCAAAGACCCCTTCCTCTAGTGAAGGCAGTTTTCTCACGATCCGTGAGAAAGCATGTCCAAAGTGTCATCGATTCTCGGAAGTGGGTAGCTGTCCTTTTTAGTGACATCATTCAGACGTCGGTAGTCTACACAAAACCTCGTGCTGCCATCTTTCTTCTTCACGAGGACCACTGAAGATGCCCACGGACTTTGTGATTCTTCAATCAGTCCCTCAGTTTTCATCTTCGACACCATTTCGGCCGCTTTTGTTTGCTTTGCCAATGGAAGAAGCCTTGCAGGGTGACGGATGGGTCGAGCGTCTCCGGTGTCAATATTTTGTTAAACCATACGCGTACGTCCATATTCTCCGTCTTTTGTAGCAAATACATCAGCGTACTCACCGATTAGTTTTCATGCCAGGATTCACTGATCTTCGTCCAAATTACAGAGGCTGAGAATTTTGTTCTTGATTTTTATGATCTGAAATCTTGCAACCGGTGTTGAACCATTTGTTTCCGCTGTGGTAGATATAGCCTCAACAGGTACACATTTTCCCAGTATCTCCCCCTTTTTAACCTTCACACTGAATGTCTTTATGTTTAGAATCCTTACAGGGGCAATGGTGTTTTTTGGTTCAACTAAGGACTTTCCCACCATGAAGTCGCTCCGATTTTCTGGCTCCATTAAATAGAATCGATAGCTACCAGGACCACTTTCCACTTTTGCCCAAACAACTTCTTCCGACGAAGGCCCTAGAATCTGATTTCGGCAGATGAAGACGTTTAAGACGGAAGTATTGGCGTTTCCGTATATCATTGGTATCTCCATCATTCCGTATTTCAGGGTTTGTGCCCCAAATTCCACTACTATTCCATCTTCTTTCATGAAATCTGTACCAATGATACACTCGTCGTAGCAAAGTGAAAATTGTATGGGACGCTAGATGGCGAGGATAGTTCTCGAAGTATGTCATGCGAGTATAAATGCCAGCATCCCCAAGGTATGCAAGGCAGTTTATCAGTTGAACTTGAAGTGTTAATTAGGAGAAGTGATTAAGTGGTGTAAGTAAAAGATAAGAAAAGTACACGCGGTTGAGAAATTGGATTGTATTGAGAGAAACAATTAAACAGTGAATTGTAACTGTACTGAATAAAGCGATTTGTATTGAAAAGAATAAGTTCTATCATTTATACCCACACATACAATTTACATTGGTGTCACAATTGGGATAGGATTTATTGTGTGTTTAAAAGAAAAAAAAAATTTGTGACTGTTTACAAATCTAGAATGGGTCGAAAACTATTGCAGTTGACTCAAATCCGAGTTGAACAAGAAAAGCTTCAGCGCCAGTGGAAGAAAAAGTGACTTTGTGCTCCGACTTCAGGAGGCCTTGAACAAGGGACATGATCCTGATACACACTCCTTTGACGTTGACGAGGATGAACAGATAGTACCGGCAGTGACATGGCTGCGATGATGCAACTTTTGTTTTTAAAAATGTATGACTAAATGGCTTTGTGCAGGCTATCATGAAACGGTTTGGGGATAGCCACATGCAGTAGATTTACAAGACTCGATTTCAAGGCCGTATGCAGCAACGAGGGGAAACACTGCAACAGCTCCAAGTAGACGTCAGTAGACTGGCACATTTGTCATATCCCACCGCAGGCCAAGAAATAATCGACGAAATGGCAAAGGACGCATTCATTAGAGGAATCTCAGATTTGGAGCTACCGTGAGCTGTAAGGATGTCCAGGAAAAGAACCCTTGCTGAAGCACTTGCCTTCGCTCTGGCGATGGAAGCAGCCAATCAAGCTTCCAAAGGAATACATTTTGGCAGGGAAATAGCATCTGGTGAATGCTCCTACATGCAACAAAATATTCTGCGGGGATGCGAAGGATGCGCTGCTGGAACTGCGATAAAGTAGGACATCTACAAGGGCATTGTAAAGAACCGGTACGACGAAAAGGCTGCCTGCACTGGGGTTATAGGCAAATAGAAGGATAAAGCGGCAGGAACGACTACCAAGAAGCCGGACAAACTTCCCGAAGCCATCAGTTGGGGAATGCTTACTTCGTGGGGCAGAAGTCTGTAGCAGGATTCAGCGACTCCGGGGCAATTATCCCAGTCTCACAGGTAAATGCAATGAAAGCCTCCCAGCAGGAGTAGTCAGTGGTAAGAAAGCGAAAGAACAGGCCAATATCCAAATGATCAGGACTGACGCAATAGAGGGTTGGAGTATAGATGAAATCCGTTCTTCCCAACAGGCACACAATGACATCGAACCAATATTGGGCTGGAAGGAACAGGAGGAAAGATCAAGCTGGCAGCGGGTATCAGATCGGAGCCAAACGCAGAAGACATACTGGGCACAATGGGACTCACTTTGTCCTTGTACAGACAGTTTACTGACAGACATAACCCGGAGATTATGACGCTAAAGTCGTCGATCAAAAACCTCCAAGTATTAATAAAAGAAAATTACAGAGCATCTGTAAGTTTGTATTGGAACAAAAAAATTCGAGCTGTAAACACCAGCAACCCGAATATGTTTCCGCAAATAAATAAAATATTTCGGAGAAAAGATCAAAATGACCTTTCGTGTCTTAAAATCGCCCGAACGACGGACAACGAGAACATACTTACAGCAGCAGGCATAGATCCAAATGAGGCTGTTGATGATGAAAACTTCTTTGTGATCGAGGATCCGCAGGAGAAGGTTGAGCCTATAGGAGCGACTTTCCAGGAAGTATATAAGGCGAATGACATCATTGGCCCGAACCACGACCTGGAAAGTCGAGTCCTTGTGCACAATTTCTGCCTTCGAAATGAAATAGTGAATTGGCGATTCGAGAGCTCGGGTTTCACCCAGTTCAGTGACGAGAATATGGCAAATAATGTCATCACCAACGGGGGTAGTACCGTTTATTTCGAAGGAAGAGCTCCAAACGATCTTCGAATCACTTAGAGGTAAGAAATCAGTAGGAACCGATGAAATACCGAGCATTGTGCTTCGACATCTCCCACTAGAAGCGGTGAACATTTATACCATCCTGTTTAATAATGCAATGAATAATGCACATTATCCAGCGCATTGGAAAACTGCGGTGGTACATCCGATCCCCAAAAGAGATAAAGATACTTCCAATCCGGCGAATCTCCGCTCGATCAGGCTTCTTCCAAATATCAGTAAGGTTTTCGAGAAGGTGATCAATAGAGTCCTGACTAAGTGGGTTGAGGACAAACATATAGTTCCGGATAATCAATTCGGTTTTAAGGCGGGGCATGATATCATTCACGCTGCGTCGAAACTGGTTTCTGATATCCAATGGAACAAAGGCAAGAAACAGTGCACTGGTGCCTGCCTGATTGACTTGGAGAAGGCCTTCGATACCGTATGGTTAGAAGGACTCTTTTTCAAGCTGGACAGGTTGGGCATTAGTAAGCCACTGCTGTATATTCTTTTTGATATGCTCTCCAGTAGACAGTTCATCGTGAAGAATGGCGATGTGACTTCTGCTGGAACATTTAACATTAAAAACGGTCTGCAACAAGGTGCGGTAAATTCGCCGATCCTATTCAACATTTACACAAGTGATCTGATAGGTTCACTTCACCATGCCATAGCGTACGCAGACGACTTAATCGCGTACAGATCAGGTCCAAAGATTGAGGTCATAAATATACTTTTGCAGCGTGACAAAATTAAGCGATATTGCGATGACTGGAAGTTGAAAATCAACTTTCAGAAGTCGGAAACCATTCTGTTTAGGACGCCTTTGTCTGAGGCCTCTAGGGATACCAGAAAGAATTGGCGAAAGTTTTCACGGACAGCCACTTGCCTGTCGAAATGTAGTCAGATACCTTGGGATCTGGCTAGATCAATTTCTGTATTTTAACAAACATATAGGGGTTGCTCTGGCCAGAGCCAAAGGTGCTTTTGCCCTTACAAAGAGACTGTTTTATAGCAGCCAACTCGATGCGAGAGTGAAGGTAATCTGCTACATGGCCCTTATCAGGCCCATGCTTGTATTTGGATGTCCCGTGTGGTTCAACGTAAGAGCAAGTTTATTGGAAAAGATTCGGGTGTTTGAGAGGGCTTGTCTTAGGACTTGTCTTCGCTTATACAGAACACCAGAGTCTCAGTACATCAAATTCTATCCCAATGGGGTCTTGTACAATAGGGCGAACCTAATAAGAGTGGACAATTTCTTCATTAAGTTGACTCGAAGGCACATTGCAAGAGCAATGGCCTCATCAAACAACCTGATCTCCGGGGCTTACTATCCCAATTATATGTATCACGAGAGAGTTCGCTTTGACGGCTTTATTCCTCCAGAAGCGTTCCTATATTTAGATAGTAAAGGTCTGATCCAGGACAGATTGGCGGTGCCGCTAATCTTCCACGTCGCTCGAACAGCTGCGGACAGGCGACTCAACTACGACAGAGACGTCGCACATGGCAGTGCGGAGCGTCTCCGGTTCAGTAGGGCGGTAGGGAGTCGCGACATGAGGGATGTTGCTCGGCAGCACCAACACTTTTGGTGGCTGGGTGAAGAGGATGATACTTCGTCGTCGAACTCCTCCAATAATACGTAGCTTCATGTGAAGCAAAGTGGGCCGGTCTAATTTTTTTTAGCCATGGCCGGCTTACATAGTTTTAGGTAGGTTTAAGTTAGATTTTAAGAAAAAAAAAATATACCAAAAAAAAAAAATAATAATAATATATATACATACATATATTTATATATTATGTATATATATATTATGTATGTATATATATGTATTTATGTAGGCATTATATGTAAGTAGGTTAAGTAGGTTAAGATTTATTTTTAGGTAGATTGTAGGCTTTTAGTTTTAAGTTTTATAAGAAATTAAAAAAAAGTCCAGATACTAAGTTTTTTTGATTAAAATTTATTTTCTTAGTTGTAGTATTAATAAATGTAAAAATAACATAAAATTAGACTGTAAGATTCGTCGAAAGACATAGTTTAAGTGTTAGGTTTAACTTAGAGTGCCCGCATGGGGCCAGTAAGTTAGAATAAGATTATTTGTAAGTTATTTAAGCTAATTTTTAAGCATTTTTTTGTCTAGCATTTAAGAATAATTTAAGTTGAAAAAATAAAAATGCATTTAAACTAAACTAAACTGAACTGAACTGCGACTCACTTTGTGTGCAAGATGGATTGCTGCAGCTAATAGTGCCGCGGTCCAGAGTCAGCCGAGTACTCCATGAAATACATGACGGAATCTCAGGAGGCCATTTGGGAATAAACAAGACGTTGGAAAGGGTAAGGGAACGTTTCTATTGGCTAAGCGCCAAACAGGATGTCGAGAATTGGTGCAAAAAGTGCATAAGATGTGCGGCTACCAAGGGTCCGAAAGTAAAGCCACATAGACAAATGCAACAATACAATGTCGGATCAAATTACGAACGAATACCCATCGACATGGCTGGGCCGTTTCCCGAAACCTTTAATGGTAACCGATATACCCTCGTGGTCATGGATTACTTCAGTAAGTGGCCGGAAGTGTTTGCCATCACAAATCAAGAGGCTAAGACCGTAGCCGAACAGATAGTCAACAACTGGGTGCACAGATTTGGGGTTCAAATGGAGCTACAATCTGATCAAGGGCGAAACTTTGAATCAAAAAGTCTTCCAGGAAATATGCGAATATTTGGGAATAAGAAAGACAAGGACAACGCCACTACACCCTCAATCTGATGGAATGGTCGGGCGGTTCAATCGAACCTTGAATGAGCATCGATCTATATTCGTCAGCAACTGCCAGCGGGACTGGGATCGACACATACCCCTCTTCTTAATGGCCTACCGCGGTCCATAGCTCAACAGGACACACACCATCCGAGATCTTATTTGGTCAAAAAATTCGGTTGTCAAGTGAAGCAAAATTCGGATCCCCACCGACGGGGCCCAAAGAGGTGAACGACTACGTGAATGACTTGCGCAGTAGGATTCCTAAGTTGCATGAAGGCACCAGAGAAAATATGAAGCTGGCAAGCAGCCGCATGAAGACTAGGTACGATATCAAGGCGAAATCTTCCGGCTTCAACGAAGGAGATCTGGTCTGACTGTATAATCCTCAGCGTAAGAAAGCAAATTACCAAAATTGCTATAGGACTGGGAAGGTCCATAGAAGGTGATAAACCGCATTAATGACGTTGTCTACCGGATCGGTAGAAAATTGAAAGTGGCCCATTTGGATAGAATGTGTCATTTCAATGACGGATGACGAAGTTGTTCGGAAGGTAGGGAGGGAGCAGTGTGATAACCATTTAAATGGGAGCAGCGACAACCAGATTTACATAGCAGAGAATGTCGATACTCGAAGAGCAGAAGATTTCGATAGTTGAATAACAAAGTCTTGACCATTGATGACTGGAGAGTGGATTCGAATTTTCTAGGAAATTGAAAATTGTATGGGACGCTGGATGGCGAGGATTGTTCTCGAAGTATGTCATTCGAGTATAAATACCCGCATCCCCAAGGTATGCAAGGCAGTTCATCAGTTGAATTTGAAGTGTTAATTAGGAGAAGTGATTAAGTGGTTTAAGTAAAAGATAAGAAAGAAAGCGTTTGAGAAATTTGATTGTATTGAGAGAAACAATTAAATAGTGAATTGTAACTGTACTGAATAAAGCGATTTGTATTGAAAAGAATAAGTTCTATCATTTGTACCCACGTAAACATTTTACAATACTATAAATTCCATTTGCAAATTTATAAATTACGTTACTTGTGCGGTTTAAAAAAATTATGACAATTTTCAAAATGGTGATAGAGGTTGGTTGAAAAGGAAAAATTATCTTCAAACTAGGATGGCATGATTGAAAATTCTTTAAGGACTGCAGAACGATATAATGACGGGATTGTAGGGGGCGGAAAGGTGGAGGCAGATTTGAAAACGTAGGATTAGCTGAAGTGTTTGACAAGTTCTTAGAATTGTACTTCGAATATAGGGCGGCCGTCTTGGATGAGGTGGATTAATTAAATAGTGTCGTCAATACATCGGTCACTATAGACGACAGCGATACGGACAGCCATGGTAGAATGAGGGAGTTGCGGTTGCCGAAAATTGATTTGCCGATATTTTCAATGGGTTATGAGACGTGGAGGTCCTTCCACGACATGTTTGTATCGCTAGTACATACCAACGTGTCTCTTTCAGAGGTACAAAAATTGCACTATCTCAAGTCGAGCATCAGTGGTGGGGCGGAGAGGCTACTGCAAAATTTAGGCATCGACAAAGGAAAGCGAGCGAGCATGCAGATCCTCAATGATCGATACGATCACAATAACGTATTGGTCAGCACACAGCTCAAGTCGGTCAAAATGGAAAGAGCAGCTAAAATAAAATAGATATTAGATACTTTATAAGAGGCAATACCTTCGTTAGAAAATTGTTTCTTATTGGGACACAATACTCATTTTTGTGATCTTGCAGAAACTAGATAGCACAACGCAGCAATTATGGAAAAAAAAAACAGTAGTAAGGATTTTCCTTCCATTACAGCTTTGCTTTAGAAGCTGCCGAGTAGCAAACTATTCCCAAAGTTCCTGGTAAGTCTGGATCGAAAACGCAAGTGCTTCATTCCAGTGGGGAGTCTTCAAACAGATAAATCGTTTGCAAAGTTTGTAAGAAGAAATAACATTCCTTAAAGGATTGCAAAGAATTTTTAAAAATGAATGCTAATATACGAATTTATGAGAATTGATTGGCTCACAGTCATTTTAAGCGAAACTGTCCAAGCCAGAAGTGCTGCTATTATTGTAAGCAACGGCACAACGCTTTTCTCTATAGAAATCCAGATCTCTCTAGAAATCTCTCATCCGACATAGCTTGCTTCATGATCAACACAACACAACACGCAATATACACCATCACTTTACAACAATGGTTCAACCCACTGGTTCAATAAATAACAGCACCAAGCATCTAATGGAGGTTTTTTGACCTTGCGAGCATTGGTCTATGATCCGAGGCAACCCAAACGAACATTAGTTGAGATTAATGGGTTGGGTGGGAGGGTCAGCAGTGGAAAATCGAGTAGAATCGTCGATCTTCAAGTAAAGTCGACAGTTTCGAAGTTCACAAGCAGCATGCGAGCTCTGGTTCTGAAGGCACTGACTGGCCTTCTACCGGCCTAACAAATCAAAATAAAAAATATGTTGGAGGCCAATTACTCAGCTCATGGGTAAACTGCTAGGCTACGCAGGACCAATTGAAGTTAAAACTTGGAGAGGACG
This sequence comes from Volucella bombylans, assembly GCA_949129095.1. Classification (NCBI taxonomy): domain Eukaryota; kingdom Metazoa; phylum Arthropoda; class Insecta; order Diptera; family Syrphidae; genus Volucella; species Volucella bombylans. Next base: position 274,460,384 of record OX422140.1, on the reverse strand, counting down.
CAATACAAATGTTATTAATGCATATTTTGCGATTTTTGTTTGCATGTCAACAAAGGAAGTGCATATAGAACTTGTCAGCGACATGAAAAGCCAGACATTTCTCGCAGCTTTTCGTAGATTTATTTCCCGGAATGGCCCCGGCTCTCACCTTTTCAGCTATTGCGGAAAACTTTCATCGGATGTGATCGAGAATTGCAAAAAGCTACAAAAAGCTTAGTTGGACTGGAAGAAGATGGACGAAGTTCTGGCCAAAAACGGGGAGTTTCATTCCCCCAGCTTCCCCACGTTTTAGTGGTTTAGGGGAAACGGGAGTGAATTCGGTTTAATTCCATCTAAAACGGGTAGCCAGAAATCAAATTTTGACATTCGAATGACTCACCACGCTTCAGATAGAAGCGTGTTTAAATTCAAGACCCTTATTCCCACAAACGAATGAAATAAATGACATCAACTTTTTGGCACATGGCCATTTGCAAGTAGGAAAGGCACTTATCACACCACCACAGCCGGAATTCAACTTCGAGAAAATCTCACACCTAGATCGATGGCATGTGTACAAACGCTGGCACAATTTGGAGCAACGAATACCTAGCCAGATAACAACAGCTCCCAAAATGGACTAAGACCATCTATCCAACAGTTAAACAGGGAGATCTGGTACTCCTAAAAGACTAGTGCCTGTCGCCACTTAAGTGAAGTTTAGCCCGAATTACATCAGGGATCAGATGACATAACGCGAGTAGTCACCCTTAAAATAGAAAATACGGAACTTCAGCGAATTGTAACGGAAATTTGTATGCTTCCAGTCAACATTTCACATAAGGATACAACCATCATACCTGCACAGTCTCAATAGTTATCTTCAAAAACGAAACAGCTGAAGAATCGGACAGGCAAGATTGCTCCATATCGAGCGGACATCGATTGTGTAGCGGAGGAGGCCCCTACCCATACGAAAGGCATCGTGGGAACTCGGGGAGGCAATCGGCTCCGCAAGAAATCTGTAAAAAAAAAACAATAAACAACCCCATTTTCAAAGTCGCAGAACAACAGTTCAGTTTAAACCGTCGCTGTATTCAGTCGCCCTCTTACTTTACTCCATAATTTGTGAATTTCCTATTTCGCTTTAAATCAATCTAATAACCTAATTTCTTACCCAATAATTGTTATCGCTGACGCGCCTTTTTGTTTTTTTATTGTTGACCTACTAGCTTGTTCATTTCGTGATAGTGCGTTTAGTGCATTTTTCATTTCTTTCTTCTCAATTTGTTTTTTGTTTTCCTGGTCTTCGTCATGTCTTCTTGTGGATTAATCAATTGCTCCATTAACGACAATAATGCTGACTTTGTTGCCTGTAAGGTGATCTGCGGCAAAATATTCCATGCTATTTGTGTCGGCCTAAATAAAAGAGGTCTACCTTAAAGAGTTTTCCGAAAATCTACTATTCTTCTGTGATGAGTGTATCAGTATTTCTCTCTCACATGGGCTCCTTGCGATTAAGTGCTTCAGTGACTCCAATGAATCCAACCATAACTCACTCATCAGGCTGATAACGGACAAACTATCAATCTTTGAACAAAGTGTAAGATGTGCGGAAGACTTTGGTCATAGCATTGACAAAAAAGTTGAGCGTTTAATTGAGCTAGAAAGTGCAAGATCAAGAAATGAAGAAACATACAAGCGCCACGTTGATACAGTCTTAAGTGAATTTACATCAATCGGAACCGCAATGATGGATTCAAATTAGAAAACATGTAATTCCATCAACTCTCTCCGGGAAGACATCGATATTCATCTCCAATCGTCCACATCCAATCTCCATCTCGAACCTGCAACAAACAATCACCAACTCTCAAATCATTACGGGTCCATTCTTGATATCATATTCGATAAAATCAGTGAGCTTAATGACGAACTCACCACGGATAGAACATTCTTGAATGATTTAGAAAATCTCATTGGAACAGTATACTACAAGATTGATGGTCTTCCAACCCATCCCCCACCGCACAACAGTTACAATACTTAAATTTTGGCTGAATTGTTACAAACTGAAGCCGAATCATTGCTACATCTAATGCCGACAACTCAACCTCGAAATCCTCGAACCCATCGATCCAAAAATCTAATGGTGATATAATTGCTCCAACGCCAACCCCTCCTGTCGCCGACCCACGGAAACTTGCTACACAATTTGACACAATGTGGACACCTTCAGAGTGGCAAGGCAGGCTAGACCGACTCCGCAGGCTAGACCGACTCCGCAGGCTAGACCGACTCCGCAGGCTAGACCGACAATCAGATGTCCACTATCATACTCATAAAAAGTGCTCCAAAATATGCAGATGTTGCTTGGATTTCCGAATTTTTCAAAAAGAGGTATGGCATCACCATCAATACATGCACAATATTCCCAACATCTCACCACAAAAACAAAAGCAATTTCAGAATTAATTTACCGACTAAATACGAATGGTTATTTGTCAACTCATCCAACACCAACCTCAAGCTAGGAAAGATGCGGGTATCCAAATGAACGGATCAACCAACCAATAAAAACGTAGGAAAAAAACGAAGTAACCTCTCATCAAAAGATAATTATAAATCGCCCAGATCCATTCCCCATCCACATCCTAAACCTGACCCCAACTGGAGTCTTAAAACTAATATGTTACCTCACGTTTATATCCCTAAGCAACCCCCTTGGCGTATCTCCACAAAAGCACGAAGTGCCTGTCTTCCATCCAAGGCCCAACGCGTTTCATTCAATTTAACCCCTGCCCCTTATACCGTCAATGCTCGACCACTCACATCCGCTCCCACGAATACTAACAACTGTTTTCCCAATTTCGACCTTACAACAGGAGCCAAATATCCTAACTTTATCAGCTCACATATCTTAAATCCCGCTTCTAGCTCGCCTTCTCCCTCGGTTTCAAGGGCCCAAGTAACTATTTTTGATCCCCTTTCGCCGCCTAACGTTAAATTGACCCAAACGAATATAGACACCACAGAATGCCGTTACGCTCTCTCTAGGCTAAGGGATAAGAAGATATATGAAAATATACATCTCTTTCTCGCATATCTTTACGACAAATCCGACTCTGTTTGCTTTGAGGGAAAAACCAAAACAAGTGTCATGGTCTCCATCCAACAGGAAGGCCTTCCTACGGTTATAACTATTCTCAGAAAGCTTTATAACAGGTACCACGAAATCTTCGACACACCTCCTCAAAAGGTTGCGGATGACCTCGCTTCTTTCCGCAGCTATGTACACTCTAAAAGAGTTTTTTCGTTCCTAACTTGCCTTCTTTGCCCGCGTCTCATCTACACTCCCCTACTCCTCTACGCAACAAACTACCTCTTACATTTTACTACCAAAACGTAAGAGGCTTGCTCTAAAACTCATGTCTAAAACCCTTGTCTAAATCACACGGTATCTCTTTCGACGTCTATGCTCTTACAGAAACCAATCTGATCCCCGACATAAAGAGCCAGAAGCTATTCCCATCTTCTTATAATGTTTTTCGAGATGACGATAACTCTCTGTTTAATGATTCTGCCATCCCTAAAGTTGATTCACCATGTAGAGGTGTCATACTTGCCATTCACAATAATCTCAACTCTTCTCTCATTGCTATCCTCTTCTTCCATTAAACTTGAATTTGTTTCAACTAAAATAACACTTCCCAATAGGTCCCTGTACGTTATGTGTTGCTACATTCCCCCAGCTCAAACTACTGAATCCTACATCCTTGCTATTAAAGCAATTGACCAACTAATTGACCTAAGTGATTCCACCGACGATATCCTTATCTTTGGTGACTTTAATCTGCCCCTGCTAAAGCGGATTCCATCGGATGATCATTTATTTTTTACCGCGTCAAACGCCAGTTCATGCAAGGAATGTCTTTTCATTGATAGTATAACTGACTCAAGCCTGTGCCAAGTAAGTGGCGTCCCTAATTCTATCAGTAGGCAACTAGACGTAATTTTCACTAGTGATCCTATTAACTCCACAGTAACGCTGTGCCCCTTTATCCTTTCAACCGTCGACAATTTTCACCTCCTCTTCTTCTATTATTTTTCCATAACTCCCCATTCTTCAACTACCATCTTTTCCTACAACTTCCATAAAGCTAATTTTCGCAAAATCAATACCTACCTAAGCAAATGTTCTTTTGATTATACCAACCTATCCTTATGTGATGCTGTCTAAATTTTCTACAGTGAAATATTTAATTCCATTTCTCTCTACGTCCCCTTTTCACGGCATAAAACATCATCTATTTCCGCTCCATGGTACAACAGAAGACTTCGCTCTTTACGAAACAGAAGAAACAAATTATGGGCACTTTTTCTTCTCACCAATTCTTATTATGACTACTCTAACAATCTTGGAACTTACCTGCAATTCACCCAGCTCTATAGCTGCGTCTATCAGCGCTTTCTCGACAAAGCGCAGACCAATCTTATCAACGATCCTAAGACATTTTATCAATTCGTCAACTATAAAAGAAAATCAGACGGTTATCCCCCTCTCTCTCGTTCAATAATATATCATCGACCGACTCACATATTATTGCCAACTATTTTGCAAACTTTTTTAAAAAGTCATTTGCAGACAACCTCTTTGTACCCGACTCCATCTATTTCAGGTACCTTCCCAATTTCTCCATTGACCCCTCTCTCACTCAACCTTTTGATCCCACCCTTATCGAAGAAAAGTTACAAAATCTCAATGATGAATTTATATCTGGTCCAGACGTGCTCCCAGCAATATTTCTCAAAAAGAGTGCCTCCAATCTGTCGCACCCACTTTCCTCCCTCTTTCATCTGTCCCTTACACAAGGGGAATTCACCCAAGTTTATAAGACCTTTTTCATAACCCCGGTTCACAAATAAGGATCAAAGAATAAAGTAACCAACTATCGTCAAATTGCAAAGCTTTCTCACATACCAAAAATGTTTGAAAGTTTTTGATATGAAGTTCTAAGCTTTCAGTGCAAGTCACTTATATCACCCAGTCAGCACGGATTTCTAAAAGGTGGATCAACTACTACAAACTTAGTTAAATTCGTATCCTTTGCGCTTTCAGCCCTAGAAAATGGCAACGAAATTGACGTTATTGCTACAGATTTCGCTAAGGCCTTCGATAAAATATACATACATACATCAACTGATCCTTTCAAATTGCCTTCACTCGGTTTTGACCCCATATTGTTAAAATGGATATCTTATCTGGAGAACCGTTAATATAGCGTTTGCTTTAGGTCAGCCTTCTCAGCCTCCGTTTTTAGCCATTTCTGGTGTCCCACAAGGTAACCATTTAGATCCTCTCTTTTTTATTTTAACTATAAACGATCTTGAGAAGATTATCAAACACTGCTCTGTATCCAATTACGCCGATGACTTTAAGTTCTCCAAAACTATTTCTTCACCCGAAGACTCTGTTCTCCTTCAAGAAGACCTCGATAGGTTTTCTACTTGGTGTCTAAAAGATTGCTTTGAGCTTAATGTCTCCAAATGCCAATCTATGACTTTGTCTCGTACGAGACAAATCAATCCCCCTCTCGACCTTATTTTCTGCATGACCAACCTTGTACCTCAGGCTCAATCCCTTGGCGACCTGATGAGATAATCCTTAAAGCCAACTCATCGCTCGGTTTTATCAAACGTTGGCCTAAAGAATTTTACAACAATTATGTGACAAGGTCACTTTGCATTACCCTTGTCCGGCCCCTCCGTGAATATGCCAGCCAAGTATGGGCCCCCTTTCAACGAATTCATATATCCCGAATCGAGAACATTCAACGTCGTTTTCTTCGATTTGCTCTTCGTGGACTACCCTGGAGTGACCCGTTTATCTTACTATCGTAGAGACGTAACTGACTGCGGACTGTGGACTGTGATTCCCTTTACAACACTAACCCTTTACAACACTAATAATCGTAATTTACGCTGTCCTCGTCTCTTCTATATCCCAACCCACCGCACCTCTTATGGCTCTAAAGAACCAATCTCCCGCATGCTCCGTAAGGTCAACTCAAGCCTCTCCCTTTTTGCTTTTAACCTGAGCACGTCTTGTTTTAAATTTGATCTCCTCCACCATTCCCTTATTTCCTAACCCTTACTCTTGTTAGTTTTTAAGTTAGTTTAAGCTTGAATTAAGCGAAATAAATGGGGGTGTCAGCCCCCACTAAATTAAAAACACAGCCAGCACAGCATCGGTTAATGCTTTAATTAATTCCAACACTTGTGCAAATTGTGCAGCAACTTCATACGACTGGTATAGCAGGAGGTCACGAGGCAATTGTTTCACAAAGACCAACCATAATGGACACAACACACAACTTTTGGAAACAAATTACAATATGTATATTTATCTTTTAGTTATGTAAGTTAAAACATTTAATTAAAAGGTTTTTTAAAAATATATTTTTTCTGAGGATTACCAGTCTGTTTCAGTTTTAATGCATTTTATTTTCTTAACACTAACTCTTACATTCTAACAAAAAATGCTTAAATGCTAGCTTACAATTACTTAACAATCTTATGCTAACTTACTGGCTCCACACAGGCGCTCTAAACTACTCTAAATTCTAATAACTATGTCTTTCGACTTTATTTACATTTTACTTAGAACTATTTATCTTGAATACTTAAGGCTAAGAAAAAATATTTGTTAAGAAAAACTTAGCATATGAACATAATTTTTTATTTTTTATAAAAACTTAATATCTAACTTAAAATAAACCTTAGCCTACCTAACCCAAATGCACAATACACACATACACACACATATACATTATACACAATTATATACATATATTAGTATATATCTGAGGATTACCCTCTTTATTAAAATGTAACTTAACAACTGAGTATTTAGAAACTAACGATTTGACTTATCACCTAACTTATTCTAATGTGGAGCATCGCAATCGTGAGGGAATGTGTGGGATCAGCAGATTTCGATGTGGGAACGCAGAGTGGGTTCAGGTGGTGGAATCCACTGTGTTAAATGATGTGGACGGGAAATATGAGAAGGTGTCATGTGCCGTCTTGTGTACTGAAATGACAAGTAAATCACGTGGCTGAAAAATTACCGGATGCTCGTGGAGGTGTTGTCTTGCACAATTCTTAGGTGTTTGAAAAAATCACCGATGTCGTGTTAACTCCTCCTGTTTTAACATCAAACGTCCTCGTTTGACTAAATTCAAAAGAATGGGATTTGGCTTATTCTGGATGGCTTAGCAGGTTGTTTTTGATGTAGGTCTTCTTGGTTTTTACTATTGTCTTCTTCTTGTATTTCGCAATCTTGATTATTGGTAGGTTCTGGGACTGAATTCGGCGTTACTGGGATTTTCGGGAATTCGTTGGTAATTTTGACTTGTGGCATTTTCTTGGCACAAATGGTTTTTATAAACAGGATAAATATTGATTTGCTGTTACCAGTCCAAAATTAGTGATCGAGTTTATTTTTGTTTTTGCTCCAACTACGTTGATGACTTTTGTATTGTTTGTGTGAATTTCTCTTAGCATTTCTAGTGTCCGAATTTCTCCGAAAGAGTCCGTATTAAATTAGGGCTGTTTGAGTTTATTATCTTGTATTTTGCCCAATGTGTGGTATACTCTACGTTTAATAGTTCTTCTTTTAGTAATTTCATTTTGTATTGAATGACATCAACAAGGCCTATTTCAAGTATTCTATTGGTTTTTAGTTTGTTCAGGATTTCGTTAGTAATATTGTTTAATTTATTTATTCTTTCAATTGAAACTTTGTTTATTATTGTTTGCCTATTGTTATTTTCGACTATATTATTAATTTTTTTCTTTAGAACGTGGAATTCGTCATGGTCAGCATTTCCTGCTATCCATTTCCATGCGCTCCCTATAAAATTCAGTGAACGTTTTATTCTAGTAGGTTTAATTCTATATAAAAGGTTTTGGATTTGGTACAGTTCTTGGGAAAGGAAGTGATAGGTCGGGTAATTTTTATTGATCTTAGTGCTAATGCATGTTGATATTTCATCAATTAACTTTTCGTAAATATCTAGGTCTATTTCGTAAATTAATTTAAATGAGCCGTTTTGAAGCCTTGTGGTTCCTCTCTTTACTGCTATTACTTGTGATTTACTATAGTGCAGGATTTGCACTTCGCCGGATGTAACCATGGTGGTAGTCTATTGGGAATAATATGATTTTTAATATTGCTTTTATGAACTATTTTGTTTGATTGGGTTAGTATTTAGGCGTTCCTATCTTCTTTCACTATTTTCTTTCTGTATTTGGGAGCAAGTTTTGAGCCAAGTCGTTTCTTGATTTTAACATATATTTCTACACCTGGAGAATAGGTTCTAATTGGTTGTCGTTTTTTATGGCGTTGTTTAAATCAGATTCTTTCTTTTTCCTAGGTTTCTCTATGTTTTCTTTCCTAAGTTTTTCGAATTGAGTCGGGTCAGTACTTACATTTCTTCCGAAGAATAGTTCTATTGTTTTTTTTCCGTAGGGGAGAGAATGGAGAGATTGTACTCGCAAATACCACGCTCTAGCAGTTTTTGGAAGTTTCTGTGAATGCGGTCTGCTTTCAGACAGCGCATTATTTTGGAAAGGGTGGAATGGAACTTTTCAATGCGTCCATTAACGGAACTAGTATAAGGAGGGCCTTTGTAAATTTGTATACCTAGCTGATCTTGAATCATGAATTTGAGGGATTCGGAGTTCAAAGATTTTTCGTTATCTATTACCGAAAGAAAATAGTAATTCTCTCAGAGGCTGCCTTATGTCTTCTGTTGCCCTAGATTGAATAATTTTAGCTTGGGCATATTTAGAGAATTTGTCTATTGCCGTTAGTACTAAATGATCTTCTGTTATGTAAATGTCTAGATGGACAATTTGTCCGGGGTATTGAGGGATAGGGGTCTCTTGTAATAATGACTTATTAGGGTGTCTATCGTATTTATTCCGTTTACATACTACACATTATTTTACGAGAGCTTTTATTTTTTAATTAATTTTAGGAAAGTAGAAATTTTCGAGTAACTGAATTTTGTTTTCACGGGCATTGCGATGAGCACGGTTGTGTTTTTTCAATATTTGCTCCTCCTGGTCTTCCTCCTTTTTTAGATCTTCGACCTTTCTTTTAAAGTATAAATTGTATATTTCTTGAATCTGTCCCATGTTCTGTTCGGTAAACATTAAGCCGTTTATAATGAATGAATTTAGATATCTTCTGAATATGGATATAATATTTTCTTTGGTATATGTCGATTGAATGAATGTATGCCTTAGGTAATTTGGAAAGGGGTTTTCCAATTGATAGTTATTTTCTGGAACTATGGAAAGAATTATTTGTATCTTGAAAGCATTTATTGGGGCTTCTATGCAAGGAATGAGTTCTTGTGTGGAACTTTGTGCGCTATGCTGTGTAGATGTTAGTGCGTTAACTTCGGATGAATTTGGAGTACGGGAAAGGGCATCTGCAACGACATTTGTTTTTCGGGGTTTGTATAATAATTCGTAATTATACTCTTCAAGGAAGGCTTTCCAGCGCTTCATTTTGCTGTTGTTATTCTTGTTACTTAGCGCTAATGTCAAAGGTTGGTGATCTGTTATTATTTTCACCTTAGATGAACCGTATAGGTAATACCTCAGGGACCCTAGGGCCCAGGCTATGGCCAACATCTCCTTTTAGTTGGTCGCATAGTTTTCCTCAGTCATTCTGAGGGTTCTAGAAATAAACGTGATTGGTTTTTGGTCCTGTTCAAGGACAGCACCAATCGCGAAGTTTGAGGCATCAGCAGTAAGCTGAAATTCTTTTGTGAAATCGGGATGTTTTAAAAGTGTGTCTCCTGACACTAATGTGCTTTTTAATTTCTCGAATGATTCCATTGCTTTAGCGTCGAGTTTAATGATAATTTTATTTGAGGCATGTTTATACAAATGGCCCCTTTCTCCTCTAGGAGAAGTAGAGGGAAGTAAATGGTCTAGCCACTTTGGCATAATCTTTTATGAACAGCCTATAATAGCCGGAAGGCCATGAAAACTTCGAAGGTCTCGTAAGGTTTGGGGCAAACAAAATCTGAAATAGCTTTTACTTTGGCTGGGTTTGTTTTAATTCCCCTTTTTGATATTATGAAGCCGAGGAATTCGACTTCGTTCTTAAAAAACTCGCACTTATCGAGTTGGATTTTGACATTAGCTTTCTCTAATGTTTGGAAAATTTGTTTGATGTTCTTGAGATGTTTGCTCATTTTTACCGAATATAACAATGTCGTCTATGTAAATAAAACAGGTTTTGCCGATATGTCCGCGAAGGATGTCATCCATTGCGCGCTGGAATATGGAAGGTGTGTTCTTAAGTCCGAAGGGGAGACGGGTAAATTCGTATTTTCCATGGTTTATGGAAAATGCAGTTTTCTCGATATTAGATTCTTTAAGTGGAATCTGATGAAAACCACTCTTAAGGTGGTCGAGGACATCCATACAGGTGCATTATAAGGGGACTTTGATTTCCTTATAATACCTTCATCCAAAAGTTGATTGATTTGTCTCTCGACTCCATCTTTCAATTACATAGGATATGGGTAATTTCTAGAGAAGACATGAGTTTCGCAAGATGTTCGTATTTCTCGCTTAACGTTAGTCATGTAGGTAAGCTTTCCGTTAGGTTCTGAGAAAAGATTAGGTACGTTCCTTATGAGTTCATTTAAGGCGGATTTTTATCAGGTGTCGTATGGTCAGTGCACAAATTTAGATTGCTTACGGATTGTGAAGGTTGTTGTCTGATTTTTATTTTAAGGCCATTTTTAAGTTCCATGTAATCGTGCTCCGTGTGGATTATTGCACATAGCTCCTTAAGACTATCGTTGCCCAATATAGCATGGAAAGACTTAAATGTTGGTAGAAGGAAAAACTTAATTTTGGGATCTTTTATTCCAAATAAGTTGGTTTCCACATAGTGAGTTATCTTGACACTACCTCAGATGGAGTTAGCGTAAAAATATTCTTTATTCGGAGATGGGTTACTTATAAGGGAAGGTTGGATGTAGTTTTTCATGGAACCTGTATCTATAAGAATCCTAATGAAATTTCCATTCTTCGTTCTGCTTATAAAATAAGGCGACGAAGAATTATTTAGTCTAAAAAATTGACGTCAGTAAAATCAAGTATTTGGTTGACGTTGGGGAGCTCGGGGTTCTGTTCGTATTTGTCAAGGGTTTCCTCCCAATTTTTATTTTCTGACTCGAATGCCTCATTGTATTCTAGGAGTTCGGATTCTATATTGTAGTGAGGGACTGGTCTATGTGACTGTTCTGATTGCTTGAACTGAGTTACACCTCTCTGGTGTTGGTTCTTTACTTGTGCGCTGGGACCTTTATCTACAGGCTCTAGCTTGGGTTGCATTGGAGTCGCAGAAGGATTAGTAGCTCGAGGATTGTGTTGTGGCCTGAAAGTTTGTTGATTATTATTTTGATATTGAGTTTTCACTTTGGGGGTAGACTTTTGGTTTTGAGCGCGTGGTATCGCTCCCTGCGGGCTAGGGGCTAAGCTGTGATGGGAAGTTAATTGCATGAGGTCTAGGCGAGGCGTGGTTGGGATTAAAGGATCTTTGCTCGCATTTTGATTGGCGTGGTGAGTTCTGATTTACATTATTTGTAAATGCGATTTACAATACTTGTGATTAGGGCTTCAAATTCTTGAGTTGTGCCAGGTTCTTGATTTTGCCGTTCGGATCTGGAAGAAGTAGATTGGAAGGAGCTATTGAAGCTTGGCTCATTGTTCGATTCACGCGATGTACTTGGTACAGAAGTAGGAGGGGTAACAGAGGTAGGAAAAACAGTTTCGGCTTGTGAACCTTGGGTGGTAGGATCAGGTTTGTTGGTAGTTACTGACCTTGTTGTAGGTATGTTAATTTAATTTAATTTAATTTTCTCGAATTATCAAAGCAAGTCAAAGAATAGCATAGTTTTGAAATGTTTAAATTGAAGACGAGTTAACTCACTATAAAGCAGTTGTTTGATAAAGCAAAATTTGTTTAAGGATATTTTTTGTTTAATGAAGTTAGGCAATTTTAAATCTAATTTTTGGGCACTTAAAAAATAAAATTGAAGTTTCTTTTCGCTTTTTTTTTTGAAAACAATAATTAATTTTTTTTTTTTTATATAGAATATGTTTAAATATGATTTGCTTATTTGGAAGTTGTCCTTCAATTTAATATCGTAAATTCATTTTGCACTTTAGTATATTATTTTTCTTTTAAAGCTTAAAACTAACTTACATAGCTAACCACTGGAAGGGATTCATTGGGTTTTCACTTTTAATGGTGGTTTGGCTGACGATTCGTCCGTCTCCTTTTCTTCCGTAGGGCGAGATATTATCTGCCTACGGCTACTGGGGGGCCTTTGTGTTGTTTCTTTTTCCACTGCACTTTCACCACACACACGGGTTTTTTGGGGGGGACCACATGAGATTTTTTTTATGTGCAAAATACATCAGTGCTACTTGAGGACTTTTGCGGGTCGCGATTTTATTCAAATATTTTCACTGAGCGCGTCTGTGCTACTTAAGGACTTTAACGGCTCGCGATTCAATTACGCCAAACGAAAATAAAATAGTTCGCTTTAGCGACTTGCAGTCCTGGGTCCTTGCTCGGGCGCCAGTTAAAACATTAAATTAAATGTTGTTTTTTTTTACTATTTTTTCTGAGGATTACCCTATTTATTAAGATGTAACTTAACAACTGACTACTTAGAAACTAACAATTTGACTTATCACCTAACTTATTCTAATGTGGAGCATCGCAATCGTGAGGGAATGTGTGGGATCGGCGGATTTCGGTATGGGAACACAGAGTGGGTTTCAGGTGGTGAAATCCACTGTGGTAAATGATGTGCATGGAAAATATGGGAAGTTGTCATGTGGCGACTTGTGTGCTGAAATGACAAGTAAATCATGTGGATGAAAAATGACCGGATGCTCGTGTAGGTGTTGTCTTGCACAATTCTTAGGTATTTGGGAAAATCACCGATGTCGTGTTAACTTGTATAACAAAAATAATAATAATAATAACAATAGTGAATGAATTTTAACTCAACACAATTTTTATATACTCAACACAGTAAATATTTATACACTACTTATATAGGGTCCGCCAAAAAAATTTTTTTTTTTGAAAATACTATCAAAAAAAACTACTGAATATTTTCTCAAATTTCTTTTTTTATTTGAAAGTACAATCCTTCCGGTTAATAATGGAAAATAATTTCATTCAAATGGCTGCCTCGGCTGGCCATGCAGTAGCCTACACGATCGGTCCAATTTTTAAGCACATTATCGATTGTGTGCAGCTGTATTTCACCAATGGCTTCACGAATTTTGTCCTTTAAAGCGTCAATTGTCTCCGACTTGTCGGTGTAACACTTATCTTTTACGGCAACCCACAAATAATATTCCAACGGTGTCAAATCGCAGCTCCGAGGTGGCCAAACGACATCAGCTCTGCGGCTGATAATGCGATCTTCAAAAACAGGGCGCAAAACATCGAGTGTAGCTTCGGCTGTGTGGCACGTAGCGCCGTCCTGTTGAAACCAAATGTTGCCAATATCCTCCTCTTCAATTTTTGTGAACAAAAATTCGTTCAACATGGCCCGATAATGATCGCCATTGACTGTAATTGTCAAAAAAAAGAAAAATGGCCCAATTATGCCTCTGGACCAAAATCCGCACAAAACAGTGACTCGTTTTATGTGTATCGGCTTTTAAATGTATGCGTGCGGGTTTTCTGGGCCCCAAATGCGACAATTTTGCTTGTTTACATATCCACAAAGATCAAAATGAGTTTCATCTGAAAAATGATTTTTTGGCAAAATCGGCATCTTCTCTAAGTCGATCGCAGGCAATATTTCCCAGCGTTGTTCAAGCGTATACACAACTATATTCGTTCAGCGGAAGGATAAAACTAATTATCTGACGAATCAGCTAAGTGTTACCATTCACAAAATAAGCACTAGTTGAAAAAAAAAACGTTAGATGGCGCACCCAATACATATGTACGAGTATTATGAAATCTAACACAACAAAGAAAATATAAATAAATAAAAAAGAATAATGAAAAAACTACACAAAATTAATTTCTTAATCAACAAAATAAAATACAATAGAATTAGAACCTCATGCAGTACAAAAATCTGTTAAAGAAAATGTCTAAAATCTAAATCTATGAACGTAAGAATAAATAAATTGACGACGTTGCACAACAATACTTCTCTTCATATATAAATATAACTCATCAATTCACTCAGCTGTCAAATATCTACCTATTGCAACACCCTCATCTATATAAATATCAGCAACAAACCAATAGTCACTCAAATTATAACAAATAATAATTTATACAGTCCGTATGATATAAAACAACATACTAAAACCTCAGTACATACTTCATAAAATCAACACAATCCACTCACACTAAATTACTATTCGTATATCATATTGTAGAACACGATGCAATCCACTCAAACCTAAATATAATACCATTCTTAATTCATACATTACAATTAATAACACTCAAACGTAATACCATTCATACATAACAAGCAAATGCCCACCGGTTACAAACACACACTCTTACATCTATACAAAAACCACAAATGTCAAACAATTTTATTTGAAATGTAAATTGAACATTAACACAACACTCACCTGAACTCAAGAAAATAAGCCCTCGCTGATATTTCAAAACTAAACTCAACTAAATAAACATACAATTGAAAACGTTAAATAAAAATAATGAACAGCATTAAAATACCACGCACAACAAATTAACACCAAGACTAACTGGACTTCGAGTTGAACATATTTACACACACTTATTAGCCATCTCTCTTCTTTGCATGAGTTCTAGGCAAATGGGTAAATGTCACCAAGATGGTGAATTACACCAAGACAAAATGAAGGATGTTCAAACGGCACAATGTAAAGGACAAAATAAGGGTTATCACACAACTAAAAATTTGATGAAGCAATCTTTGAGAGCTTAGTTCACCGGGCGGAGAGAATGTTGAAGATATATAAAATTCATTTGAAATTTAGAGGCATCAATAAAAAATATTTATAATTGTAAATACGATCAAAGACGTGTATAACGTTTCAAAGTTGTTTTATTTAAAATATACGGTTGAACATTCCCTCTTTCTTTCAATGCTTTCGGGATGATAATCGCACACCTCTTCGGTTGATTGTCCTTGTCGAGGCGTCCTTCTGGTCATTCACAATAGCTTCGACTCTTCTCTCGTTACCACTTCGTCTTCTTCTAGGCTCGTTAAGCAGTTAAAATAATACTTACGCGTAGATCCTTGCACGTTATATGTTGCTACATTCTGTCGGCCCAACCAATCGGATCCTACGAAATTACTTTTAATTTGATTGACTTATTGATTGACTTATTTGATTGACTTATCGGACTTTCTTCATGATATCATTATCATTGGCGATTTCAATCTGACTCAGCTGAAATCCTATCTTTTTTCATCTTCTAATCCAATTTCTACCAACGAATGTCTCTTCTTAGATCGGCTAACAGACTCTAGTCTATGCCAAGTATTGCGTTTCCAATAATATGGGAAAGCAATTAGACCTTATTTTCACATCCTCCCATTAACTCCTCAGTATCCTGTTGTCCCCTATCACTTTCCACTATTGCTAACTTTCATCCTCCGCTTCTTCTTTCATTTTTTCTCATTTCCCCCTACCCCCCCACGATCAACCTTCTTACAATTTTTATAAAGCTAATTTCCGAAAAATGAATACCTTTTTAAGCAGGGCTTCTTTCGAGTTTACCAATCTGTCTTTGGTTGATTCCCTCTCCATTTTTCAGAGAGAAATATTCAAATCCATTTTCCTTCATGCAGCATTAAAATGTCTATGCCCCCTTCTTGGTATAATCGCAGACTCTGCCCTCTACGAAACAAAAGAAACAAGTTATGGGCGGTATTCCGTCGCACCTACCTTCTTCCGACTATTTAAACTATCTAGGTACACATCATCATTTAATTGAACTTTACGACTAACTCTATCAACGCTAGCTAAATAGTGCGGAAGCAAATCTTCAACTGATCCTCCTACCACCGCCGACATTTTTTCTACATTTTTCAAACAATCATTTGCCAACAATTCCTTCGTACCAAACTACCGCAAACCTAGTTGAATTCGTGTCTTTTATCCTCGCAGCCTTATATCTATAATCTATATATATTTTGATCAGATATCTCATCAACATCAACATTCTCTTCATATTGACTGCGCTCGTCTTTGAATGATATCATCTTCGATATCATCTTACCTGGTAAACCGATATTTTAATGTTCGGCTAAGATCCGCCTTTTCAGTTCCTTTCCTGGCCCCCTCTGGAGTTCTACAATTCAGCCGTCTTGGTCCACTTCTCTTCATTCTTCCTATTAACGATCTTCAGAGGGTCATTAAACACTCCTCCTTCCCACTCTACGCCTGACACCACCACTTCTCGCCATGACACCACCCTTCTTCCCTTTTTTTTTCATAATTTACGCGCACCTAAGGGTTACTGTTGCCAGGGCACGGGTGGAAAGGTAGAAGGAGGAGAAAGGAAAATTGTTTTGTAGTTCTTTAAAACTTAGGTGTATTTAGTTTCGATATTAGCTTTCCAAGGGTGGGAGTCCGAATAGGACGAAGAGTTTTTTTCTTCACTCAGAGTGATTCGAAGGTTATAATTCACACTTGTTTTTTGTGCTTGAAACTCTACAACAGCCAAATCTACATGGCAGTGTTATGTCTTCACACTCAGAATTTTTCTGACTGAGTTCTAATTACACAAATGAAAAACTTGTCATGGGTAGGATTCGAACCTTGACGCTCCGAGTGAGAAGGGATTGTTAATACCACTACCTCACGGCCACCTCTCAAGAAGAAGACCTCGATCAGTTTCCCATCTGGTGCCTCAAAAAATGCTTAGAGCTTAGTATCGACAAATGCCAATCTATAACAATCTCACATAAATGCAAGCCGGCCCTCACCGACTTTATTTTCTCTATGGTCAACCTATTCCCCTCTCCGGTTCCATTGACTGTACATCCCAAAACACGTAATTTAAACAGTCCTTGTCTCTTTTATCTACCGGTCTACCGCACCCCTCATGGTTCCAACGAACCAATCCGTATGCTCCGAAAGGTCAAACCAAGCCTCTCTAGTTTTAAAGTCAACCTGAGCACTACTCGTCCAAAACACCATCTTCTGCACCATTCTCATGATTCCTAATTATTAAGTAGTTTTGTTAATTTTTAAGTTTTAGTTTTTAAGTCCTAGTATTAAGCTTGCATTCAGCCAAATAAATGAGGCTTTCTGCTCTTGCCCAAACCATTATTTCCGAATAAGACTCTAGCACCTGATTACTTGATATTCCAGACAGATGGGTTTTTAGGCGGACTTCAACATATACCAAAGCCGTTTTCCTGAAGCTGTCCGTAAGTCTAGCTGCTAGTGTTATGCTGGTGATTGAAGTGGCACCAGTAGAATATCGCTGCATCGTTTTGCTAGCGACTGCATGGACCGTCCAGCTGGTTCGCAATGTCTGGTCGTTGTTGTATGGGGATATCACATAATAGTTCTGATATTTTGTTTGCAAAAAATATAGGTGGAGAGTTGAATTAAGACTTGGAGGAAGTTGATAGGGTCCGACGTTGAACTTATGCAGAATGTAACTGCATAACTCCAAGCGCTTCTCAAGTCTCCGAGTTGAAGCGCCTGTACTGGTATATGGGACCCTCGCCCAATTATCAAAGCTTCTTCCGTTAATAAAATTGTGTAATAAAAAGCGAAGGCAGAGCAAAAAATTGTCTTATCGGAACGGTTTTGAGAACATAACGCCACTGAAAGTTGTTACGATTTTACCATGACTTAAAGCACAGTTTAGCCGGGGCCTGGCTTGTTACAGGTCGGGAGTACCGAGTCGACCACCGAAGAGTGCACAAGTGAAATAGTGCACAAAAAAAAAAAAAAATTAAAAATAATAGAACAAAAAAAGTGCAGTGTAGTGCAAAAAAAAAATATCACACAGTGCGGGTATCCCACCTCTCCCGCTCCTGGTCGAAGTACTGTTGTTTGCACTCAATCACTGCCATTACTGTATTTACCATACGGTACGGGCAGTGGCTGAGTGTATGTAACAACTGATGGATAGCGGGTTGTAAGTGAAAATTTTGTTGGTGCACTGTTTCATATTGTTGTAAGGGCGTAACACCCACAGTAATTTGATCCGGTAAATCAATGTCAGAATTTTCACTGCGCAGCCTTGCTTAGCATCGTCGGTATTTGTGTTTTTTGTATTTGTTGTAGATTATGACTAGGGAATTCAGAGTGGACGTAGCCAATATACGCGGGATAAAGAGTAATCACTTTTCTACGTACGTCCACGTCTGTAAGTACAGACCAGCTGTTTTGGCACTTAGTGAAACACAGGTAGATCCCCGCCCACACCTCTTAGATCATTCTGATCTGAAGCTACTTGGCTACGAACTAGTGATATTATTCTTCTCTTACCGCGGTCTCGCCTACCAAACTTCACCACAATGGGATCCATGTCCCAATCCGGAATTCAACTTCATTTGGTTAAAATTCCATCTCCGTAAGCAAATTACCACTACTGCTTTATTCACAGTAGCCCCAAACTAGACAGCAATTCGACTTTTAACGAGTTTCATGCGCTGTCTGACTCCATTCAAAGAATTGTATCCCTGTATCCTCATACTGAAATCGTTATTACGGGCGACTTCAATATACACAATTCTGGGTGGCTTCGACATTCTGGACAGACAACACCCGAAGGACGGTGTGTTGAGATCTTCGCTGCGGAAAACAACCTAACGCAGCTTGTAAATGAGCCCACGCGAATACCAGACGTTGATAGTCATACCGCCAACACCCTGGACTTGTTTTTAACTTCTCACCCTGATAAGTACACCATTGATGTGCTCTCCCGTCTAGGCTCGTCGGACCACTGTGTTATATCAGCTAATTTCTCGTATACTGACCACACAGTTAGAGAAAAGATTCCTAAAAAAAACGTATGGCAATACGAGAAAGCCAACTGGAGCGATCTTAACAGCTTCTTTAGGAATTTTAACTGGTCGTTATGCTTACTCGATAACGACATGGATGCCGCTGCTGATATGATTACAGACACCATTCTATTTGGAATGAGATCCTTTATTCCTCATAGGATGAAGAGTATCAAACCAAAAGAAAAGGCATGGTACGACTCGAGCTGTAAAGAGGCCGTCAGGGTATGAGAAATGTTTTTTCGGTCCTACAAGAACAACCCGACAGAGGAAAACCGAAAAAAGTTCAAACGAGCCAGAAATGACTGCAATGCCTTTCTTAAGCGTGTGGAATTCCTATACGAACAAAAACTGAGGCAAAAAATACTGCAATGTCCCAAAGGCAGTAAAAATTGTTGGTCGTTCGTCAAAAACATTAGAAATTCCGCCTCATCCTCCATCCCAACGCTTATTTACAATGACATTCCTGCTGTCAGCTCTTTGGATAAGGCCAATCTGCTTGCTGCACACTTTGCGGCCAGCTCAACCCTCCCAGATAGTGCTTTGTCTCCGCCTACACTTGAGTGCGTCGAATCTTCAATGGGATGAATCTATTTTCGCACTCGTGTAGTAGCAAGAGTACTTAAAGATCTCAACATACATAGATCCGCTGGTCCAGATGATATATCTCCCCTTCTTCTGAATAGGTGTTCTTCATCGCTGGCAAAACCACTGCGTAAGCTTTTTCATCAATCCTACTCTTTAGGACTCTTCCCGAGCAGATGGAAAACAGCATTTGTCCAGCCCGTGCCCAAAAATGGCGAATCATCTTCTCTCTGCTCCTACAGACCCATTACACTTACGACCCTTCTTTCCAATGTCATGGAAACACTGATAAATCGTCAGCTCATGAAATATCTCGAAACACGAAAACTTCTCAATGACCGGCAGTACAGTTTTCGTAGAAACAGGTCCACTGGTGATTTGATGGCATGTCTCACCAAAAAGTGGAACCAAAGCGTACATCAATCTGGCGAAAGCAAGATAGTTACACTTGATATTTCTAAGGCATTTGATAGAGTTTGGCATCAGGCTCTTTTGTCGAAAATGCGTGCATTTGGTATCGATGACTCTCTTCTTCAATGGATTAGAAATTACCTTTCGGAACGTTCAATTCAAGTTGTCTTGGACGGTTTCAAGTCTGATATTCACAAAATAAATGCTGGTGTGCCCAAGGGCTCTGTTCTGTCACCGACACTCTTTTTAATTTTCATTAACGATCTCTTGTCTGCTACTTCTAATCCAATATATTCCTTTGCTGATGACAGTACTCTCTGCTTTTCATATTCGTTCCCGGACTCACGGCCCTGCTCTTCGGCTGTAGTACGTGAACGGCAGAGTATACTAAGCTCATTAAATTCCGATATCAACAGCATAACCAATTGGGGAACTATCAACAGAGTGGAATTTAATGTTTCCAAAACACAATGCTGTCTGCTGTCGTTAAAGCGAAATTTAAACACCCAGCCATTATTCATGAATGGCACTTGCATCGTCGAAACCGAAAAACTTTCCATTCTCAGTATGTGTGTCCACGACAACTTACGTTGGAATGACCACATATTTGATGTCGTCAAAAATGCTGCGAAATGTCTAGGTTTCCTCAAGCGATGTAAGAAATATTTTACTCCCTCTGATCTGGATTCAATATATAAGGCATTCATCCGCCCAAAATTGGAGCACAATTCCCACATCTGGTCAGGTGCTCCTAAAACATCTCTGCACCTGCTAGATAGGATTCAAAACCGTGCGATAAAACTTATTGATGATACTAATATCAGTCAATCAATGGACACCCTCGAACACCGACGAATTGTCTCGTGTCTTACTTTGTTTTATCGCTATTTCCACCACCAGTGCTCCAATGAAATCACCAGTAGCATTCCGCCCATTCAAACTTTCAACCGTAACACCCGTAGCGCTATGAATGCTCATCAGTATACCCTCAAGCCCATTTTCGGACGTACTCTAAAATATCGTGATTCGTTCCTAAGCCGTACAACTCGCTTATGGAATGCCCTGCCGATCTCTGTATTTCCTGATCGTTACAACTTGCAAACATTTAAAAACAATGTACACCGGTACCTCTCTTTTCTTCCTCCCTAAATTTCCTTTGCCGCGCTGTGTACAATCACCTTAAGGCTACTCAAACCCCTTGAGCGCGCACGCGTTCTAATTAAAAAATAAAAATAAGTAGGCCCCCTAGTGTGAGCGTCACGGTGGCTGTGCTTTAAAACCTAAAATGCTGGCTTCGACCCGATGTAAAGTTGCAAAACGTGCTGGGTGCTATAACCCTAAGAACAGCAAGACCTCGATTCGTACCAAGGGTGGAGCTGTTCCCTCAACACAGTTCCGCTTTCGTATCACAGGAATTGAAGGAGAGCGATATGAATACGTGTGCTTGCTCCCATGAATATGTGAGCATTCAGTGAAATTAAGCCCTTAGAAGACAGGAGTTCACTCTAAACAAAAAAGATATTCTGTACTAGTATATGATAGAATGAATACATATATTCTGAATATAGAATTTCTCAGATGTAAGTCCTACGAGTACTTAGATTAAAATATTTGCCTAGTTGTCTAAAACAATTGGATGTGAGTATCTAGACGATTTCCGCTTTGTTTCTTTCTCCCTCAACCAGGAAAATGTTCCAATAAATTTTAGGGCAGTCCTACCGGGGTTTCATCTCAGATATTTCAATCTCGCTCATTTATCGTTACCGTTGCAGAAACCGTTGGGCTGTTGTAAAAGAATACCTAGTTTTTTAGTTTTAAAATTTTAACAAGTTGGTTCGTATCTGGAAAACTACTGACTTGAGATTAAACTATTTTACAGTCTTGGCCAAATATATTAGACACTCTTTCATTACCTCTTTACTGAGAAGTCCTTTTGTGGAATTATTAATTATGAATTTTTTGACTTAGTGCATCATTACACGAGATTGTAAACGGTAGGTATATTTTAAGATGGGTCAGCAATGCACTTTTATAATGCAATCTTAGTCTTAGGCAGTTTTTTGCGATGTAGGATCAGTACGCGATCATTGCTCGAAATCGGTAGACGTTTACTTTCTAATACTCATATTACTGGAGTTTATACACTTTTTTCTTGAGATACCTAACATGGTAAATCAAAATCATGGAAATCAAAACATGCTATATTTATCGCTAATGGAGACCGCCATAAAAGCTATAAATCTATAGTATGGTTTTAACGCTTACTTTTTATGGTATGCGATAATGGCAGAAAGAACTGTCAAGTAAACGTCATTTACAGGCAAATGTCATTTTTTTTCGGCCATTTGCAATAGTGTGTTGTGCGAGAATTTTTAGAAAATTAAAGTCAAAATGACAGATTGCAAAATGACACCAAGTGAAGTCCTAAAATAATTTAATTACTATGCAAATTCTAATGTTTGTGGAATGTTTGTGGCATGTTGATTACAAGCGCTTAAATTGTAAAAACTATGCCTGGAGACAGTTATCTTCGGAATTTGGGAAAAGTGTTGAAGATTTAAGAAAGAAAATTAAATATTTGCGGAATGCTTACGTTCTAGAGAAAAAAAGGTGGATACACCGCATCTTTTCTACCACGAAGAATTTCGATTCTTGGACCCCATAATTGTATTAAGAAAAGCCGAAACCAATTTTACGAGTAGTCCGGTAGGCATAAACAAGTCCAAGTATATAATATTAGTACATCTAAATAATAAGTTTTTGTTTTGCTTAGAAATGTAATGATGAGATAGCATGTATTGAGATAGGGGAGGAAATCCAAGAAGATGTTTTAAATGATACGCAGGAGTCTTTGCTGCTCGATATTTACTCTGGTTCCCCATCTTCCTTTATATCATATTCATCTTCGTCGTCACCATCTGTATTTGTGCCTTGCAAAACTACGAAAAATGTGCGAGTGCAGGACTGTTCACAGTCAGTATTTGACAAAGCTGTGGACAGCATTGCCAGCCACGCAACGGAGCAAGAACAGCCAAAGACTGTATATACATCGTTTGGCGAAACAATTGCCTTCCAGCTAAGCCAGCTAACTTTATTTTAAGCTACACTTGCTATCGGAAGGATGCACCGGATGATGTCAAAAATATTGATGGAGAAAATATCAGAGCTCCAAGTACACCAGAGTCATCATCGACCGAAATCAGTAGAAGTGACATACTTCAAACCGCAATGTTTGAAGCTGATATTCTCTTCGACTAGTGATATGTAAAATTTCAGTTCAAACTGTGACTGTATTTAGTCACCCTTTTACTTTAGTCCATAATTGTGAAGTCCTATTTCGCTTATTGCAGTTCAATCAATTCAATAACCTAATTTCTGACCCAAAAATTGTTATCGCTGATATTTCGCGACAGTGAATTTTTTTTTTCTCCGCAATTATTTTTTGTGTTGCTTTTCGTTTTCCTAGTCTTCATCATGTCTTCTGGTGGATTAACCAACTGGTCCATTAACGACAATAATGCTGACTTTATTGCCCGTAATGGGATCTGCGCAAAATATTCCATGCTACTTGTGTCGGCCTAAATAAAAGAAACGCGGTCTTCGTTAAAAAGTTCTCGGGAAGCCTGATATTCTTCAGTGACGAGTGTATCAGTATCCCTCTCGCATGTGTTCCTTGCAATCAAGTGCCTCAGTGACTCCTATGTGTCCAATCATAACTCACTCGTGAGACTGATAACGGACAAAATATCAATCTTTGAGTAAAGTGTACGCTGTGCGGAAGACTTGCAAGATTACAAGATCGTGTAAGGCCCAGAAATGAGAAAACATCCAAGCACCACCTCGATAAAGTGAATTTATATCAATCGGTTCCGCAATGATGGATTCCAACAAGAAAACGTGTGATTCCATCAATTCTCTCCGGCAAGACATAGATGTTCATCTCCGGTTATCCACATCCAATCTCCATCTCCAATCGGCAACACACAATCATCCACTCTCAAAGCATTACGATACAAACCGAAGCCGAATTATTGCCACATCTAGTGCCGACAACCCAGCCTCCACATCCTCGCACCAGCCTTTTGATTCAAAAATCTTATGGTGATATATCTGCTCCAACGTCAACTCCTGTTGCCGTCCCACGGAAATTTGTTGCACAATTTAACACGACGTGGATTTTTTCTTTTTCTTAGCCCTAAGTATACAAAATAAATATTTATAAATAAAATGTAAATGAAGTCTAAAGACATAGATATAAGAATTTAGAGTAGCTTAGAGTGCCTGTGTGGCCAGTATGTTAGTATAAGACAATTAAGTAATTGTAAGATAGCATTTAATCATTTTTTGTTAGTATGTAAGAGTTAGTTATTAAGAAAAGAAAATGCATATAAAACTAAAACTAACGTGGACACCTTCAGAGTGGCAAAGAAGGCTAGACTGTCACCGCATAATGAATCCGATGCTTACCACCCTACTTGGAGTGCCAGGAGTATGGGCGTTTGCTAATGTAAATTTCCATGATGTAACATATGTATGTAAAATGACGTCCGCCGCGCATCAATTGGACAAAAGAGATGAAACATTAGCTAGTTAATTTTACCCTTTGAGAAAGAACTGATTCTGCAATTAATTGGTTATCCATATATTATAAATTTTCTCATCGGAAATCCAAATCGTTTTAAATTAATACAAACGTCAAACCCATGTTATCTAGTAGATGCAATGAAAATGTAGTAGTTTCTTTGAAAGAGTGAAATCAAAGTAAAAGCTGACTATTAAATCATTATTGGTACACTTTAGACTGAAGTCTGTAACAATATTCATGTCGACACTTTTTTAAGTAGCAACTAACGATTCGTTGTTAGTATGGCCCAATGAAATAAACTGTTAACACGCACATGTGTGTGCCTATCTAATGTAATGTATTGCATCAAAGTAAATAAAATTTTTGGACGGATCCTTTTCGTCTAGTTTTTACAGGTTATGGGGCCAGTAACCCAAAAAATAAGCGACCTTTAATAATTCATTAACTATGAAGTTCCGCGAGAAATAGAGAAAGTTATTTCAAATTCTTGATAGATACTTCGGTGAACTAATGTTCTCTGGTTCGTTAATATCAGCATTAATTTTAATATGGACAGTGATAGTGTTAAGATTGAAAAATTGCAATGCTCAGAACAGAACTTATGGAAATTCCAAGTGAGAATCTTGCTTAATGACAGTGATCTATACGAAGAGGCGGAAAAAGCGGTGGATGGTACTAGCACTGACACTGCTAATTCTGCTAATGTTGCACGTCTAAAAGAATGGAAGGCCAAAGACCGCAAAGCCAAAAAAAAATAATAGCTGCAATGTTGGACAACAACCATTGATTCACATCATGAATTGTTCAACGTCTCAAGAGATGTGGGAAAAATTCTGCTCAGTCTACGAGCAAAAATCTAGTGCAGGTATATATCCACTTCAACAGCCTTTCTATAGTTTTCAAAAAAATCCAAGCTATGACATACGAGTAGCTACGCATATGAGTAAATTTGACAGCCTTGTGGAGAAGAAGCCTCTTCATCGATGCTTATCGCAAAGATTTTTATGGCGTTACCTAATCACTTCTCTCACTCCTTTAGTGCTTGGGAATCTACAGATATTAAGAGTCAAACCATCGAAAATCTGAGGTCATGGCTAGTCATGGAGGAAACTAGACTGAACACATTAGAATCATCAACAACAACATCATCAAGGGCTGAAGAAAGAAGCGCACTAATCGTTCGGAAACCACAGCAAATACTACCAAAATAAGGAAAACCGCGCAGGTAAGTATTTCGCATGCAACCGGTATGGACATTGGAAATCTAACTGTCCGAATAGAAATAATTTACCACCACAATTAAATTTCGTATGCGTAATTCGAATCAAATAACGTTTGCGCTACAGTTAGTTTTAATGACGTTATTAGCACTGATGACTGGGTGCTAGATTTAGGTGCGAGCGACTACATGTCTTTCCAGAGATTCTTTTAGCAAGCAGAGTACCCAGTATCGATTACTATAGGTAATGGTAGCAAAATGAAGGGTGAAATTAGTATCTTAGCGTTTAACGATACGGAATGGGTAGAAAAGCGGCTGGTGAATGTCTACTTTGTCCCCTACATAAAAATTAATTTATTTTCTTCTGGCAGTGCTTTAGATAAGAAATATAATTTAACTTCCACTAGTGAAAAGTGAAAAATAATTAAATCTGACGGATTTTTCGTTGATGTCGGCGTTCATTGCAACCGCATGTTATTCTTTGAAGACTGAAGGCTGAAGGCTATATATGCTAGTTACGAGTAGATTAGAAATGTTTTAAAAACAAATAAAATTCAATTTGTCGATAGTTTCATTTTTTTTTGCGATGCATGTGCATATAAAAAGATCTGCCTTTATTAACAGCAGCTCTAGTGCTGAGCAAGCAGGTGAATTGGTCCACACTGATCTTTGTGGCCCAATGCAAACTTCGTCGATTGGTGGATCGAAATATTTTATTCTTTTCCAGGATGATTTTTCAAATTTCAGAATTGTGTACTTTGTTAAAGAGAAATCAAATGCCTGTGCGATGATTGGAAAGTACCTTAGATTTATGTCAAAGTTTGATCATAAAATGAAAATTCTCAGATCCGATAACGGCTCGGAATTCAAGAGAAGAAAAGTTGAGACACTTCTTCAAGGAAATGGAATCACTCACCAAACCATGGTTCCCTATACACAGCAACAAAATTGTAGGATTGAAAGGGACATGCGAGTTATAGTTGAAACTGCTAGAAGAAACCTCCATGCTAAAAATTTGCCGCTTAAGCTTTGGTTCAAGTCCATTAATAGACAAAACACTTTTTGAGCAATATACAATAAAAAATTGGATTTTAATAATCTTAAGATTTGCGGAAGTTAAGTATTTGTACACATTGCCAAGGAAAAGGACAGAAGTTTGACAAAAAATCTAGACCTGGAGTTTTTGTGGGATATCCAGAGAACACTAAAGGCTTTCGTGTATGGATATGTGGATCAAACAAAATCGAGGTTTCAAGAGATGTTTTATTCAAAGAATATTCGATTGTTCAATTTGATTCAAGACTGCCAAGTGACTGACAACATATCGGAGTAAGCTTCGAAGTCATTCCCAGAGCAGTGAAAGATCGAATTCTGGAATGTATGCAAATATTCGTAAAGGCTATGCATTTATTTGCAGTAGCTGGGAAACAGCAACATATGCACATGGAAGCGCTACAGTCAGATGAAGCAGAGAAATGGAAAATTACTATGGATGATGAAATTGAAGCTCATAGACAAAATGGAACATGGAGTTTGGTTTACCCACAGATGGATAGCAAGGTTAATAAAAATAAGTGGGTATACAAGGCTAAGTTATCATCTGACAACGCAATCGAACGGTACAAAGCTCAGCTTCTTGCTAAGGGCTTTAATCAAAAAGAGGGTATCAAGCGGATATGGTCAAGTCTGCAGATTGAATAACATTTTATACGGCTTGAAACAATCATCCAGGTGTTGGAATTCTACTTTTACAAATTTGCTAACCCCTTTTTTCAAGATTGCAAGTCTGACTTTTGTGTATTTGTACTTCGACGTATGAGCAGGCAAATTTATCTGGCTCTGTACATAGACGACAGTTTAATAGCTGCGGAATATGTCCTTGATGTGAAAGACATTATGAACTATTTGCATAAACTTTTTGAAGTAAAGCTGATGATAGCCATCTTCAAATCATACGAAAAGAGAGCGGTGCTTATTTTGTTTGTCAGTCGAATTACATCGAACGCGTACTTCGTAAGTTCAATATCTTGGGAGTAGCAAGTCATTTTCTAGGCAAACCAAGAGAACACCATGCTACAGCCGTTAAACTTATCTTCAAATATTAGAAACACACCAAAGAAACAAAAAAGTAAAAAAATATATATATATGGTTTTCCAATAGTACTTGGCAACTTTTTTTTTAAATAAATCGCAAACCATTTGAGATATTTCAAAAACTTTATTATCGGCTTGAAGTACAATCAAAACATTTATGAATGGAACTCGACTTCGTTCTTATGGTCACACGGTCGATTCGTTGGACCCAATTTTCAACGACTCGGCCACACATTTCGGCCGAAACGGCCGCTATTTCGTGTTCAATGTTGGCTCTGAGCTCTTCCAACGTCGTCGGCGTGTTGGCATAAACCAATGACTTAATGTAGCCCCACAGAAAACAGTTAAGCGGCGTTAAATTGCACGAACGAGACGGCCAATCGACTGGCCCATTTCTTGAGATAGCACGCTCACCATACTTATTCTTCAATAAATCGATTGTCTTCCATGTCTTCCAATTCGGGCCAAAAATAATTGGTGATCATGGCGCGATAACGCTGACCATTCACAGCAACGTGACGATCGTTATCATCGACGAAAAAATATGGCCCAATAACGCCGCCGGCATGCAGACCGCACCAAACCGTTATTTTTTGTGGATGAAGTGGTGACTCATGAAGCACATGTGGATTTTCACCCGACCAATAACGCATATTTTGCTTATTGACGAACCCATTGAGCCAAAAATGAGCTTCGTCACTGAAGATGATTTTGCGATGAAATTCATCAACTTGGCGCATCTTCTGGAGAATCCAATCGGAGAACGTACGTATTTGTATTTGTATTTTGTATTTTCTTGACTTTTTACAATTTTTATAATTTTCTGCGAAGCTCTGATGGCTTTTCTGCAGAAGGTTGAACAGATTCTAATCAAATATAAAAGGAGCAAGTAAGAACAAAAAAGTAATATTGCAAAAGTTCAGTTAATTAAGATTCATTACTGTAGCTAAAAATTAGTTTAAAGATTCAAGAAATAGTTGTTGATCTCTTTTGTCCTGTATTTAAAATTTAAAATGTTTCTAAACTTTGATGGTAAATTATTAAAACTACTAGGAACGCTGTATTCTAACATTCTTTTACCGTAGTTATTATGGTTTCTAGGCGTGTGCAGTAGTCCCTGTGCTCGTCTTCTTATATTTATTTCATGCTGAATAGGTTTTTTAAATCGATTGTCATCGTAGTACTCGAGAACTAGAATCATCCTAAACATATGTTCGACTGTTATAGCCTTAAATTTTCTTTCATCAGTAATGTTCATGTTGTTTATCATTTTAAGTGCTGCATTTTGTAGACTTTGTAATTTATTTATATGTGTTGGAGATGCATTTCCCCAGGCAAGTATTCCATTCCTTAGTCTGGATTCGATAAGAGCATAATATACAAGTTGAAGTATTCTTGGTGGGGCATGATTTCAAAGATGGGCCAACGCAAATATCGCTTTTCTTATATCCATGCGAGTCTTATCTATGTGTTTTTTCCAGATAAGATGGCTGTCGATTATCACTCCTAGATATTTATACGTTTCTACTATTTCAATTAGCTGTTTTGGGGTCGAGGCACATGTATCATTTTGAACGAATATCTGTTGATTGGTTTTGTTTTGATGTGGACATCGAATGTGCATAATCTTAGTTTTATCTGCATTAATAACAAGGCCATTGTCATGACACCACTTTATGACATCATTAAGCTCCTCTTGCATTATTTTTGTCGCAGATTCTAAGGATCTGTGACGAACCACTATTGCGGTGTCGTCTGCATAAGCGAATGGGATGCTTCTTTTGAAGGTGTGTAGCAGTTCATTTGTGAATAAAATAAATAGAAGGGGTCCCAATTTCGAACCCTGTGGAACTCCGAAGTGAACCTGTTTTTTTTCACTGTATATATTATTGATCTTAACACAGTATAAACGATTTATCAAATATTCCTTCAGCCAATTCCCTAAGACACCTCGGATACCAATTTTCTCAAGAGCTTTTAGCATTTTAGCGTGATTTAAAGTATCAAAGGCTTTGCTGAAGTCCATAAATAAAACCAGCGTATGATAGTTTTTATTAAGGCTTTCATTGATGTGGTTTGCAAACTCTCCTAAGAGGATGCCCGTACTTTTTTTTTCTGAAAACCATATTGAGATTGGTGGATGAGAGAATGTTTAATTATAAATGACTGAAGTCGTTTTATTACTATATCCTCCATGCACTTTTCTAAAACAGGCAATATGGATATTGGTCTATAGTTTTTAATATCGTTTTTATTACCTCTCTTGTAAATTGGTTTTATGACTGCAGTTTTTAGAGCTACTGGTATTTCTCCTTGTGTCATGGTCAGGTTTATGAACTTAGAAAATATTGGAGAGAAAATCTGGGCATGATGTTTGATGTCGGCTGCTCTAATGCCATCAATTCCTGGAGATTTGTTTGTATCCATTCTCAATATTATGCGATAGACTTCTTCAATGTTGGTTTCTTTGGGGAATATTGTATTTGCGATGGAAATACTTTGATGATGCGATGTAATCGAGTTGCACCGATGTATTATTTTTTGCAATTGTTGAGAAAAATGTTTTGCACACTCGTTAGCTATGTATAAGCAATTTTCTGTTTGCAAGTTTTTCATAATTACCTCGTCAGCGTTGAGTTTTTTTTTCCCATTATTTCATTTACGAGGTTCCAGGTCTTGCGCGGGTCGGTCCTTATTTCGTTGAATTTGTTTTTGTAAAAGTAAGACTTTTGAGTTGATATATCCTTGTTCAACTTATTTCGAAAGCATTTATATTCAATTTCATACGTTTTATTTAGCCTGTTGTTTTTCCATTTTCTGTACAAAACGTCCCGTTGTCTACATTTTTCTATTATTTCGACGCACATCCATGTTTTTTTTTTACATTTTTCTTTTTCTATTCTAGTACAAATTGATTTTGAGTAGATGTCCTTAAATTTGTGTGACAGCTTCTCATAAAGCGTTATTGCGTCAGTTTGAATTAGAACTTCGTTCCAATTAGTCGCTGCTATCATTCTATTGACCTTGATTGAACAAATGTACGACGTGAATGTTGGTTGCTTTACATTGGGCTTATTGATGCTTGTAAAGTACATTATAGCATAGTGATCCGTAAGACCACTTTCAATCACAAAAGTTGTTATATTTTCATTTTTTGTTCTTACTAAAATGTGGTCAATTGTAGACTTCGTACCTCTTTTTAGATCAATTCTTGTGTATTGGTTTATAGAATTTGTTAATCCTAGTGTAGCCAACATCTCTAAGCAATTTTTTGCGTTGCTAGAGGTTGTGTCACTGACATTAATATTGATATCACCCAATACAATAGCTTGTCCATTCTTTATATTATCACCAAGATTTTTCTCTAATTCTTCTACGAAGGATTTTTGGCTTAATCCGGGTGGTCTGTATACACCGAAGACATACTTCTTCTCTTTGTTAAGATATATCTTAATATTTTCATAAGTTAAGCTTTCACACGGTAATCGGGTAAACTCCAAGTGACTTCTCACAAACATTAAAATACCTCCTCCTCTTCGTTTGTTTCTGCTTAAAAATTCTGGTTCTAATTTTTAAAATTCGACTTCTTCGTCTTCTATATTTGTTTCGACTAGAACAATTATTTCTAACGCATTAATAAAGTGACTAATACTTAAGCAAAAACTATTCCAATTTAAACGTAAGGACCTGACATTAAAACATAAGTAACAACATTTAGTTTTTTTTAATTCATTTAAATTAACTTCACTAAAACCCACTTTTACCCTACAGTCAATGTGAACTACATTATCATATTGAACTGCATTATCATTTCTGCTTGACTCATCCATTATGTTTAGAAAGTTTGAGTGACGTTTTGTTTTTTTTTACGCTGTTGCTTGTGTTATTTTGTCAACGTCATTGATCGTGCTTATGATAACAGCTGGAGTGTTTTCATTCTTTCGCGCTAATATTTGGCCTGCATTCTCCCATACAAATCTCCAATTTTCGCGTTTTGCCTTTTCTTTCGCTAGCCAGAGTAGATTTTTGTTTTGTTTCTTCAGCTGATTGTTGATATAAACAATGGTATCAGGTAATGCTGCATTTATGTTGACATTGACGTTGTTGGTATTCTGCAGCACTGTTCTAAGTTTGATTGGTCTGTTTGCACGCGATTGTTTAATGAATAAGTTTTTGCAGGTAGTCGAATTAAATGTTGCGATTATAGTCGATTTGTCAGGAGTTTTGTTCTTTGTTCTATAAATGTCATTGATATCGTTGTCGTTTATTTCTTGGTTAATAGTTTTGCCAATTCCTTTTATTATTTCCATTAGATTTTCGTGTGAAGAGGTAGTAATGTTTTTAATTTCAATGTTATTTTTGATCATTTGTTGGTCGATGTTGTTGATTTGTGACTGTAAATTTTGTATTATTTCGTCTTTTTTTTTATTGTTTTCTTTTAGCACAGACATTTCTTTCGTAAGCGTCTCAACCAAATTGTTGTTTTTGATGATATTGACATTCATTTCATCGTATTTGCAGCTTAGAAAGTCACAACTTTTGGCAATTTCTCCGATCTCAGCTCTCAAGAGCTTGATTTCAGCTAGTACAGTAGAAATTGTGTCGCTATTCCCCTCGTTAGTGCTGGGGCTGCTTGCAGATCTTACCCTTTTTGCGGTCTGGATCTCCGGAGTACGTGTTTGTGACACTAGAAGATTGCTGGCTAAGTCAGTATTTTGACCATCTCCTCTATTTCTACAGGTTTGACATTTCCACGTTTCTCTCCTCGCTCCCATTGTTCTCCATGATTTTTCGGTAACAGTGGTGCATTCGAAGTGGAGTCAATGGCTGCACACCACACACACGGCAAAGTCCCCTTCGGGAGGAAGATTATCGCCGCAACGGTTGCACACATACATTATTGTTGGTGTAAGGGGAAAAGGTCGAGAAAAAATGTAAACTTATGTAAATTAAGAATAAAATATTGTGATGATTAAAAAAGGAATATTTTAATACACTTTTTCTTGAAACCTTGTTTAAGTTAAAAGTCACTGTCTTACAATTTGTTTAAAATACAACTTATTTGTGTTTAAATTCAACTAAGGTAATTGATCACGCGTCTGGATGGCCCGATCACAAAATTTGTGATATAATGCGAATAGAGAACAATTTTAAATTAATCACATGAACAAATTGATTTCTTTTTTAAAGTCACTATCTTAATATTTGTATTTAATTACACTTCAGGAAATTAAATCGATAACTTGGCAGAAGTAGTAATAAATATCAGAGCGTATTAAAAACACGTCCTATCGCTAAAGCTCACTCACAATCGCTTCAAATGGTCCATCGGCTTCAATTCTTGAGTCAGCTTGATCTTGTATGGGTGTAAACCAAGATCCCTATGCAAAATACGTCATAATGTGGTCTGAGCGATGCCCAATTCTTGAGAACGCCGTATAATTGACTGATTTGGATCATTTGCTACGGACGCTTGAACGGAAGCAATATTTTCGACACTTCGACCAACCCGTTGTCTCAGTGACACCGCAAAATCACACAACGATTATGTAGACTCAAATTTTTGCACTAAACTTGTTATTGAGTGTCTACTAGGGCGAGAATTACGACCGAAAATTGGAGTTAACGCACTTAAAGTTGCAGTCACCGACTCCGAATTTCGGTAAAAAAATTTTATAATTTGCAGACGTTGCTCGTTCGTGTACTTTACCATGATGAAAATGTTGAGTTTACTGAATAAATTGAAAGTGACGGTTTGATGATTAGTGAAAGAGTGCGTTCACAAATTAAATTCAAAGTTGTCAAGTCCCTATTGGAAAACACTTTATATATACATACATATACTCGTATATACCATTAACTATGAAGTGCTCTTTTTGTACTGAAAAAATTGAAAGAAACTCTTCAAAAAAAGCCTTAGCTTTTTTCATAATTCATGCGTGAATTGAAGTGAACAGATTTCATGCTCTCTTCCCGTAAAAATTTTCGCTGTGACAAATACGTAGTGCTCAGGCGCAGGTCTATGCGCCTGCCTGATACAATTATTACCAATAAGCAATGTGGAGAAAGAAAAGAAAATACACCGGCCTCGCCCGACAACCAAAATCAAGAACAAGACAATAAAGGACAATCAAAACCGGCGCTTCCAGTCTTTCCTGCTCAAATTGGAGACGAATCTGGATATACTCTCCAAATGATATATTTGAAACTAACCAAGCTGCAAGAAACAAATAATCGTTTCCGGGCTTCATTAAACGAGCTACGAAACGAAAATGCAGAGCTGAAAGCAAAGGTAAATTTACTTGAAAGTAAGCTTAACTGGCAGCAACAAAATCTCCTCTCCAACTGCGTTGAAATTGTAGGTTTGTCCGACGCCACCAACAATAACGCACATCAAAGCTCAGCAAGTTCTTAAAAACGCTTTGTCGATTGATGTTTCCGATGCTGGTATAGAGAAATGCTATGTAAAAAAAATGCGAAGCAAGTTCAAAACCAAAAAGACAGCACTCAAAACGACCATATGTGTCAAGTTCACTGACCTCAGGTAAAAGAGAAAGAGAAAGCGAAATCTAAATCAACAATTCTCTTACATCATACAACCGGACTCTCTTTCTGTCTCTTTCTGCAAGCAAAAGAAGTAAGGAAGAGGAAAAATGTTGCTTTTGTGTGGTTTAAAAATAATCAAATACTTTTGCGGAAAGAAGAAGGTGGAAAAGTCATCTCCATTAGATCTTTTAATGATCTTGAGTATGTTTAACTTTGTATACTAATTAATTCTGAATTTAATGTTACATATGATGACTTTTCTATTCTCGATTTGAGTTTGAATAATGTTTTCACTGATAATGTTTTCATACTGCACAAACAAACTTTTTGTTATACACGAGAATGTTAGAAGTTTAAGAGACAACTTTGCATCTCTGGCTCTCCATCTTGATTCTTTTCATTGCCTTCCGGATACTGTTTTGTATCTGAAATTTGGATGGTTTTGAAATAAACGACTATCGTTTGCCGGGTTATGTTTTTCTTGCTAATCCAAATGATATGCTGTCGGCGATATCGGCAGTAAATTAATAGTAAACGAAGTGGAGTGCGTCGATTTTCTGAGTGCAGATATTTTAAAGATTTCTGTTGGATTTGATCAGTTAGATTTTGTTCTGTTGTCTGTCTATCTTGATTGTCTTCGGAGACTTCAATCTGAACCTTTTAGATGGTAGAGAGACTTTGACCTATTATTTAAACCTGTTGGCTGCTCATGGTCCAGCTAGTTTCATTAATAAACCTACAAGATTGGCTTGGTATGTGTTCGGCCCATATTTATGGACGTTTTGCAGACCTTCCGATGAGCGCCAGTGAAGAGTGTATATATGACATGCAAATGGTAGGTGTTTTAGTAAATACTTTTAAAAGCAAAACTACAAATAGCGAAGAAAATGCTTCCCGAAGACCAAAGATAAAAATTGATTTTACAAAGCTATCAAATCTTCTTATTCATGAGCGATGGGACGATATTTACTTGCAAAATGATGCTTCTGTTACCTATGATGTCTTTGTTAGTTGCCTCACTAATC
This sequence comes from Volucella bombylans, assembly GCA_949129095.1. Taxonomy (NCBI): domain Eukaryota; kingdom Metazoa; phylum Arthropoda; class Insecta; order Diptera; family Syrphidae; genus Volucella; species Volucella bombylans. The sequence goes on along the minus strand of OX422140.1, from coordinate 274,424,825 downwards.
TTATAACGAGCTGCTTCTTTACAATTCCATTGACAAAATATAATAAAAAACTTAAACCCTGGATCTCTAGTCATCTCATTGATAAAGTAACCAGAAAAAATATGCTAAGAATAAAGTGCTCAAAGAATCCCCATAACCTTAGATTGGAGAACAAGTTTAAAAAGATGTGCTTTGAACTAAAGATAGAGATTCCCTTATGCCGTGATAGCTATTACCGCAACAAATTCTTTTCCGCTAGGGGTAACCTGAAATCGGAAGGGAAAGTAGTAAACGATATTTTGAACAGATCTCCTTCTACAAGCAAACCTATTTCAATCTGTGTGAACAATTGAGAGCTTTCAGATTAAACTCGACGTTGCTAATGCATTCAATTGGTATTTTACGTCAGTTGCAACTTTCCTACCAACACAAAGAACTCAGAGAAGATGTACTCAATGTACCAATTCAGAAAGTTGTGGTAATCAATCATTACTGCTTTGGAGCTCTTAAAAACAATTGGATCTCTTAAAAGCCAAATTTACGTGGTTGGGATGGTATTTCGAACAAATTATTAAAACGCATCTAATGCTTCGTGGATATTTTTAACCGTAGTATATTCTCCGGGACCTTCCCCGATGCGCTCAAATGTGCTGACGTAATTCCGCTGTAGTTTTGTAGATGATATCAAAAACTATAGGCTTATGTCTCTTTAGCCAACTCTTAGCAATCTTGTTGAAAAAGTAATTAAAAAAATAATTGAATCTTATTTGAAAAAGGTTAAGTTTTTTAATCCAGTACAATTTGGTTTTCAGGCAGGTAAATCTACGGAAGACGCCCTTTTAAGTTTTTGCTCAAATATTTTCACTAACCTTGACAGTACAAAGTTCACTGCGGGTTTATTTGTTGAGATTACGAAGGCCTTTGACATGGTCAGCTATATAATAGTATTAAATAAAATGAAAACAGTTGGTTTTCGTGGGTTGCTGGACTGGTTTAGATCATACTTATCAAACAGAACTCAAAGAGTGAATATTTATGATGTGAGAAGAGAGATTTGTTCGTTTAATATAGGTGTTCCTCAAGTTTCCGTGTTAGGGTCCATGTTATTCTTAATATACATAAATTCACTATTTTCCTTGAATTTCAGGTGTTGACTTATGGCTTTCGCAGATGATGTTGTATGTACGTATTGTTCTCATAGTGTCCTGGACTTAATTTCCGACATAAGTTGGGATCTTAGTGTACTAAGAATTTGGTTCACTGAGCACCATTTGAGCATTAGCTCAAAGACCAAAATAATATTTTTGAATTTAGCTACCCCAATAAGTATAAATGCCAACATTTATTTTCATGCATCAGAATGTTAAAAGTATGGATTAGAAATCTGCAATTGTGTTTCCAACCAGTTTCCAACTTTTTGGAGCAGAATTAATTGCAGTGATAATTGCTTCTTGATTGAGAATATAGACGAATTCAAATATTTTGGATTCACAATTGATTCTAGAATGCCATTTGTAAGCCATACAGAGTCCTTAAAAAAATATTTTCAAAGCACTCTTCGAATCTTATACTATCTTAAAAACCTCTGTTCGAAGCACTTAAGGAAAGCTGTTTACTATGGTATCTTTCACTTTCACTTTCAGTTATAATACGGCATAAACATAAAAAGAATGAAACACTTATTTGTCTTGCAAAAAAGTGTACTGAAAAAAATTTGCAATAAGCATCGGCGTAATCCCAGCTTTCCATTTTCTCACGATTTGAAAATCCTACCTGTTCGTCATTTATACTGCTTCAAAGTTTTGAAAATGTTCTTTAAGAGAAATTTAAATTGCGGATTAATTTATGATTGCATTTGACAGTATTTTTAATACTGCATGTATAGAAAATATAAAATGTCACCACATTATTTTTATATTGGTCTTTTATATAATTTATATAATACTGTAAGATAAGTATATATAATGAAATAAATAACAATAATAAACAAAAAAAAAGATGATTGCAGATTCAGAGGGACCTTAGCAATTTATCGAATTCATGCGTTAATAATTGCTTAATGTTATTAGAGGATCAAATGATGAAATGCTACGTTAGTTTAGTTATTGTATTGAACTCATTCCATTAATAAAAGTTAATAAGAGTAAGCGATCTTGGTGTAGTCATCGAAGCAAAGCTAACTTTTTTTTATCATGTTGAATACATAGTTGCGGAGGAACAACACTTGGATCTATTAAAAGACACTCGAAAGATTTCTCTGATCCTCAAACGCTATTCATTGCTCTAGTTAGGTCAATACATGAATATGAAAATTGTTGGGAAGAATATATACTACTTGACCCTTTCGGATCGAATTGAACGAGTACAGAGGCGGCTTACAAAATATATTTTTTATAAAATGTGTTGATTTTTGAGTCTTCTTATAAACCTAGATGTCAACTGTTAGGTTTAATGACACTCTGTGCAAGAACTCAGGCACATGATATAATGTTTGTCAGAGACTTCATGTGTTGCCGCATTAATAGTCCTATTCTCGTATCTATGTTCCCAAAACATGCTCCGGAGATTTTTATTTTTAATATTTTTTTTTATAATTTACGTGCGCCTAAGGGATTAGATACCCTTTTACTGTTGCCTGAGCGCGGGCGGAAAGGTAGATGGAGGAGAAAGGAAAATTATTATTTTTTTTTTGTAGTGGTTTGAAACTCAGGTGTATTTGGTTTCGATATTCGCTCTCCAGGGGTGGGAGTCCGAATAGGACTGAGAGTTTTTTCTTCACTCAGAGTGGATTCGAAGGTTATAATTCACACTAGTCTTTTGTGCTTAAAACTCTACAACACCAAATCTACGTATCAAGGTTATGCCTTCACACGCAGAATTTTTCTGTCTGGGTTTCAATTACACAAAGGAGAAACTTGAAAAAATTGTCAATGGGTAGGATTCGAACCTTGACCTTCCAAGTGAGAAGCGATTGCTAGTACCACTACACCGCGGTCACCACATTGTGTTAAGGGATAGAAAAAACTATGGTCGAAACGAGCAAATTTCTAGATCTCTGAATGAAATAATGGAGATTTTTGTATTTCCAGAGAATGCTTCAGAGGCATTTTATTCAGCTTGCTTGAAAACTAACGCAGTTTTTTTTAATTATAGTTAATTTTCTTTAATTATTTTACATTTTTATTTATTATTATATCTAATATTCGTAATCTGTATTATTATTATAATTATTATAAGTTTATTAATATGTAATTAATTACACTATTAATTAATAAGTTTGGATAGCGCTAGCTGCTAGGGCTTTCGGCTAGTAGTAAGAAACAAAATAAGGGCTTAAGTACAATTTTCTAACTTAGTTTCTAAAATTATTTTATATATGTTATATACATCGTTTATAATTTTTTCTGTGACTATGGTCAAAAGTTCTAGGAGGTTTTTGTCGGAAATGTAATAATAAGTAACGTAATGAGTTTGGATAGCGCTAGCTGCTAGGGCTTTCGGCTAGTAGTAACAAACAAAATAAGAGCTTAAATACAATTTTCTAACTTAGTTTCTAAAGTTATTCTACTCGTATATACATCGTTTATATTTATTTCTGTGACTATGGTCAAAAGGAAGTTTTTGTCGGAAATGTTCTGGCAGATTCGATTGACTTGTTCGCAGACAAGTAGGTGATTGATTGTGAGTATTGGTTTAGCGATGCACAGCTGACAAAGTGGCGGGGGTAGTTTGGTGATGAGGAGTACATGGGTTATGTTTGTGTCCCATCCTTAGCCTAATGTAGGTTTGTAGTTTCTTATGTGTAACATAGAGTACATGGTCTTTTGAGCTTCTGGGTTGAACTTGGCGTAGATATTACAATAGTTGGTCCAATGTGTTTTTCGTTTGTGTTTCGAGGTGCTGAGTAGGTAATTTTTTAGGTCCTTACGATTGCAAGTGTAAAATATTTTCAACGGTTCTTTTACTGCTGATTTTGTAGCAGTATCTGCGTGTTCGCTGCCTATGATACCACTGTGACCTGGGATCCAAACAAGTTTCTGTTTATTGTTTTTGGATATTAGTTGGTCCCGAATGGATTCAACAATGGGTATGCAATTGTTAGAGGTTATAACAGCAATGAGCGGTGAAAGGCTATCTGTAAATATTACGGTTTTTTTGTTGTTTGCTTCTTTGATGCCTTTTAGAATAGCAAAAGATTCAGCAGTGAAGATTGATGTGAATGCTGAAAGGAGGCCCTTGGAGGCAACTGACCCATTTTCGTCGACAACGGCAAAAGAAGTTCCGTCTACTGTTTTAGAGGCATCGGTGAAGAGGCAAGTATATCCACGTTTTTTGTAATTAAAAGCAATATCCGAGAACATAGCTCCATACACATCGTCCCTTGTTGATGATTTGGGATACTGGTTTAATTCTATGTTGATGGCGTTTTTTGGTAGCTTCCAAGGTGGTTGTGCTATCCTGTTGTTGCTTTTGATAGAAATTGGTATGTTTAATTTCTTGGCTAGAGTTAACGCGGAAGTGATTGTGTCTTTTTGTGCTTAAGAATTTTTTTTTTATTAAAATAACCTTTTAGGTTCCACTGAAGAACCTTAAGTGAAGATTTTATTGGTAAAAAGGCCTTTGAACAATATAATTTGAGTTAGATTATGAAAGGTCTTGGGAAGTATTGGGAGAGTTATGACTCTGCGTCCCGGATGTTGAAACACCAAAACATGGTGAGAAGTTATTATAGTTCAATCCCCGAGTCGCAGAGTCAGGGGGGTAAATATTAATTGTGTGCTTAGATGTTGTCATCATAGCCAGATTGTGGGGGGGCTTATATAGCATTGATTTTTTTTTAAAGAGTGATCGAGTGACAGCTGATAGCGGTGAGTTTGGTGGTGCATTGGTATGGTGAATGCTTGATTTTGGAGAGTTGAGTGAATGTTGAATATGTGTGGTGGTATTCGATTTCTTTGCGTTTATATTATTTTGTGAGTGAGAGCAGTTATTATTGATTGCAATAGATTGACTGTTGGATGGGTTTGAGTTGGTTGAGGAGGATTGATCTGTTGAATGGTTTGTGGGAGTAGTGGGTGAATGTGTTTTAGATTTGTCTGTGTTGGAATGAGTGATAATGCTTTTGTTTGTAATAGTATAAATTTTTTTGGGAACGTCATGTGTTCCTGTATTGTTTTCTTTGACTGTTGATGTTGATGCAGTGGTACGAGATGGGGGGGATTTAATTCGAGGGTATTATTGTTAACAATATTGTTACGGATTGGTACAGTTGGTCCTGGTTGTGTAGCATTTTTTGCCACTGCAGAGTACGTTTCAGAAAGAATGGGAATTGGGTTATTTTTCTTATATACTCGTATTTGTTTGGCTTCTGCCATACTACATTTTTTTATCGTTTTAATTTTTAAGGTTTCTTTTGCTTGCAAGTATCTTTTACACATTTTGGAGAACGATGAGTGTTCTTCTGAACAATTTGCGCATCAAGTGCTTGTACACTTATTGGGTGAGTGAGGTGGGAAGTTGCGTATTTCACAAGAAGCATTTCCCTTGCATCTCTTGGCGGTGTGCCCCAACAGTTGGCAGTTGCGGCAACGCATGGGGTTTGGATAATATTCTTCAACTTTTTCATTATACCATCCAATATTCACTGTATTTGGTGGGCGGAAAATATCGGACTTTTTAAATTTGAACACATCAGTCACTCCTTGCTGTTTCATTTCCTGAATGATTTCGGTTTCAGGAACATTAATAAGATACGGTGCATACACTGTGCCTTTGGATGAATTTAGGTTAGTGTGGAGGGTAACCGAGATCGGGCAGAGGTTGGATAATATTTTTTTTGTGAGAAAAAGGTCTGCAATTTTTGAGATTTTGTAAGAATTAAAAGGTTACCATCCCGTAATTGAGTGATGTAGTCGTATGAACTACTAATGCCATCAATAGCTTTTTTTAGTAAGAAGACACTAAATGAGGAGAGGGGTTTTTCTTCGTTTGTTGAGGAGATGGTAATGAATTTGGGGTTGGTGGTTGATGAATTTGTTGTTATTACACTGCTGTAGTCGATTGGGAAAAGGTTAGTCTTTTTTCTTTTTTTATTATTGGGCTCGGTAAGCCGATCTATGTCGAGCCCGCTATACTGATTACCCGAAAGAACACAAGGCCATGGCGAGTTAGATTGTGATTTCACTCTTTGCTTGTTTCTTATTTTTTTCTCACTAATGGGTAGAAAGAGGGGTTATGTTAAGGGGGTGAATGGGGATAATGTATTTAAATGGGCACTATGACCGGAGAGAGATAACGTTACTAGAAAAAAATACCGAGAGAGAACACTATGACAAAGAACGGTGTTGGCGGCTCGGATGTCAGACGGTGACTGATCTACACAGTAGATTCGTTTAGGCCTGCAGATTACATTACCGTAATATGCAACCACTTCCTCCTGAACATCATGTACTTGAGCTCCGACCCCAACACTGCTAGCGTCTGCGTCCAAGATAAGTAAGGGCATGAAGTATGCCGACGGACATTGCACAGCTACCGTTGGAGGTTTTCAGAAGCTTTTTCACTTTCTCCAAACCTGAACTGGTGGTTTTTATTGCATGTTGATGCAGGCTTCTTTCAATACAGCAATATACTTTACAAACCCTCTGTAATACGTGGAAAGTTTCGATAAGTAAATCAGTTGATGCTTATCTTTCCTTTTGCCAACTCTTCATCGCTTCGATTTTGTCAGGATCTGCCCTTATTATTGCAGCTGATATAATGTGACCCAAATATTTTACTTCAGGTGGGAACAAGGCGAATTTTTCTGGGTTCAGCTTCAAATAAGCGCTCCGGATCCTCTCGAACACTTCTCCCACGTTTTCACGGTCTTCGTCAATCGTAGTACCTATGACGGCAACGCCGTTGCCAGATAGGTTTTTCATGAGTGCTTGTCTCCGGTGTTGAAAGAGTTGCGTTCGTCTGCATTCTACGACTCACCGATTAGTTTTTCTGCCAGATAATGCTGCTGCTGATCCAGATAAAAACGGTCAGGGGATTCGTCTCCATTGTGGTCGATATAGCTTAATAGATGCACACTTACGAGCTATTTCTCTCTTTTAACTTTTGCACTGAACCTATTTGTACTTACTCATTCTATTGTACAAATAGAATGAGTGACTATCAGGATACCCTTCTATCAGGCAACTGATTATAATATTTAATATTCTTGCCGGGTTGGGATTTTAGGCGTTCTTCAACATATACCAAAGCCGTTTCTACTGAAGCTATCCGCAGGATAACTAGTGTTATTCTGCCAAGATTTCTGCGTGAGACCCCTACTGGTGATTGAGGTAGCACCGGGGGATTTTCGTTGCATATTTTTCTTCTGCCAATATTTTTTATTTAGAATTTAATTAAGCTGATCTTCAGTTTGTCTAGCATAGCCGCTGGTACTAACCCTGTCTTCTCGCCAAGGGAGAATATGTCTGGATTATGTCCTTCATTGTTCAAAGCGTCCTGAAGTGGGGATTTTTCCTTTCCTGCGCTGAGGTTTCATTTGTTCAACTCGGATTTTAGTTGGACGAGAATTAACTACAGTAGTTTTTGAGCCATGACTGCTGAAACGCAATCACAAAAACACTTACACACAATAAATCTTATCTCAATGTAGTATTTATTTCACATTATCACCTTATTGAAAGTCACACTACAACAATGAATTGCAATTCATTAGTCCACCGATGGCTTCCACCTGACTACTTTTTCGACGAATACCAGTGTTGTGTACAACGCTGTTGTCTCGTTGAAGCTGCTGGAAGTAAAAACTTCCCCTTATTAGCATATAATTTGCTAGAGGCTCTTGAGTTTCTTCGGCGTTACTCCTTTTCATCGGATAGATATTGTTCGATGGTGGCCACCATCATGAACGTGTAGTTTTATTCATAGTTCTTCGACATCAACGGTAATGGACCCAGATGATCTATGTGATAGGAAAGAAGCGGTACGCATATTCCAGTTATTCAACCTTTCGAGCTGGTAGCATCGATATGACTTATGCTTCGTAGCCGATAACTTTCGATGTTTTCATGGATAATAGAGCTCTCCGGGGGTTTATGTCCCACTCTTTCAGGATCATCTCAAAGGCTTACCAGTCCAAATTTAGAGACGCAACTTCTTAACGCTGAAATATAAAATACAGTCAAAAAACATTAATACTGTGATGAACTTCTTTAAACGATGTAACCTATATAACTTAATATAAAAAAACAAAAAAACAATAACAACAGTAATATATGATTGGAATATCAATCACCAAAAATTATTTGTATAAACCAATTAGAAAAAGCAAACTTCTGCTCTACTCTGGATACTAATTTTATATTATACTTCTGTACTTTAAATAAATAAAAAAAATAAAATACTGATGTATTTACATTAAATTTAATACAGTCGATAAAAGCCTTTGTATGCGAACCTGCATCCAATCGTGTACTAACAAAAAAAGCCTAGGCAAGTTGAGAAATGGAAATGGAGCAACCCAGCAACAATGATTGCAAAAAAATAAAAAAAATCCAATAGGAACTCAGATAAGAATTACTTTCGAAAAAGTTGTCATAGAGCTACTCAACTTCTCGAAATAGCTCACCCGATATACCATAGAAGAGTCTCTTAGCGACTTTCATTGACGATAAATTATTATAACGTCATAATAAAATGCAGAAATTAAAATTAAAATTAAAACGCAATCTTATTTATACAAATCAATTTATTGAGGTGTTGTCGCGATGGTGGTTGCTAGGAAAAGAGAAAGAGTTCACTGCATTGGTCCAAAGCCAACATTTTCCTCTTCTTGTTATCTTCTTTTTGGTATTACGAGTATATTCAACATTGGTGATATTCACATGCAGTGCATACTAAAAGTACGGTTCAAATAGCTTACGGATGTTGGGTACCCCGAGCACCATCACTTTTAGCCATTCAATCAAAATAATACAGACAAACTATTTAGAGTATAATTACAATGTTTGACCTTTTTGACCAATAAAATAATAGAAAATCAAAGATTAAAAATATTAGAACATTAGTTTGAAGAAATATAGTACAATATGTATATGTATATTATAAATTGGAAGTCTGTTAGAAAAGTGCAATGATATTAAAGTTAGTCATCCAAAATGCCGCCTATCCTGAAGAAACTTCAGGACTGTGGTAGCAAAGCCAGCTAAGTAACTTGGCTGAACTGAAATGAACTGAAACGACTAGCGCGAGTTTTGACTAGGTTGAATTTCCTCTATACGCTCAAGTGACCATTGATTGGAGGTAAATTTGGTTCTTTTACGACGACAATATCATCCACTTTAAAGTGTCTAGGCATCTGTTGCCATTTTAGACGTTGTTGAAGCGATTTAATATAGTCCATATGCCCTCTTTGCTAGAAGTTCTACATCATGTTTTGCACCAGTTCCAATCGGACCAATCGATTGAGTGGAGTTTCTGCGGGTAAAGTTGTATGCTTCATTCCATTATGAAAATGAAAAGGCTTTATTGGATTGCAATCAGTGTCGGAAATAGCACAGAGGGACTAATGTGTTTAACAATGCTTCAATTTGAGACAACAAGGTGGACATTTTTTCGTAATTTACATCAAAATTCCCTACAATGCGACGAAGGTGTCGTTTAACATATTTAACTATCCTTTTCCAAATACCGACAAAATGGGGACTTCGAGGTGCAATAAACTGCCATTTGATGTCATCCGATCCAACCAATGGTGGGTGGGGGGACGACGATCTCTTTTATAGTAACACTCCCGATACGAGGGAACAGCAGATGAAAAATGGTGGTGTACAGGCGGACGGCCAGGATAATAGAAAACACACCAACTCCGTATCAACTGTAAAAGTTCGAACTCTCATCACGTATGACGACTATCGTCTGACGATATCGTTTTGACGATAGATTTGCTTCATGTAACCTTCAAAAAGTACAGTTGTTTGGGCGATATGGTTTTGATGATTGGACGATTGCTCCGTGTAGGGTGAAAACTGTCAACTGCAATCGTCCAAAAGATAGCGATTGATATAAATATAAATATGGGTTCGATAAAAAAAACGCAGTCGAATTACTTTAATATAAAAAGAAAACAAAGTTTTATTCGAATTATTTAAAAAAAAAAATTAAATGATAAAAAAATACAAAAAATGACTTTTCAGGTTTTCTTGGACGACCGCTCAACTTGACTTTTCTTTTCTTTCTCCACACTTCACTTTCTTTTCCCTTTTCTCTTTCTTTTCAACAATGTTCCAGTCTTCTCTTTTTGTTGATATTCTTTTCGTTTCTTTTCATTTCTTCTATTACTATTTCTTCTACATTTCCTGAACTCAAAATTCCTACACTCGGCCCTCCTGCTCCTCGTCGGTCTCCGACGAACCATCATCGCTATCCCATTTTGTCCACGGCTTCATGTAGTCGGCAGCTGATGACGTGATGTATGGCCCCTCGCTAGTGCCAACCTTCCTGACGTCATACCGGTCCTGTCCCTTTACCCTAGTCACCTCATATGGCCCATAGTATTTAGCACACAACTTGTCACCAGGAGCGAACTGTGTTTTTCGAATAGCTACCAACTACTTCACTGCATACCTTCTTGCTGCTTTTCGACGGCGCAAAGAATACTTTGCATTCTCCCTTTGTATTTTTTCTATTTGAACCTTTGCCTGATCCCTCATCTCTTGACGATTAGCTTCAAATTCGATTACCAGTTCTTCTTCGATCAGTCTTGCTAGTTCTTCTCCTCCTCCTCCTGCGGTTTTCATCTTCACTCCCAGCAGCAGCTCAAACGGCGTTCGCCCCGCAGCTCGATTCGTTGATGAATTCAGAATCTGCTGCAACCTAGAAACTTGAAGGTACCATTTCAGGGGATCTTTTAAAGCGATCTTCGAGAGCACAGCGATGATGACACGATTCAGCCGCTCGACCTGACTGTTCCCCATTGGAACGCCGGTGGTAGTTAGAACGTGAATGATTTTCTGTTCCTCACAGTAACTCTTGAAGGCACCTGCTGTGAACGCCGTTACTCGATCGGAGATGATACGCTGTGGGCTCCCGAAAACCTCACTTTGAACAATTAATTTCTTTATTGTCTCCTCTGATGTTGTTGTCTTTACTGGATACAACCAAGAAAATTTGGTAAGGGCATCAATAATAACGAAAAGGTACTTATAGTTTTTCGACGTGGCCGGCAGAGGCCCTAGATGATCGATGTGATAAGTATGGAGAGGAACATCAAACTTATCAATTTGCCTCAACATTCCCTCCTGTTTTCCCGCCTTCTTCGAAGCAATGATGCAGGGTACACAATTCGCCACCACCTCGTCAACTCTTTTCGATATCTTGGAAATAAAGTAATTTTGACTCAACTGCTTCTCCATCCTGCGTGCGCTAAGGTGACCCTGACTGTGTAAGTCCCTGACGATGGAATTTTGGATGCATTTTGGAACCACCAGCAGATAGTTTCCGTCAACAAACTTGTAGAGAACATCACGCCGCAGAGAATAATTATCGAACTCACTCTCAGCAAGAATAGACTTTATCAAATTGCAGTGCTCGTCCTTCTCTTGCGCTTTGCGAATCCTGCAAAGAATTTCAGACTCCACATTAAGTACTGAAGGATACCTACTTAGGGCGTCCGCGTGCTTCATCGCCTCTGCTGGCCTGTGTTTGACAGAACAGTCGAACTCCTCCATGAGCAGTGCCCATCTCGCCACTCGACAGTTCAGTTCTTTTCCCCGCATGGTGTAGTAAAACGCCTGACAGTCGTGAAGTTTTGGAATTTGATACCAATGAGGTAAGAACGCAGTTTTTTTTAGCGACTTTACAATTGCCAAAATTTCGAGATCGTAACTGCTATACTGCTGTTCGGCTTTTGACGTCCGGAAACTAATGAAGAAAACAGGGTGGAACTTAGTATCATCACCTTTCTGCAGAAGAACGGCTCCTAGACCGTCCTTGCTAGCATCGGTGTGTAGTTGTGTCTCTCTAGATGGGTTGAATAGCTTCAACACAGGCTCACTACACAGCTTTTCCCTCAGGATGTTGAATGATCCTTGCTCCCTTTCGGTCCAGTTAAAATCCTTGTTTCTTCTAAACAAATCAGTTAACGGCTTCGCCAACACAGAGTAACCGGCAATGAATTTACGGAAAAATCCGGTTAGGCCAAGAAAAGACTGCACGTCCTTCACAGACTTCGGACGAGGAAAATTGGACACTGCTCGTGTCTTCTCGTAAGATGGTCTAATTTCTCCCCGCTCCAACACGTGTCCCAAAAAACTAATCGTCGACTGAACAAAAGAGCACTTGCTCCACTTAATCTGAAGACCATGGCTTTCAGCCAATGACAGCACATCTTTGAGTATCTTCAAATTTTCTTCTACCTCTTTCGTTGGGATGAATATGTCATCGATGTAAATAGAAACTTTCCTTGCCTGAACGAATTGTTGAAAAACAGTGCTGATTAACCACTGGAAAACGTCGGGTGAGTTGCACAGCCCAAACGGAACCGTATTAAATTCGAACTGGCCGTCAGCTGTGATAAGCGCCGTAAACTTTTTGCTCTCCTCGGCTATGTCCACATGAAAGAATCCATTTCGTAGGTTCAGCGTAGTGAATATACGAGCATCGTCAAGGTCTTCTAGCAATTCCCCGATGATAGGCAATGGATATCTATCCTTCACCATCTTAGCATTGAGGCGCCGATAATCAATGCACAGTCTCGACACAGACTGGCAAAGTCTGAATTGCTTGGCCTGATGATGCCTTCATTTATCCAAGCATTCACCTGTTCCGCGATCAGTTGCTTTTCAGCAGCAGCGAAACGCCGGGGCTTCTGGTACACTGGTTTTTCGTCATCTAGGAAGATTTTTAAATTAATACACATTTCAGGCTTCACCGGATGATAATCGTTTATTAAGCGCTTCACAGTCAAGTGCGTTCCAGGGTCCGCTATCTGCAGCAAACTGTCATATTCGATTACTTCTTCTGTAACCCGCCAAACAGCCACCAACTTGTCAAAAACGGCTTGATCTGCATTATCGTCTTCTGTCGTCCCCATCTGGTCACTTTCGCCTGCCTCCCTCATATCACTAGCATCTGCCTCCAACTGCTGACTCTTCTCCTTTGCTTGGATGGATGTTACTTTTCCGCCATCTAAAACGACAACAACTTGTTCCAAAAAATCCTTACCCAAGAGAAAGTCGTGCTTCAGCCAATAGTCGGGAACCGCATGTAATCGCACTTCTAAATTCTTCGGTCCCACCGCCGTTACTTTTTTTTTCTGCCTTCTAAAGCTTGATGAATGCTGATAGTGGGGAGTGGAACATCGAATTCGCTGATGAGAAATGTTTTTAACGCTTCCCAACTCCGTACGCGGGTCTCGGATTCCACTGCCAACTTCGCCGCACCGTGTAATAATCATCTGCAGTACAAGTACCTTTGCACCTCCCCCGAATTGCAAACAGTAGCGGCATCTTCAAAGTTTTTTAGCCAGATTTTAATGTTTTTTCCCGTTTCGCCGTTGAACTTTTCTAGAGACTCGTCGTCGTCTCTGAAAGGGATAGAATTTTTTACCGTACTTGTAGTCAACTCATTCTCACTGTCATCTTCATTGGTTTTTGGCGGCATTGCAGCTAACGTTTTAACGGTTTCTCTTGGAGTTTTTTCTAGAAATTCCCGCCAAGCTCTAATCAAGTCTTTCTTGGTTTTATATGAGTACTTAACGCTGTTGTTATTTAAGAGCAATTTTAAATGTCTTGTTGTGAGCTTGTCGAAATTTTCCATTAAACGAAAATCATGGTATGAAAACAATTTTTTTTTAATTTTACAGATAGCACGCTTTTAATAATCCCACTTCCGACACCATTTCTATGGGTTCGATAAAAAAAACGCAGTCGAATTACTTTAATATAAAAAGAAAACAAAGTTTTATTTGAATTATTTAAAAAAAAAAATAAATGATAAAAAAATACAAAAAATTACTTTTCAGCTTTTCTTGGACGACCGCTCAACTTGACTTTTCTTTTCTTTCTCCACACTTCACTTTCTTATCCCTTTTCTCTTTCTTTTCAACAATGTTCCAGTCTTCTTTTTTTGTTGATATTCTTTTCGTTTTTTTTTCATTTCATCTCTTCTTTACTACAATTTTAATCTTCTATTACTATTTCTTCTACTTTTCCTGAACTCAAAATTCCTACATAAATATATAAATATATTTTGTTATTTGCCGCATTGTAGTTGCCTTAGCGCAATTTGACTCCTCGTCACCAACGGACTCAGCACCTTTCTTGATTACTGCGTTGTTTTGTCGAATTTATAAGAACAAAATGTATGCAATTAACATATCATGTGCGAATGAACTTAAATAAATAATAATAAAATTTACCTTCGGTAGAATTTGTTCAATTGTTTCGACTAGTTTATATCGGCTGGACTCTCTACTATGCCACGGAGAGTTGTTTCAAGGTCATAGATTAACTGACTTAAATGGCAAAGTCTACTAATTGTTTCGCAAACTCTTAATTCTCGCACTGGCACACTGCAAGTGAGTTAATAACACATTGCAATCGTCCACAGACCACGTTAGTGCATAGACTTGTTTCGGCTTTCCCCTGGTGAATCAGTATATTATAATCACAAGTCAATATATAGCCACAGTTGGCGTAGTGTAAAAGGTGCACGAAAATAATGTGCAGAAAAAAGACGCAATAAAAACACAGCATGAATACACAGCAGCAGAAGAATAAAAAAATGCAGCACCAAAAGCAACAACCTCAGCAGCAAAAACAGTAATCAACCTCCAGTCAACACCTACAACATGGAGATCCAGGAGACCAAGGATTTGTGTAAGTCGGCCATAGGTAAGAACTTTACCATTAAGTGGTTACATATGTTTCTCCGCTCAAAAAAATCGATTTTTTTTTTGCATGAAAAAATTCTGCATTCTTTTGCAATTCAAATGCCGCAAGAATTTTTCAAAAATTACAATAATTATGAAATTTATGACCGTTAGACCTCGGATCGGGCGGAGCGCTCATTAGGGACATGAGCACTGCGCGCCTGTTCTGCCTTCCTACCTTCTCTAATGACGGGTCAGTGCAATCGCAAATATTTATACCTGCTTAGCAATAGATTTAAGCCTTGTATAAGAATATTAGAATTCAGAATATTCCAGAAGGCACTACTCGAGCATATTTTCAGTTTTGCTTTCGAAGCCACGCAGGCAACACACACTGCAGATTTTGCATTTTGTTTGCGTTTTTCTCGAAATAGTGTTTTCCGATACGGTATCAGGAATATCTTTTGAACCACTCGACCGATTTGCATGCCATTTCGCACAGATATTCTTAATACCGTTATCTAGTCTCCTACGTAATTTTTGATATCTTAATTTTTAGATTTGTTATAAATAAAAATGTGGCTAGTTTTTTAGTCAAAATTAGCCTCGTACGTTCAAAAAACTGCCATTTTGTTAAAAATGAATATTTTTGAAAACGGCTATGATAGAGACTAGTTTTCTCCATCTACTATAACAGTTTTTTTTTTTTGTTTCAAATGAAACCTACCAGAGATATTCCTGGTACAGCACAGCATGTTTTTGAAGAGAGGTTTCCGGAGATGGGCGAAATGTATACTTTATAATTGTTTTTCTTCAATTGTCAGTAAAGTTTTGTATTCGTCAAGGAATACTTTACACAATGTATATTTTACTTTTTTTATATTAATTTAATATCGTAGCGAAAAAAAATCTTGAAAAACGCTCCGTTTTTGAGCGGAGAAACATATGTAACCCTTTAAAAGATTAGGCTCAGTCAGGCACGTCATCCACTCTAACTCAGTGGAGGGCTATAAAAAAATGCTAAACCTGTTGAAGGAAACGACAATAGAGTACTTCACGTAGTAGAGTACTTCATTACCGAAGGGTGATAAATTTAAAACGGTCCTATAGAAAGGACTGGAACCGTCCACTGATCCCGAGGAGCTCTTAAACCTGCTTCAATAGAAAGAGTGCAAGATCTCAAATTTGTGGGGGTTAATCCTTTTACCACTTAAAGAGCAAAAAGGGAAAAGCGGAACCTACCGTTCTTCCTAGTACAGCTCACTCCCAACAGTAAACTGGATAGTCTAAGGAGTATCGAATCCCTGGACTACCAGGTTGTTCACTGGGAGAGATTAAAAAGGAGCGATAAAGGTTCGGCCATGCCGCATCGAACTGCTAAATGCAGCCTCGTTGCGCTAAGTGTGGAAAGTACCACAATTCACGGGAATGTACTTTTGGTCAGGAAAGAGAGTCAGATAAAAGCCAACTCTCATGTGCTTTATGCAAGAACACGGGACACACCGCTAACTATCGGGGTCCTGTCCCAAGTTCCAAGACATAAAAAAAGCAAACATGGCTCGTCAGCAGAAAGCAGAGATTAAGCTTCAAACTCCAGCCGTTACGCCCCGAATTACTTTTGCTCAAATGGCGGCAGGTACACTGGCAGGTACACTGGTACAAAAAGCCACGTTTGCTTCCTCGGCCCCAGCGCCAAGAGCACCGGAAGCTGCACATGACATGCTGGCTATCTTGCTCTCTATTCAAGGACCAATGGCACAGCTTCACCGTTAAGTACAGGAACAGGCTAAGCGGGTGGATCAAATCTACGCGCTGCTGACGGGTCTAACGCACATCATGTCGTAATGGGTATGCACATGGTGGAGCAAATCCTGAAGGTCCTTGCAGTGAATGTGTACTCACTGATTAGGATCAAGCGAAGAGCCGCGCTTTTTAAGTTGCTGGAAGACCAATCTCCTGATGTGCTTTTCGTTAGCGAAACTAAGCTTACCGATAAGCACAATGTGGAACACAGTAAATATAATAGTAGAAGAAGAAACCGACCCAACTCCACACAAAGAGGTGGTGTCGCGATTAGAAAAAAATTTTAATTTCGAAGAATGTACAAGGGTGTTTTGCATGGGTTCCGGGTGCTAGAGGCATGTGTCGTGCGCATCCCTCTCCGTAGCGGAAAGTGACTGTTCACGGTATCTGTCTACGCGCCTGATGCTTCCCAATCCACAATATTCATCTCAGAGCTCGATAGACTACTTAGACTGGAATCGGAGGAGAATTATTATACAATCGTCAGGGATTTTAATGCCAGACATTGAGATTGGGGAAATCATGTACCAAATACTAGAGGGAATTTACTACTCAATTGGTGGCCCAGCACAGTGTCATCTATAGACTTGGTTGGAAGGCGTCGGACAGACCGTCGTTTCCCATATACAGCTCTTATTTGGACCTACAAACGTTAAACTGTTTGCATACATTCATGTACGACACTGACCATTGCGGTTTTAGTAGCGAAATAACAATTCCTAACGAAATTGCGGAATTGGAGGAATTTGTTCCTAAGTATTCTTACAATTACAGTAAGACTTGCTGGACACGCTTCTCCAGAACCTTGGGAAAAGCACTCTCCTCGAATTCGCTCTACCCACCGCACAATAGGAAACTGAGCTTGACAGGTACCTAAAACAATTGGACCAAACAATTAAACAGACGATGGACATTATAATACCTGGATATGAATATACACCCAACGAAGATTTATTCCGCTATGCTACCATTGACGCACTGCACCGACACAAAAGCAGACTGCAGTCAAGACTCAAAACCGTGTACAGGCAGCTTACTGACAGATATAACATGGAGGTTAGGACACTGAAATTGCCAATTGAAAACCTCAAAATATTGATAAGAGAGAATTACAGAGCATCTGTAAATTTGTACTGGAACAATAGGAATCGGGCTGTAAACTCCAGCGACCCGAATATGTTCCCGCAAATAAATAAAATACTTCGGAGAAAAAATCTAAATGACTTACAGTGTCTTAAGATTCCTCGAACGACGGACAACGAACGAATACTGACTATTGTAGGCATAGATCCAAGAGAAGTCGCAGATGATGATAATTTCTTTGCGATCGAAGATCCTCAGGAGAAGGTTGATGCCATGGGAGCGACTTTTCAGGATGTGTATAAAAACAATGATGGCATTGGTTCAAAACACAACCTGGAGAATCGAGTCCTTGTGCACAATTTCTACCTGCGAAATGACATACAGAACTGGCGATTCGAGAGCTCGGGTCTCACCCAGTTTAGTGACGAGAATATGGCAAATAATGTCATCGCCAATGAAGAGAACCTACCCTCGTTCATCTCAAAGGAAGAACTCCATGAGATCTGCGACACAATAAGAAGTAAAAAAGAACTGGGAATCGATGAAATACCGAATATTGTGCTTCGACATCTCCCTCTAGAAGCGGTGGACGTTTACACCACCCTGTTTAACAATGCATTGAATAATGCACATTATCCAGAGCATTGGAAAACTGCGGTGGTTTATCCCATCCCTACCAGAGGTAAAGATATTACCAATCCGGCGAATATCCGATCGATAAGTCTGCTTCCGAATATCAGTAAGGTGTTCGAAAAGACAATAAAGTGTAATAATATAATAATTTGTAAAAATAATTTGACGCAGTGGGTTGAGGACAAAAATATAGTTCCGGATAATCAATTCGGTTTTAAGATGGGGCACGATGTCATACATGCGGCGTCTAAACTGGCGTCAGATACGAGTATCTAATGGAATAAAAGCAAAAACCAGTGTACTAGGGCCTGCCTGGTTGACTTGGCAAAGGCCTTCGACACCGTATGGTTAGAGGGTCTTTTCTACAGGCTGACTAGACCGGGCACCAGTAAACCACTTTTGTATATTCTTCATAATATGCTCACCAACAGACAGTTCATTGTGAAAAATGGCGATGCGATTTCAGTTGGAATATTTCACATTAAAAACGGTCTGCAACAAGATGCGGTTAATTCGCCGATCTTATTCAACATTTACACAAGCGATTTGATAGATTCACTTCCCCATAGCATAGCGTCCGCAGATGACTTGATAGCGTACAGCACAGGTCCAAAAGTCGAGGTCATTAACATGCTTTTGCAACGTGACTTCGAGCAAATTAAGCGATTTTGCGATGACTGGAAATTGAAAAGCAACTTTCAAATGTCTGAAACCATTCTGTTTAGAACGCCGTTGTCTGGTACCTCTAGGGACACCAGAAAGCCTTGACGAAAATTCTCGATCATTGAACAACACGGCCAGGCACTTGTTCGTCGAAATGTAGTCAGATATCTTGGGATCTGGCTAGACCAATATCTATGTTTCAACAAGAATGTAGGTGCTGCTCTGGCCAGGGCCAAAGGTGCTTTTGCCCTCACAAAGAGACTGTTTTATAGCAGCCAACTCGATGCGAGGGTGCAAGTTATCAGCTACATAGCCCTCATGGGCCGGATGAGTATATGGGTGTCCCGTGTGCTTCAACGTGAGAGTAAGCTTAATGGAAAAGATTCGGGTGTTTGAGAGGGCTTGCCTTAGGGTTTGTCTTCACCTTTACAGAACATCAGAATCGGAATACATAAAATTCTATCCCAATGAAGTTATATACAACAGCACGCATCTAATAAGAGTGGACAACTTCGCCATTAAGTTGACTTGAAGGCTTTTGCAAGAGTAATGACCTCATCCAACAAGCTACTACCCCAACTATTTATGTCATGAGAGTGTGCGCTGGAAAGGCTGCGTCCCCCCTGAAGCGTTCCTCCACTGTGACATGAACGAGCTAATCCAGGATAAGTATGCGGTGCCGCTAATTTTCCACGTAGCTCGTGCAGTTGGTGAAGGGTGACTCAACTACAACAGAGACGTAGCACACGGCAGTGTTGACGCGATAAAAATGATGTTATTCTACAGCACCAAAATGTTTAGTTTCTTTCAAGTCCAGGTTAGCCTAGTCAGAAGGCAAAGTGGGCCATATTTTCTTTGCTACGTTTAGCAAATGGCCGACTGATATAGGTTAGGGTAGTTTCAAGGTATTAAAGGTTTGCTGACAATTAGGTTAGCAACTTGAAGTTTGCTAACATTTAGGCTAAGTTATATTGTATAGTTAGACTAAGTAGTTTAAGGTTTAGTATAAGTTTGCATAGGTATTTAGTTTAAGTACGTTAAATTGAATGTAAGTTTTATATAAATACAAAAAAATTTGTTCATTTACTAAGTTTTTTTTTTAGTTGAACTAGATGTTAATGTATGGTAATTATTTTTAAAATGTTAAATTAGACGTCGAAGGACATAAAATAAGAACATAGCTTAGTTTAGAGCGCCCGCTTGGAGGGCCAGTAAGTTAGAATAATTTTATTAAGTAATGTTAAGCTAGCTTTTAAGCATTTCTTCTGTTAGTATATAAGTATAGTATATTTAAGAATAATAAAATAAAATGCATTAAAAAAGAAACAAGAAAAGAACAATACATTGCACATCTCTATAACCTGCCAGAATGGCTAAAATGACAGCATTTCACATAATATTTGTTATGTTTGATTCCCGGCTCTATGCCCTAACCAAACAATAACTTCTTCTGGGATCTAACTATCCCCACGGTAGGTTCGTTCGCTAGGTAGCGCTTTACTGGCAGCTGCACCTGGACAGAAACCCAAAAACCTAAGTTGAGGTCCACGTGATTTTTCTCATGAAACCTTCACGACTTGAGAAGAAAGAGAAAAACAAAACCTAGAAAAGGAAAGCCAAAAATCCACCAAAGAAAAGTATTAATTTACTAATAAAAAAAACTAATTTTCCCACTTTTATTTTGTGTTCTAGCGGTGCTGTGCTCCTTTCTGGCACAGTTCCTTAGTCCTTCCGTCCTGTTGCTCCTGCTCCAGTATCCTTCGTCCTGTTCTATCTCCTTCATAACTATCTCAAATCTCGCCCGCTCCAATCTCGCAAATTATTACAAAAAACTATCTACTCTACTGTACTCGTACACCAAATTTTAAAAAGAAAAAGAATTGATTGTCGCAATTAGCCAAACTAAACTTGTTTTCTCACGACTAACAACAACTATTCTGGCTTCCTCAATTGCTGGTCGTCACCAAAGGGGCTTCCAGCTCCCGTCAGACAAACACGCACAATCACGCACACGTTCCCTCACACATTCGGCTTTAGCGGACTTAACGACGGGGTTACTAGCTAAAACACCAGCAAGCTTTGCTAGTGTGGGCACCCCTTGCCAACTAGGCCTCTCATTCATTCAATATTCCATATTCACACAAAACTTCTCAGTCTCGGAGTTCGCTCTCACTTCCAGTAATTACTGGGACCTCCATTAAGAGAGTTTGTGGAAGCTGTAGATCCTAACTGTACGTACTATTCCTCCTAATATTGAATTCTAAAATGAAATTGCGAAAAGCAATGTTTCTTTCTGTTCTGATGCCCGGGTACTTTTCTCCCATCGAATTATATTAATAAAATGTATTGCAAAATAAAAACGACGGCAAAGGAGAAAGGAAACTCGATGGAAAGATAGTTGGAGTGTTGAAACGAAATGAAAAAAGTGTAGATACAATCCAAAAGAGATTGTATCACGATCTCTGGATCCTCTGGATCGCCGCTCCTGATACAAGCTAACTACAGTGCCTGTGGAATTTGTTATATTTTTACCGCAGATCTCCAGCTACTCCTGTAGATCGGCGTTCAGATTTGGGAGGAATGGGGACTGAATAATAACGTGTCGCTCCTTACAATGATTTATTTTGTTGTTATTGGGCTATACTGCCCTCTGGCCTATCTGCCCTGGGGCCACGGCCGGTTTCGTGATTTGTACTTTTGTTGATGTTATTGTTTTCTTGTATTGCTCCGCTCTTTGTTGTTGATTGTTGCTGGATGTTATTGTTTGTTTGTTTGTATTTCTGTGTTTCTTTGTCTGCATGTTTATGTTATGTTTATTTTGTATACTTGTATGTTCCCTCGTTGGAGGCTGTTTTATTAATTTGCCGTCCGCCTTCACGCCTCTGCTGCTCCTTCGTTGCTCTATCGGTGGGGTGCTGCCTTAAAAGGCGTCGTCATCCCTTTATCATAATACGCTTTATTAGTTTCTTGATTTCTCTTAATTTTTTCACATGCGTTTTCCCTTGGTCGCAAATGTCACCTTTTTGGGGACCGCCGAACAAGAAAGTACTTGTTCCTGTACTCCTATCATTGGTGATATTTATGGAGAACTCGATTTTATTTAGATGTTTTGACCATTCATCCGGTTCGGTTTCGGTGAAACTAACTTAAAAACTAACAAGAGTAAAGGGTTAGGAAATAAGTGAATGGTGGAGGAGATCAAGTTTAAGACGAGAAGTGCTCAGGTTAAAATCAAAAAGCGGAGGTTTGAGTCGACCTTACGGAGCATGCGGGAGATTGGTTCGTTAGAGCCATAAGAGGTGCTGTGGGTTGGGATGTTGAAGAGACGAGGACAGCGTAAATTACGAGGGTGCATAGAAATAGAGAGGAGTCGATGAATGCAGACAATGTCAGCACGTCTGTGCGTTTTTCGAGGGTGTTTAGGTTAAGAAGTTTGAGGTGGTCACGATAGAGAGGTAAGATAAATGGGTCATTGAGTCCAAAGAGCAAATCGAAGAAAACGACGTTGAATATTCTCGATTCGGATATATGAATTCGCTGAAAGGGGGACCATACTTGGCTGGCATATTAGAGAAGGGGGCGGACAGGGGTAATGTAAAGTGACCTTGTTACATAAGGGTATTAAATATTTTTTTTGGCATTTTTTTTTATTTCTTTAGTTAAATGAATAATATCTTAAGAATATTGGGTCAAAATTTCAAGTCGATTGGAGCAAAATTGACGAAGTTACGAGTATTTTTATACATGTCGGATTTTAAATACCTACCCGACCCGAGCCCGCTATTGTTACCTGGTAGATGTTTCGCTCTCTATATAATACCTAATACCCCCCAAACTTATACCTGTACTGTATATTTTTCCAGTGTAGAGTATAAAATATAGTGTAGCAATAAATATTCATAAATACACGTGCTTTCCTATTTTCGTATCATTTTAGCTCCGTTTTCATTAAGGCGTTTTCCCCATAACTCACGTTTTCGTCGGTGCCCCTCATAACTTCAAAACTACTGCACCGATCTCTGTGAAATTTTGAACACTATTTCTGTATATAATTTACGAGGTAACGCTGGAGATCTTTTTCAAAATTTGTTAATAATTTTTATTTTACAATAACAATTTAGCCGATTTCTTTCGAAAAAAATTGCGTTTTTCCCTTCAAAGTGTTCCAAAAAAGTGAAAAATTGAAATTTCGAAAAACCATTCCAAGGTTACCTAGAGAAAACTATTATCTAAGAATGAACTTTGATTTTTTGATTTCGGATGATCCAGCACCAAGTTATGAGAGGCACCGCAATTCTAATTTTTTATGAGACACGTCCGAATAATTGCTGCCATTGCCGTATTTTTTAATATTTCTTTTTGAAAATTTTATATAATATTCTTCGAATGTCGTACTATTGGTTTTAATAAAGAGGTTTTAACTGTATCGTCACAAAAAAATTCACAAAAATATTCCTTTTTTTATACGGATTAACCTTACCCCCCTTAAGGAGTTCAAAAATTTGTATCTCCTTTTGTTCAAACCGGAATTTTGTTTTAAGAGAGAAATGAATGAAGCTCTCTCAGTTTTTTTGGAATGGGAAATTTCTTGACTGTAGCTAAACCATCCTAATTGAGTTTCATACCGCGTTTATTAGCTTCATCACCAAGATACGAAATTTTTCCTACCGTAAGTACGCATTTGTCGAGTCTAAGCTTCAAATTATATTCAACAATAAGCATTGAAACTTTTTCTAAAATTTCAGATTGCTCTTCTTTGATTTCAGTGGCGACAAGCAAATGTATATGAGTATTTTGCCATCGTCTACTAAATCTTTGAAGATTGAATTGATGTAGCGGTGAAATGTCAAAGGCGCTTTTTTAAGGCCAAAAGGCATGTAAAGATACTCATACTGATTACAAAGGAAGTTTTCTTGACGTAATGAAACCCATTTTTTAGGTCTAACAATGAGGAGTATTTCTTTCCACGGAACCTGTCTAAGTGGTCTTCTATAAGTGGAAGTGGATAATTGTCTTTCTGAGTCACTTCGTTTAGTTGCCTATAGTCGATACATAATCTAAATTCTCCGTTTTTCTTTTTGGTTAGAACAATGGACGACGCACAAGGGGGTCTACTTTCTCGTATTATTTCCCGTATCAATAAGTCATTTAAAATCTTTCTTTATTCAATAGTATGCATGTATGGTAGTTAATGCGGGGCGCAGTTAAAATTTGCATTAGCGTTGCATAGGGTAATTGGTCGATAGTTGGAAATATCGTCTTTTCTACCTTTTTTATGTAGGGGAATAATAAACGATATTTTCCAGGTTGAGGGAAATAATCCCTGGGTGATAGAAAGCTGAAAGAGAGCTGTAAGAGGTTGTGCTAGAAGCATTTGACATTTCTTTAAAAATATAGGGGGAAGGTCATCAGGGCCAGCAGAATAAAAATCTTTGAGTTTTATTATTTTATCTCTAACTTGCTCTAAGGTTATAGACACCGATTCCAAAATTTTTTGTGGGCAGCTGTTTAAGTAGGAAAAGTAAGAATGGTCTGGCTCTTGGGAATGGATGGCGAACGCTTGGTCAAAAAAGATTGCGAAGAGATTTGCAATAATTTGGGGATCATCCGAGGACCTATCAAGAAAATTTAGGGATGATGGATAGTTATCCGTTTTGCTTTTAGTTTTGATGAACTGAAAGAATCTTTTGGGGTCGGAAATGAGTGTGTGGTCCATTCGGTTTAAATAGTTGTTATAGAGAGTTTGGCAAAGTACAGAGAAATTTATTTGGCAGACTGGTAGTAGAAGAAATCAGTGTCGGAACGCGATTTTAAGTAAGAATACCAGAACTTATTTCTCTTGTTACGAAGAGATCGCAGCTCTTTATTATACCACGGTGGTGACGATGAGGGATTCCTTTTGGGTAAAAAAGGCACAGATTAGGAGAGACATTTTAAAATTTCGGTATAAAAGGATGCAAGAGCATCGTTAACCGTAAGGTTAGGGTTATCGTAGAGAAAGTTGGAATTGACCATACTGAGGAGGTTGTTCAGTTCGGCGTAGTTAGCCCTATGAAAATTAAAACTATAAGAATATTCACAGGAAACGGGATTAAAACCATTGTCATATGTCAGCGTAAGAGAAAGGGGAGGGTGGTATCTATCCAAATTAGAAATCAGATGTTTACTTTCTAAAACGACGCAGTTATCTGTATCAGTGGCGAAGACTAGGTCGAGTTGTCTGCCGATGTTATTGGTGACACCACTTAATTGATATAGACCAGAGTCAGTTAGGCAGTCGATGAAAAGATTTTCTTTATCAGATGTAGGATTTGTTGCAGTATAGTAGGACTGGTCAGTCTGAGCCCATAGAAACTTAGGTGGATTAAAATCACGTAAGAAGATAACAACGTCATTGGGATCAGCAGCATTGAAAATGCAGTCGATTGCATCAACAGCTAGCTGGTAACCTTGAGGGAGGGATTTAAAATATTGTAGCGAATAAAGTTGGGGTATGACGTTTTTGTATGAGTGGAATGAGGAGATGTTGGGTTTTGTAAATGACTGGGAGGAGGATAAAGATTGAAAGATACGCGCTTAGGAATTGAGCTGGACGCGGTGGAAGAACGTTTTGTATATACGAGAGTGGCAGTATGAATTGAAGAAGGAGTGAAGACAGGAAATGTCACAACTTTAAAACTCCAGTTTGCATCAGGAACTTGTTTTTTTTTTGTAAGAGTCAGCCTTCGGTATAGGGTTAGACTTAAAATTAACATTGTTCTATTTTCTAGATTTAGTGGATTTGGAGTTACTAGACTTAAAGGTAGTATGTTTGTTATTTCCTGTATGCAGTTTTATTCTTTCCATAGTTAATCCATCCAGATTGATGACGTTGGAAGCAGGGTTGATAAACATCCATTCATATTTTGACGGGATGCTTACCTTGAAGGTGTTGGTGGAGATCTTACGGCAGTTGCTGACATCTATCTTAAATTTAGATTTGAAGAGACTAGTTAGCCTGTTTCGATCGAGGAGTGTACCTCTTATTAAAAAGGCAACTGACTCAGCTTTGTTGAAATGTTTCACTCCGAAAGTGTCCATAAGATTCCGAATCTTGAGATTGTGGGTTCAGGAGTTGGTGTAGTAGCATCGTTTACCGAAGAGGGTTGTGGTGGAGGAGAAGATCTCAATATGAATCGCGGTGTTGTATGATGCAGTCGGTGGGGGCTGTGATTGCACCGGTATATCTTCGATTTTACTGGAAGTTATCCGGATGTGATCAGTAATTTGGATTAACAGCTCGTGTGATTCGGTTATCTCGTTGCTTAAATCGCTTATTTGGCACATAATGTTTATGGGCAACTGACCATTATTTGGCGGAGAGGGAACGCTGCTTCTGGGTAAACTCTGAAGATGAAAATCGAGGGAAGACCGGAGAGAACTTAAAGTGTCTGTTATTGTGGGGATGTAAGATTTTATTATTGATTTAACACTATGGGATAGAACATTTTTTGAATCTTCACTAAAGTCATGTTCGTCATTTCGTTTTATTAAGTCACTGTTTTGAGCCAACTACATGGATAAGTTTCTAAATTGACTCTTGTTATAGATTGCAGATTGCTCGAGTGAAATTGACAAATCTTCAACTGATTTCAGAATGTCATCCTATTTGGTAAATTAGTTTTGCATTGTTTTCAAGGCATGGTTGTTTTCTGCCGCAAAGATATTGATCGAATCACTGAGACACTTAATAGCAAGTAAAATGTGGGACGGAGTGATGTCCTTGCACTCATCAGAATAAAACAAAAAGTTATTTTTAAAATCTCTCAGGCACGCGGTGGATCTTTTACTTAAGCCAATGCAAAGGGCATGGAAAGACTTGCTACAAAGACCACTGCAGATCACCATAACAGCATTTAGGTCACTTGTTAGGGAGCAATTCGCACTTCCACATAATTCAGATATGATGACGATGATTTAGTTAGGGTAGGTCAGTTGAAAAATTTTAAAACACAAAAGGCGGTGAATGGGAATTGGGTTAGTTGTTATTTCACTGTAATATGATGGCGATGACTAAGAAATAGGTTGTGTGAATTTTGCAAATTTGGCAGGAAAAAAATTTTATGGAAATAAATTATCAGAGCGAAATTTCAACACGTCTGAAATTAATAAATGTCGGAACAGTATCTACTAAGTTCCAGAGAAGGGGAGAGAGGACACCGCCTTACGTACCTCTGCTGACACATCTTTTAGCAGAAGTCTCACCCAGTTTGGAGTTGATTATCCTGTTTTTTAGCATGAGACTGATCAACTCCCCAAGTGAGTCGTCTACCTGCAGAGTTGACAGCGCAATCGTGATTGCGGATGTGTAGACGTTGTTGAAGGCGCGCTTAATGTCCAGGAAAGCAACCATTGTATACTCTTTATATTTTAGGGATCATTCGATGTGGATAGTCGGAGAGTGCAAAGCCGTTTCCACCGACTTTCCTTTACAGTAGGCATGTTGAGCCGTTGACAAGATCATTGGATCAATTTTAGCTCGTATATGGATATCAATCAGTCGTTCTAGAGTTTTCAGAAGGAAAGGTGATAGACCTATAGGTCTGAGCAGGTTGATTGATTCATCACTTGAGATTGTTCATGAGCCATCGGCTTTTTTCAAACAGCTAGGCATCATAGGATTTGTAGAGAGGATTTTTCTTAGCCGCGATGCCTCAGAGGTGTCTGTGATTTTGTCGGAGAATGGTCTCCAGGATTGTCGCTTTGCGTTCCTCAGTTCTTTCTTTTATAATTTGAGGGATACTTTGTATGAGTCAAGTCAGTCACTTTTCTTGTGTTTTTTAGACCGTTTAAAAATTTGCTACAAGTGTTTCTCAGCAGTCCCAGTGCTGATGTCTAGCAATGTGGCTTTTTCTTACCTCTAGGTTGAATAAGAGGGCAGGAAGCGGCCATAGCCTGATTGAGGGCTAGGGTAAATTCCTTGACTTTCATTTCAAGATCATTGGCGTCACGCGGGGGACTTGATAGTTAAGAGGATAACGTTTCTGACAGTATTCCTCTGTATTTTGTCCAATCAGTTTCCGGTAGTTCCGGAATGCTGGTTGGCTGGGGTGAGCATCATTCAGGCTGAATTGGATGTATCTGTGGTCTGAAAAAGAGTGTTCAGACGATACCATCTAGTTGGTTAGACTTTGAGTGATGCTGTCGGAGACAAAAGTGATATCTAGCACTTCCTGTGGGTTTCTGGTTATAAAAGTGGGCTCATTGCCAATGTTGGAAATAAAGAGGCTAGTACTTAAGATATAATCAAAAAGTGACTCACCTATATCGTTGATGTCGGCACTGCCCCATACCGTGTGATGAGGGTTATCGCCGCATTCGATGATGAGGCCAGTTGTTTGCCTTCCAGCTTCCAGTACCACCAGTAGGAGCCTGTGACAGTCTCCATGCTGGCAACGGTTAAGTCGGGGTCGCCGAGATTAGGTAGAAATACATTTAGGCTACGTTCCACTAATATACAATTTCTGATTTTACCTTTGTCTCTTGTATAGAGCGGAGCGTACACAGGTGTCCTAAGTCCACGAGCCACGCCTTCTACAATCCATGGCTCCTGGATTAGGATAATGTCTTCTGCATTTTTTGAAAGACGCAGAATGAGTGCGGCCGAAGCCTTTTTTGAGTGATGGAGATTAATCTGGAGAAACCGTAATCTGGAGAGACCTTTTGAGGTCCGAAGATTCTGAAGATATGCCCAAGAGCTCATCTTCTTCCCCTGATCGTGTAGGATCTCTTTTTCCTTCGTCGTAGGTTTCCATTTCCGACAGGGAGTCAGAAGAGGATACCGACGGCTTGATTATCACCTCGGATAAATGGGAGTCGTCGCTATCCATTTCTGGAAATGATATCGACGCTCCAAGAGCTAAGGTTGTGTTTTGTGGTGCCTATGTTAAAGGAGGAGGAGGCTGCTTATCAGCATCCAGCACATCCTTTTTGTAGACCCTTAAGGGTTAAGGTATTCCTTATTGATCACGATCAACGTGGACCTATAAGAGCCCCTTAGTTCCTCCAGTTTCACGACTTTTCAGTCATGACTCGGAAGGGTTGGGTTACTGAGCCTGATGATTTGCAGAATACTTTCTGGAGAGGAAGGTTCGGCTGGGATCCAGGTACGAGTTCGAGGTCTGCTAGGAATATTTTCCTTAAACACTACGTCGAGTTTTGCACCTGCCCAAATCTCTCCTAAACCACCTATGGCCTTGGTGAAGAAATCAAGAGATCTCTGGTTGGAACATGCGATGAGCTTGACATAGCCTTGGTGCCAGCCAGCGTCGCTTGTGATAGGAGGTGGTCCATGGTTTTCCCGCATGATGGCCAAGAAGTTGCTCGAAAGCTTCAACTTGACTAGCTGCCACCGTTCTGGTATTTAAGAACCGGTATCGTTCCCATCGATTACCGCAATCACTATTGCTTCCTTTAGGACTTCATTGAAATACCTCAGAGATGTGCTGTTGGATGTCCCAGGGGTTTTGAGCCTCTTAGAAATGGGCACGCTTTCCTCCAACGATCTGTGGCGCTTGGAGGAGTCGGAAGCATCCTTTGGCTTCAGGACTCGTCTGTAGAATTTCTTCTCGAGATTCATTGACCCTACTCAGGCTCTAGAACTCGACAAGTTCGATGCTCGCTGTAGAAGAATTTGCTTAACTAACAAACTTAAAAAAAACTTTACTTAAACGTGAACTGTACAGAAAGTAACAATGTTAACGGATTACATAGTTCACACATCTGAAGATTAGGTAGGGATAGGCAAAAAAGACAATTTTATTCGGCGATGGATGGAATCAAACTGTGCTTTATTTACATAGAGTCATCATATAATCATACGATGCGTTATATACGAAATAACAAGTTATACATATATGTAAGATTGTTTACTTAGGTAACACAAATCACTTTTAGTTTCTATGCGTTAAACTTATATATTTACATTTACTTAAAATAACTGATAAAATATGAGTGTAAGAATTTGTTTGTTGCAAGAACTGCTATGATGAGAAGCCGGAAAAACAACTGCCCTCATCCTTCGAGTGCGTCCTTTTTATATCCTGTCTCTCATATTCCTGCATGACAGTGTTGCTGATTGCCCACAATTCGGCCATCCTGCTAGGTATTCGTCTCGAATGCCTGCAAAAGATTGTCGTCGTCAAGACTGGTCGACCATGGCTTCATAAATTCAGCACACGTACTTGTATGTTTCGAACCTTCGTTGTAACCTCTCTTTGTGACATCGTTAGTATTATTCGACTTAACTTTCGTAACCTCGTACGGCCCTAAGTACTTTGGCCTTAGTTTCAATCCACCTCCAAGCTGAGTCCTTTTGATGGCTACTACATCACCTTCTCTATATGTTGTGGCTGGCTTTCGTCAAAGATTATAACTTTTCCTTTTCTCGTTT
The DNA here is from genome assembly GCA_949129095.1 of Volucella bombylans. NCBI lineage: Eukaryota > Metazoa > Arthropoda > Insecta > Diptera > Syrphidae > Volucella > Volucella bombylans. The sequence goes on along the minus strand of OX422140.1, from coordinate 274,394,364 downwards.
TGAGCCTTTATTATTTGTTTCTTATCACTTTTTCTTAGCTCGTCCCTTTTATCGTTATAACTCGTGATTATTTCCTCCTTTATCAGCTCCTTTATGTGAAGGTCTTCTTTGGTGCGCATTCTTATTCCGACAAGTACCTTAAATGGTGTCAAACTGTTGAGTTAATGGTTTTCTGAACGGGTTCGACAAACTTGTACCACTTAGTTGGATCTTTGATACTCAGCTTAGACAACACGGATATGATGATGCTATTGAGGCGTTCGAACTGCCCATTTGCGCGTGGTAAACCGGTAGTGATTTTGATGTGTTTGATGTTCTCCAGTTTATAGTATTCTCGAAAATCATCCGAAGTTAAAGCGGATCCTCGATCTGAGATGATTTGAACCGGATTGCCAAATGTCATGATTTGCGTCCGTAATTTGGCTATTACTTCTTTGGCTGATGTAGACTTCGTGGGATACAACCAACAGAACTTCGTGAAGGAGTCACGGATTGAGTTGCTATGTCAATTGAGTAGACGTGCCTGTAATTGCCCCTGACATTCGAAGCCTTTTTAACCGGTTAACGCTATAAATAAAATAAGTCCGTGTCATTTTCATTTTAAGTATCGATCTGTCTTTTTAATTTTTTCTCCAATATTTGCACCTTCTTACGAAATCATCATCATAAAGACAAGTAACAAATAAATTTTTAAAAAAGTGCATTCCTCTTCATCATAGCTACTAGATCGCAAAGTCTCAAAGAGAAAGAGAAAATCTCTTTAGTTCTCACTCCAGACAAACCATCATCTAATACAACAAAATCACTACAGCCATTTAAACATGAAAAACCTACCAAATTATGTGAACAGTTAAAAGAATTGGAAGTAGGTCTAATGGCTAAGTTCAGTGCATTGTTGTCTGAGTTCGAGAAGTACATTAAAAAAGAAATAGGCGATACAATTAGCGCCTTATATCTGCGCGTGGAAAAATGCCAAAGCGACATCTCCGAGCTGAGGGAAGAAAACTTAAGAGTAAATGGAAAATTAGCGGAATTGCAACGTAGAGAGCGTCTAAGTGACATAATTGTTCGTGGTATTCCATTTAACGATAAAGAGGATGTCCTTGAACTTACCAAAAAAATCGCCTCCAAACTGCAAGTCCAGATCTCACCTCACGTTGATGCGTTTCGCATCAGAACAAAGAATGACAACAATCATCCGCTCTTAATTCGTCTCTCCTCTCATGCCTGGTTGTCAGCGTACCGGGCAAACAAAGGACTGATTATGTCGAAACTGCTGGAGAGTGAAAGCTATGATAAACGACAGTGGTACAGCAACAACATCAATGCTCGCATATACTTGAACGAGAGCTTAACACCGGAGAACAGCTCTCTGTTAAGACATGCACTTCGTTTGCGAAGAGAGGGTCTGCTGTACTCTGCAAAAACAAAGAATGGTCTTGTTTATGTCAAAAAGAGCAAAGACGATGCTGAAATGAAAGTATTATCCAAAACACATTTCTCCTGATTACTCCTCCCGCTTTCATAAATTGATGTCTTGGGTAATGCTATTGGACCGTTTATGCATTTATGTATTTATTACTCATTTTGTTAATTTTTTGCATTAATGTTAGTTCACAATCTTTCTATTTTTTTACCTCTCAACATCTACTCATCTCCCATAATTTCCCACCTCACCTCAATACCACCCATTCATAATATGTATGATTGTAGTTATTTAGCTCAAATATTACTTTATTCTAATGCTTTGATGAATTGCTTTGCTTCTCAAAACTATTCATAATGGCTAATGCGTCTTTGTCTGGCGACATGGCGGATTTTTCAGTACGTACGGTGGTAAAAATTTTATCTGATGTAAGCAATGGTTTCAGGGTATGTTATTTGAATGCGCGCAGCTTGAGTAGTTCAAAGCTAAATTACCTGAATCATATTTTTGTTGACTCTGGTGTGGACATAATCTGCGTATCAGAAACTTGGTTTAAACCTCATATATCGGATTGTCAATATGATATTCCTGGCTATAAGCTGATTCGTAATGATAGAGTGACCAATACTTTTGGTGGTGGTGTTGCTATTTACTGCAGCCTTTCCCTTTATAATAAAAATTGTAAAATTATTGGGAAGTCCGGAAACAATCGAATAGAATATCTTCTTTTTGAAATCAACGATGGAAGTGTTAAGTGTGTGGTTGGTGCTACATATTGTCCTAATCGAAGGTATTCACCTGAGCCCTTATTTTCCGACATACAGTGTTTCTCAGCTAACTATGAACACATTATGATTTGTGGAGATTTCAATGCTGATCTCTTAAAAGCGGATACTAGAGCTCAACAACTCTTAGACTGTGTTGCAGCAAATGGATTGGCTGTGGTTAATTCATATGCTACCCGCTTTGTCCCCAACTGTTCCCCTAGCCTTCTTGACGCGATTATTGTGTCTGATCATTGTAATGTCTTAGTAAATGACCAAATATCTTTAGAAGGTGTATCCGATCATGATCTTATTTTTTGCACATACAATTTGAATTTTTCTCGTGTACCAATACAATCAATTTTTCAATACAGAGATTTTTCATCCACCAACTGTGACGCATTGCAATTCAACACTCAACGTATACCATGGCATAACATATATAACATCCCCAATGTAAACGAGAAAGTTGATTACTTAGAGTGTCAATTATTTGACCTTTTTAATCAGCATGTCCCCATCAAAACTGTTGCAGTTCGTAACAAAAACATCCCTTGGTTCACTGCGGAAGTATATAATGCTATAAAGCACCGTCGAAAAAAGTACGCGGAGTGGAGACGAAACCCAGATGATTCACATTGGAGAGAATATTGCCGTGCTCGTAATAAGGCTCCAGCGATTACCCGCTGTTCAAAGAAAAGGTATTATTTTTCCAAGCTGAATACAAATCAAGCAGCTAAGCGGCTATGGAGCAATTTGCGCACCATTGGTGTTGGCAAAAGAAATGTATCTTGTAACGTTCCCGATTTAAATGTGTTGAACAGCGCATTTTTATTACGTGGTGAAGTAAACTGTGAGTTTGTCCCAAATGCTCAACTTGTAATCCATCCCCCAAATGAATTTAATTTTCAAGTTGCTTCTGAAATTGAGGTTGTTGAGAGTATTCGCTCGTCCCGGTCTGAAGCTGTTGGTTCAGATGGTATTCCCCTCCGCTTCATCAAAATCGTGCTTCTTTATATATTGGCTCCGTTCACGCACATTTCCGGCTAGATGGAAGAAAGCATTAGTAACTCCTGTGCCTAAGAAACCTGACGCATCATCTCCTTCAGATTTTCGCCCAATTAGTATTTTGCCATGTTTATCTAAAGTGTTGGAGAAAATTATGGCAAAACAAATTAACACATATCTTAATGGAAATGCACTGCTATATCCATTTCAGTCTGGTTTCCGAGCCCATCATAGCTGCTCTACAGCAATGGTTAATGTGCTCGACGACATAAGGATTCAGTTTGACAAAAATAATGTTACCATTCTGTGTTTATTAGATTTCTCTAAAGCTTTCGACAATGTTGACCACAATATTTTATGTCGGAAACTCAGGTTATTTTTTGGCTTTAGTGAACTATCTGTTCGGTTTATGATGAGTTACCTGGGTAAAGGAAGAAGTTTGAAGATAGGTTTTCCGGTTTTATGTATGTTCGCGCTGGAGTACCCCAAGGATCGATTTTGGGCCCTATTTTATTCTGCCTATTTATTAACGACTTACACACTGTTTGTAATAATGTATCTCTACACCTTTACGCCGATGATGTCCAATTGTATCTATCTAGACCTATTGGATTAATTGAGGACTTAGCATATAGATTCAATGAAGATCTATCTCTTATATACAATTGGTTATTAATGAATGGGTTGAACCTCAATCCTAATAAATCTCAGTGTATTGTGATATCTAAGAAACATCACGATATCGCCTCAGTCCCATATATTTACTTAAATGGTGTGACGCTTCCTTATGTTGATACTGTTATAAGTCTGAGCTACAGAATAAATCGCTCCCTTAATGCTATCGATCACGTCAATCATATTGCGCGTTGTATTTATATGGTACTTCGGAAACTTTGGCTTTCGTCTGAATTTACACCTACAGCGGTTAAGATCAGGTTAATCAAAACACTACTTTTGCCAATTATTGATAACTTTGTCGTTATATTTTATTATTATATTATTGCATTTAATGATATGATAAGATATGCTTATGGACTTCGCAGGTATGACCATACATCCCACTATCACCGTCTGGTACTTGGGTGTAATTTAAGGGATTTCTGAAGTGCCAGGTGTTGTCTTTTCATGCACAAAATTATCAACACACATCTGCCATTATACCTAAATGACAAAATTCAATTCGCACAATCTTCCCGGACTTACAATCTCATCACTCCCACACCAATTTATATGAACACATCTCGTTTATTTTACGTACATGGCGCTAGACTATGGAACTCTCTTCCCTGGGAGGTAAAGCAATTGACTGGAGCAAAGCAATTCAAAAAAGAAATATTTTGTTTCTACAGCTAATTTTCATACATACATATTTGAATGTCCTAATCCCTTCCTCTCCCCATCGTTTCCTCTTCTCTTCCCTTAGTTCTAAGTTTAAACTATGTAAATATTCCGCAAATGTATAATATAATATTGATTTTGTACTATAAAAGATTAATATCTTACTTGTACATCGAATAAAGAATTGAAATTGAAATTGAAAAATTGAGTCGATAACGACAAAGATATGGCAATACATTTTGCTTGTTGATTCCAAGGGGCCAAGATGATCGACGTGGTATGTGTGGAGTGGCTCTTTTTCTTTATGTATTGGATGAGTTCTCCTTCTTGTTTGCCTTGCTTTCTGATTATTACGATGCATGGTTTCAGTTTTTTTCAGTTTTGAATGCATTTTATTTACTTAATCACTAACTCTTACATACTAACAAAAAATGCTTAAATGCTAGCTTACAATTACTTAACAATCTTATACTAACTTACTGGCCCCACACAGGCACTCTAAGCTAATCTAAATTCTTATATCTATGTCTTTCGACTTCATTTACATTTTATTTATAAATGTTTATTTTGTGTACTTAGGGCTAAGAAAAAATTTATAACAAAAAACTTAGCATATGGACATTTTATTATTTTTTATAAAAGCTTAGTATCTAACTTAAAATAAACCTTAGCCTACCTAACCTAAATGCACAATACACACATAAACACACATAGACATTATACACGATCATATACATATATCAGTATACACCTTTGTATACACTGATATATGTATATGTTTCTTAAATGCTAACCTAAACCTATGTAAGCTGGCCATCGCTATTTACAAAGCAAATACATTGGTCAGCCCTGCCTCATTAGTGAGGTTGGTCCGTAATTGACGGAAACGACGACGAAGCATCTTCTCCATCATTCAACCACCAGAAATGCTGGTGCTGCCGAACGACATCCCTCTTATCGCGATTCCCCACCGCCCTACTGAACCTGAGGCGATCCACACTGCCGTGTGCGACGTCTCTGTCGTAGTTGAGTCGCCTGTCCCCAGCTGTCCGAGCGACATGGAAGATTAACGGCACCGCTGATCTATCCTGGATCAACCCTATCTGATCAAGGTAGAGGAATGCTTCCGGTGGAACGAAGCCGTCAAAGCGCACACTCTCGTGGTAAAGGTAATTGGGGTAGTAAGCCCCAGATATCAGGTTATTCGTCGAGGTCATTGCTCTTGCAATGTGCCTTCGAGTCAGCTTAATTACGAAGTTGTCCACTCGTATTAGGTTCGCCCTGTTATAAAGGACCTCATTAGGATAAAATTTCTTGTACTCCGATTCTGGTGTTCTGTACAAGCGAAGACAAGCCCTAAGGCAAGCCCTCTCAAACACCCGAATCTTTTCCATTAAGCTTGCTCGTACATTGAACCACACGGGACAACCAAATACCAGCATGGGCCTGATAAGGGCCATGTAGCAGATTACCTTTACCCTCGCATCGAGTTGGCTGCTATAAAACAGTCTCTTTGTAAGGGCAAAAGCACCTTTAGCTCTGGCCAGAGCAGCATCTACATTTTTGCCAAAATACAGAAACTGATCTAGCCAGATTCCAAGGTATCTGACTACATTTCGACAGGCAAGTGGCTGTCCGTGTTGTCCAATAATCGAGAACTTTCTCCAATTTTTTCTGGTATCCCTAGAGGCTCTAGACAACGGCGTCCTAAAGAGAATGGTTTCCGACTTCTGAAAGTTGATTTTCAACTTCCAGTCATCGCAAAATCGTCTTATCTTATTGAAGTCACGCTGCAAGAGAGTATTAATGACCTCGATTTTTGGACCTGTTCTGTACGCTACCAAATCGTCTGCGTACGCAATAGTATGGGGAAGTGAACCTATCAAGTCGCTTGTATAAATGTTAAATAGGATCGGCGAATTCACCGCGCCTTGCTGAAGACCATTTTTAATCTGAAATATTCCAACAGAAGTCACATCACCATTTTTCACGATGAACTGTCTGTTGGTTAGCATATTATAAAGAATGTACAAGAGTGGTTTACTGATGCCCAGCCTAGTCAGCTTATAGAAAAGACCCTCTAACCATACGGTGTCGAAGGCCTTCTCCAAGTCAACAAGGCAGGCACCAGTGCACTGTTTCTTGCCTTTGTTCCATTGGATATCAGAAACCAGTTTAGACGCGGCATGTGAGATATCATGTCCCGCCTTAAAACCGAATTGATTATCCGGAACTATATGTTTGTCCTCAGCCCACCTAGACAGAGCTCTATTTATTACCTTTTCAAAAACCTTACTGATATTCGGAAGGAGACTTATCGACCGGAGATTCGCCGGATTGGATATATCCTTCCCCTTTTTGGGGATAGGTTGAACCACCGCCGTTTTCCAATGCGCTGGATAATGTGCATTATTCATTGCATTATTAAACAGGGTGGTGTAAATGTCCACCGCTTCTAGAGGAAGATGTCGAAGCACGATGTTCGGAATACCATCGGTCCCCACTGATTTCTTAGCCCTGATTGTGTCGAAGATCTCACGGAGTTCCTCCTTCGAAATGAACGGGGGTAGGTCACTCTCTCTGGTCATGACATTATTTGCCATATTTTCGTCGCTGAACCGGGTGAAACCAGAGCCCTCGGATCTCCAGTTCCCTATTTCATTTCGAATGCCGAAGTCGTGCAGCAAGACGCGACTGTCCAGGTCATAATTAGGGCCAATGATATCAATGGCCTTGTATACTTTCTGGAAAGTCGCCCCTATGGCCTCAACCTTCTCCTGTGGATCCTCGATCACAAAGAAGTCGTCATCATCAGCGGCCTCATTTGGATCAATACCTGCTATTGTCAGTAACCGTTCGTTGTCTGTTGTCCGGGCTATTTTAAGACACTGAAGGTCGTTTTGATTTTTTCTCCGAAATAGTTTATTTATTTGCGGAAACATATTCGGGTTGCTGGTATTTACAGCCCGAACTTTGTTGTTCCAATACAAACTTACAGAAATTCTGTAATTTTCTTTTATTAGCGTTTGAATATTTTTAATTGACGACTTCAGTGTCCTAACCTCCGGGTCTCGTCGGTCAGTTAACTGTCTGTACAAGTTTTTAAGTCTTGTCAGAAGTCTACTTTTCTGTCGGTGCAGTGCGTCAATAGTAGGATTGCGGAACAGGTCTTCGTTAGTCGTACGTCGATACCGCGGTATTGTAGTGTCCATAGTTTGTTTAATTGTCTCGTCCATTTGTTTTAGGTAATTGTCGATCTCCTCGTTTGACAAATCCCTATTGGACGGTGGGCGGAGCGTGTTCGAGGAGAGTGCTCTTGTCAAGGTTGCGGAGAAGCGTGTCCATCGAGTCTTACTGTAGTTGTAAGAATATTTTTGGACAAACTCCTCCAATTCCGCAATTTCGTTAGGAACTGTAATTTCGGTGCTAAAACCGCAATGGTCGCTGTCATACACGAATGTGTGCAGACAGTTTAGCGTTTGTAAATTCGTACCTGTCAGTCGTATACGTTCGTCGTACAGCAGTAGATCCAAATAAGACCCGCCTCTGGGAAACGACGGGTTATCCGTCGCTTTAAGACCGAGTCTGTACATGACATCGTGCTGACCCCACCAATCGAGTAGTAGGTTCCCTCTAGTATTTGGCAAATTATTTCCCCAATCTCTGTGTCTAGCGTCGAAATCCCCGCCGATTATAAAATAATTCTCCCCCGATTCCAGCCTCAGAAGTCGAAAAAGTGTGTCGAGCTCTGTAATGAATAGGGTGGATTGTGAAGTATCAGGTGCATAAACAGAGGCCAAGTACAGCCGCATTCCACTGCGGAGCGGGATGTACACGACGACTGCCTCCAACACCCGGAACCTGCGCAACACGCCCTTGTACACTCTGTGAAATTTTATACCTTCTTTAATGAAGATCGCGACACCGCCTCCACGTTTGGATCTGGGCCGGTTTCTTCTTCTAACGATATAATTATTGTACTCCAGTTTGTGCTTATCGGTTAGCTTAGTTTCGCTAGCGAAAAGCACATCAGGAGTTTGGTCTTGTAGCAATTTAAACATTGCGGCTCTTCGTTCAATCCTAATCAGTGAATTAACATTCACCGCAAGGACCTTCAAAGTTTGCTCCACCATGTGCGTACCCATTACGACATGTGTTGCGTTAGGCCCGGCAGCAGCGCGTAGATCTGGTCCACCCGCTTGGCCTGTTCTTGAACCTGCTTTTGCAGCTGAGCCATCTGCCCTTGGATTGCGAGCAAGATGGCCAGCATGTTAGGTGCAGCTTCCGTTGTTCTCGGCGTTGGCGCCGGAGAAGCAACAGTCGCTTGCTGTACCGTAGCCCCCCCCACCTGACGCTATTTGGGCGTAGGAAATTTGGGGCGTGACGGCTGGTGTTTGAAACCTCACAGGTGAACGTTTGACCTCCACCTTCTGCTGCCGAGCCAGTTTTGCTTTCTTAATGTCAGCGAACTTAGGACAACCCCGATAGTTTGCGGTGTGTCCCACATTTCCACATAACACGCACGAGAGCCGCGACCTATCGGATGCTCCGTCAACACCCAGAGGACATTCTTCGGAACTGTGGTTCTTAGCGCACTTCACGCATCGAGGCTGCATTTGGCAGTTCGACGCGGCGTGCCCGAACCTCTGGCAGCGAACGCATTGTATAACGCCTTCGCTCCTTTTTAGTTTTTCCCAGTGAACCACCTGATAGTCTAGGACATTGATACTCCTTAGACCATCCAGACGGCTTTCGGGACTGAGTTGCACCAGGAAGAACGGCAGACTCCGTTTCTCCCGCCTAGCTCTAGCTGTGGTAAATGGCTTTACCCCTACAAACTTGAGTCCTTCGCACTCCTTCTCTTTGAGCAGTGCCAGGATCTCCTCAGGATCAGAAGACGGTTCCAACCCCTTCAGCAGCATAGATTGCCGCTTTTCACACTTCGGTGTGAATGAGAAGTGCTCCGTCGTCGTTTCCCTTAGGAGCTCTTTCACTTTCGCGTAGCCCTCCACTGTATTACAGTGGATGGCATGGCGATCGTTCCCCAATCTCTTTATATTAAAATTATTGCCAATGACCAACTTACACAGGTCCTTGGTTTCATTTACCTCTAATTTATAGGTGTTGATAGGAGGCACCTTCTCCTTCTTCTTCTTTTGCTGCTGCTGCTGCTTCTGTTGTTGTTGTTGTTGTTGCTGCTTATGTTGTTGTTGTTGTTGTTGTTGTTGTTGTTGTTGCTGCTGCTGCTGCTGCTGTTTTTTCAGCTGCTGTGGTTTCAGCTTTTGTTGTTTTTGCAGCTGTTGATGTTTCTGCTTCAGCTGGTTTTGTTGTTGCTGTAGTTGTTGTTTCTGCTCTTGTGGCTTTTGATGTTGGGAGCTCTCTGCTTCAAGTTGCTCCCTCTGCCTGCGTGCAGTTTGCCTTTGCTTCATAGCAAGCATTCTCTCTGTCAGCTTTTGTATGCTGATGTTCATTTCCTTTATTTGCTCCTCCTCATCTTCCGATTCGGATGACGCTAGAGAGGCAAAGTTGTTATTGCCCCCCTCATAATGTTCATCGTCCTCTGATAGAACGGCGTTTATTTTCTTTTTTGTTACATTTGGAGGGGATTTCAAACTCCTCCTCCTCTTAATGGCTTTCGCCACGGTACCGGCAACACTGTTGTTGTCTTTTGTCACTCCCGTTATGGGAAGAGCGGAACGCTCTCCACCATCCATCACGTGCTTTCCTGAACAGTTTTGTTTCGATAACACTATTTATTTAAACAATTTGTGACCAATAAAATAAAAAAGAAAAAAAGTTTCAAGTTTGCCTGGGATCGAACTCGGGTCCCACGATTTAATGACCGACGCCGCTACCCGCTTGGCTATCGAGTCAACAAGCAAGCGCACGATCAATTGTCTATACGAAAGAAAAAACTGACTTGCTATCTTTCTCACAACGAAAAGCCGGAACACGTCTTTTCTCTGTGGAGATCTGCGAACGACTGACGATGCATGGTATACAGTTAGCAATGAGTCTTCGTACCTTTTCATCAAGTTTGGGTATAAAATATTCTTTATTAATTAGCTCTATCGTTTTCTTAACAGCGGAGTGTCCTTTTTCGTGTGCGCGTCTTATTATTTCCATCTGCATGCCTCGTGATATTACTAGCAGTTTAACGTCGTTCACCAACTTATACAGAACGTCGCCTTTCATAAAATATTCTTGAAGAATTTCTTTAATGGTTATGAGGTCTTCGTCTTGCATTTATAGTCATTGTATTCTGGTAATTAAACTATCATCGTTGATTATCATTACTGCATGCCTGCTAAGAGCGTCTACGTGTTTCATTTGTGAACTAGGTCTATGCTCAACGACGTAGTCATATTCTTGTAAAAAAAATATCCAACGAGCAACTCTGGTATAGAGATGTTTTTTACCCAAAGTTTTAGCGAAGGCAATACAGTCGGTTATTAATTTAAAATGTAAACCAAGAAGATAGACTCTGAACTTTTTGAAGGCTTCTATTACAGCTAATATTTCGAGTTCATAGCTCGTGAATTTTCTTTCCTGTTCAGTGGTCTTCTTGCTCATATAATATACGGGGTGTAATTGACAATCTTCTGGTGATTTCTGCAGTAACAACGCGCCGTATCCATCGATAGAAGCGTCCATATGAACTTCTGTTTCGTAATTTTGATTGAATATATTAAGAACTGGTCTCTCGCTTAGAATTTTCTTAAGTGTGTTAAAAGAAACGACTTGCTCTTCATTCATTTTAAACTTAGCGTTCTGTTTTTTTAAGTCTGTTAACGGTTCTTCGATTATAGAAAGGTTTTGTATAAATTTTCGGAAATATCCTGCAAGACCAAGGAAGCTTTCTAACTATTTAATGTTTTGCGGTATCTGATATTTTATTAGGGCTTGAATTTTCCCGGGTGACGGGGACACTTGTTGATTTTCTGTGACGGGGACACTTGTTGATTTTCTATAACATGTCCCAAGAACTGGATTTTTGTTTTCAGAAAGCTGCATTTCTTTAAATTATTATCTAGCCCATAGTCTCTGCAAAGTGTTCTAAGCTTGATAGTGCTTCTTCTTCATTTTTGGCGGGTATAATTATATCGCCAATGTACGGTAATGCAATACTTCTTCTAGTTAAATTACGAAATACTGAGTTGATATGTCTTTGGAAAGTCCCTGGAGAATACGAAAGTCCGAAAGACACTTTTAAAAACTGATACTGTCCATTATATGTTACAAAAGCTGTGTATTTTCGACTTGCTTTGCTAACAGGCACATAGAAAATACCATTTTTTAAATCGAAGGTACTAAAAATCTTGGCGTTTTGTTAACGATCGAGCTGGTCTTCAATCAAAGGAAGAGGACAAGGATCCCTTACTATTACTCGGTTAATTTTTCTGTAATCGACACAAAGCCTTGATGTACCATCTCGTTTTTTTATTAGTACGACTAGACTACAGAACTCAGAATCTGACTCTTCGATTATACTGTCTTTTAACTACTCCTCTACCTGATCGTCGACCACATGTCTTTCTTTGATTGGTAGCCTTCGTGTATTACATGTAATAGCAGTTTCATCTTTCAATATTAAATGCATTACGACATTTGTTGCTTTGATCTTATTTGGGCGATAGTTTTGGATCAATTCAGTCACATGTTGCTTGACTTAAGTACTAGCGGTTTCTCCAATGTCAATAACTTTATTTATATTCGAATCTATTATTCCGTCAATAACGTACTGTATAAGAGCATCTTCTTCGACATTTCCCTGAGAGGTTTAACTTTCATATGCAGGAAATACTCTTGGACACTTTCATCTTTTTGCTTTTTTCTTTCGCGAAGCAATTTATGCAGTTACGCACTATTTGCTGTTTTTCTAAATTCGTCGGGTAGAGCATATTTAAATTTTTTGTATGATGTTATACCCCTTTCGCTTGACATAAAGAGTTTTGCTAATACTCTTAATGATTTTTTCGCAAACACAAATTTTTGAAAGTCATCCCAATACATAATTCAAGCGATTTCTTCAAATTCACTTACCCACATTTCCACGGATATTTTCCCGTTTCCATAGAATGGTCTTATAAAGTCCTCTATGTCCCTGAAGTTGATCGCAAATCTGGAAATCGGCGGTATATCACTTTTAACAGCTGCTCCTTTTTAATGATGTTTTCATTACTATTTTGTCTAATTTCTTTCACCATCTGTATACACTTTTTCTGTTGATTGAGTTGGTCCCCGTTGTTGTTTCCGTTCTGGGATTTTTCCTTTTTCCCATCGCCGTCATCGTTGTTGTTGGTATCGTCGTCGTCGTTATCATTATCGTCGTCGTCGTCATCTTCGTCGTCGTCATTGGCATTGCATGAATTAAGTAAACAACCCTTTCTTAAGTTATCAAATATGTGTTGGCTCACATCCTTTACGTCATAATTGATCCCTAACGCGTTGCAAATCGTAATGAGGTCAGGTGCACACAAATGTTCATCGACGTACTTTTGCTTCTGTTTATACCTCTCGTCGTTATTATCGAAGTCGAAACCTTGAAACAATCTGAGTCTTCTTCTGTTGGATCTGTCGCCTTCATCTTCAAATACATATTTGTGTAGAGTCATCACAATGTTTTTTTGCCGTATTTTATTTTTTATCTCATTTATGTCTTCCAAGCACGTCATTTCGTATTATAAAAAAAAAAAAAACAACAACACTATTTCAATATTCTGGTTGAGTCCCCAAATTTGTAAGATTGTTTACTTAGGTAACACAAAACACTTTTATTTTCTGTGGGTTAGAATTATATATTTACATTTACTTAAAATAACTGATAAAATATGAGTGTAAGAATTTGTTTGTTGCAAGAACTGCCACGATGAGAAGCCGGAAAAACAACTGCCCTCATCCTTCGAGTGCGTCCTTTTTATATCCTGTCTCTCATATTCCTCCGTGACAGTGTTGCTGATTGCCCACATATATACATATACATACATAGAATAGTAGCTGAGGGTTTTCTCTGTTTACAATGAAGTATGTTTTTGTCTTAATTTAAAGTCTTCATGATTTTCCATACATTTTAGACGAGACAGATTGGATGCGGTTAAGCTTATAACATTTTGTAAAGCATTAGAACGTTCGACGTTTTGCTGATACGAAATTTTGGCTCAATCGGCTCTAATGCCGAGCACCTTTTTTCCAAATAGATAATTAAATAAGTAACCGAAGCCTCTTCTACCTTGTCATTTTCTAAAGCCCAACCCTTACGCGTATCTGAATCAAATCTGTTTAGTAAAATATAAATTAGGCGCAGATCTCTTTACAGTTAATGCTGCCTAAAAATATATCCCAAAAAGCAGTGAACTCTCGACAATCACATGAATGTGCTGCTATTTTGAAAGTAGGCAACTCAATTTCTGACTTACTGACCGAACTTTAACAAGTTGACTGGAATTCCAGTATAGCCGCTTGCTGTTTATAAAGATTTTCCAAAGCCTAATTCGTTGGGACAACCGGACGCGTATTGCGAACCGTAGCTTCAAAATCGACTTCAGGATCACCATACGTTTGTATGATAAGCGGAAAGATCATTTACTGAAATTAACCAATTTTTCATATATATGTATGTTATGGTGCGGACTTTCTACCTCAATCCAATTGCACTCTTTGTCTGTATCGTCAGTACTCCACGAATCCCATATAAATGATTTCCATATTAATTGAATTTGTACATCGAATAATACACAATTTGAATTTAGGAAACAACTAAAGACGGAAGAAGTTTCCTCGCTTCATTTTACGGTGAGTTATTTATTATTTATCGCGTAATATTTTATTTCTCAAGATTCCACATACTCGTATCACAAGTCACAACAAACATGGGCAAACCAAACTCCAGAAAACAATTGATTAAAAGGTGTTAACCAGCTTTAATCGGCTGGATATTGAATTAAAATTTAAGTAAGGAAACCCAATCTATAATTCCCAGCTGGAATAACCTTTAATTAAAATTAAGCAAGGGTGAATAAACCGAGACTTAGTAAGACTTTTGAATTGTCGATTAAACTCGAAGTAGTGTAGTTGTATTTTTATGACTTTCCTCTACTAAAATAAACTTAAAATAGTAAACGAGTAACTAACGTACACGGTATACTTGCTGCAGTGATTTCTGATTTCAGGAGAAATAGCTCAGGCAATGCAATCTTATTATAAACCAATTACACCGAAAAAGTTTTGAGGTAAACTTTCACGTTTTACCAGAATTTTGGATATGGTCGAATATGGTTATTGCTAAAGATATTATTCAACCAATAATAATCACTGATTTTTTCACGTCGCCGCTACGCATTATTTGATCCTCCAGCAGTCCGGTTCGATTTTCTGAAGTTGGGATTGGAGAGTAAGTCAGTTGGATTAGTGTTATGAAAGATACTTTTCCGATTGTTTTCAAAATGGGTGCATTTGTCCAATATATTCGCGATGGTGATGGTTGCTTGGTTGTAGTAAGGGCATTGCGAGAAACTATTCTTTTCTATGTAGTGTTAATGGAAGAGTCTAGTGTGTCCCAATCTAAGACGAATACATTTAGAGAACTTTTTTTTTCGGTGTTTATCTCTTTTATATTTAAGTAGTCCTTAATGCTAAGTTTTTGTTTGTTTGCGTTCAGAGGAACTAAGCCAACTAAGCTTGTTTTTGTGTTGGATATTTAACCATTTTTGTATGTCTTGAGCGAAGTTGAAGTTTGATTTCGAAGTTTGGATAATGCTCAGAGATAACATTTTTAACCAGGCTTGGGTAATAATCAGTATTGGTTGTGTTGGCTATGGCTTCTAATGTTGACAGTGGGTCAGTACAGACCGCGTGTTTTCTTCTTAACATTTTTACATAGTTTACGGCGGTAAATATTGAAATTATTTCTACAGAGAAGACCGAGCTATAACTTGGCAGGGTGAAGTGCTGGGTTATTGTATTTGAAGATGTGACACTGAAGGTGGTGTTGTTTATTATTGGGCCGTCGGTTTAGATGAATGTGTGGCCTTTGAGTTTATTTTTTAGTTCAGAAAACTTGGCGTGGTGGACTTGGTGTATTTCTGACGTGATGTGTCAATTTGTGTAATTGGTAATTTAATACCACGGTGTTTTTTTTTTGTAAGGTTAGCTTAAGCGGTGTATAGGATATACTCGTATTTTGGGACTTACAGAGCGCAATAATTCTGTCTATAGTTAAAGGGATTTTTTTTGTCGTTTTCTTTTTATTGTGTTTTTAATTGAATTTTGCAGATGGGTATCCATGCTGAATAGAAGGGATTTGAAAAGCTTGATTGTTGATAGGTCTCTTAAAATTTCTATGGTGTGCATATATGATTCGTATAGTAAGTTATTGACTTTTGTAGTACTGTATGCTCATAACACTAATCTTAATGCGGAGTTATAAATGGTTTTACTTTTGTTGAGTTGTGATTTGGGGCTTGTCGGTAGAGAAATAGTTCGAATTGTATTTCGCTGGTGAGGACTGCATTATTTACAGAAATTATTGAGAGTGGACTGCTATTAAATTTCTTGCTGGATAGGCATTTAATGATTTTTAACCGTCCTGTTAGGTATGTAATGTAATTTTTAGAGATTGCACTCTTTGAATAGATGAGTTGCTGAGGAGGATGTTGCATGTACACAGTTTTTTGCGGCATAGCTAGAGTCTAGGTATTAATTTTTGGTTTGATTGAAGAGAGAGATGAGGTCAATATTACAATAATTTTCCTTTTCGGACTTTTTTATTATGTTAAAGTCGTCAACATATGCACAGAAGTCAATTTCTCTGTAGGTTGTTAGTATTTCAGTTAGTTGGTGGTAGGCTATGAGAAACAAGATAACTGAGAGGGGTGATCCTTGAGGTATTTCGTTGTGTATGGCATGAAGATTGGCAGTGTTGTTCTCAATTCGGGTTTTTATCTGCCGGTTGGTCATAAATTGTTGGATGTATTTTATTACATTCGACCCTACTTTCCACTTTTTTAACTGTTCTATTATTGTTTGATTACCGATTTTTTCAATCCTTTTGCGAAGTCAAAGGAGATGATTGACATGTGGCTTTTTGATGACAAAGAGTTGGTAATCTTATGGTCTAGGTATAATAAAAGATCAGTTACTGACTTGCCTTTTTTTAAATTCGAATTGATGACTGCTTAGCAATTTTTTGGTGGAATCTGTTGGCGATGAATTTATCGAGTACCTTGGCACAGCAAGGACTTAGGGAAATTGGTCTATATGATATAATATGGGTTTTGTCAGAGTTTGCTTTTGGTATCGGGATAACTGTGTTCACTTTGTATAATTGTGGAATATGATGTTTAAAGATGTTGCTGTAGAGCTGTAAGAGCCGCTGTTTGGAGGTAACTGGTAAATTCTTAATAAGAGGGTGTGAGATCCTGTCCTCTGTCGGGGTTTTTGCATGTAGTTTGTTTAAGGCTGATGTGAGTTCTAAGAAGTTTATTTCTTTTTCCATATGTAGAGCTGATTCGGAAAGGGTGTGGTGAATTCAAGTGCTATTTGTTCGGTTATGTTAACGTTAGGTAAGTGCCGAGATTTATGGCGTGGGTGGAGTGGTGTGTCTTAAGACCACAATATTTCACCATATTTTTGCCGTGGGGGTTGATGCGTTTATTTCGGATGTAAACTTTTCGAGCGACTCCTATTTGGATAATTTTATTTTTTTCTTAAAAACACCATTTGCCCTTTTGTAATTAATGATATTTTCGGTTGAGGTGTTTCGTTTCAGAATTTGCTACAATTTGTTTTTTTTTTTAGCTGTGACTGCACCTATTCGCCTGAAAGTGGACAAATAATTTATCTGGCAAGGCCAACATTCTAAATACATTAGGAATCCTCACAGAGAACATCGATTACACCATACCTGAACTTTGGTTTGACAAAAACTTACATGTAAGTTTCTCCTCTAGATAATTCTGGGAGGAAGATGCTTTCATGGAGGACAAGTCAATCAATCACAGATGGATCTAAAACCGATAGCGAAGTTGGTGGCAGTGTTTTCTCAGATAATCTGAGCCTCTGAAAATCACTGTAGCGTGTTCCAGGCGGAAATTTTGGCGATTGAAGGAGCTCTGTCCTGTCTGAAAAAAAAAACGTAATACCTGCAAAGGATATCCGCATCTTTTCGGATAGTCAAGCCGCCATCAAGTCCCTGAACTCGGTCTCATTATATTCTAAAATAGCCCTTGAATGCCGATCATCTCTCATGAAGATGGCAGAGCAGTTCCACATTCACCTTTGTTGGGTGCGGGCCACAGAGATTTTCCAGGGGATTGCAGAACCGATGAACTCGCCAAAATTGGAACCACTTTAGCTATTCCACCGGAAAAGGGTAGTATAGGTATACCAATCGCTACGTGCTAACTAACATTAAAGCTGGATGCCAATAAAAGAACAGACCTTAGGTGGACTGTTGAGCAAACATGTCTAGCAATCAAACAGATCTTGCGAAAGCTGAATCTGAATCGCTCTAAGTGTCTGATCATTATAAATAGGAAACATATCAGCGCAATAGTAGGTGTCATTACTGGGCACTGCCTCACAGGCAAGCACGCAAGAAGGCTTGGCACTTTTACAAATGATTTCTGTAGAAGCTGCATGGACGAGGAAGAGGAGGAGACAATCCTCCACCTACTCTGTACATGTCCAGCTCTCTCCCAGAGAAGAAAGTTTCATGTAGGAGCTTTCTTCAACAACGACCTAAACGATTTAGAAAATATAGACATTAACAGCCTCCTACGCTTTATCATAAGCTCAAACTGGTTCCATTAGTAAGAGGATCATAGATCCACGTGGCATCACAATGGACCAATAGGCGTAAGTGGGTTGGTATTTCCAACAGCCACTCTTACCTACTCTACCCTACCATGTATGCAGTTATAAGGATCTAATGCAGTTATAAAGATCTTTGTTTTTGAATGAATGGTGAATCCTATTCCTCCTGCGTCATTGTTTAGGTTGATCGCTTATCTATGGATAGAGTTATGGATAAGTAGGGCTATTCCACCGCATGAATTTCCTAGTGTGTTCTGGGGTACATTTCGTAGTTGATGGGAATTGAGACGGTTGTTTTGGGGCAAATGTGTATTTCCTGCAGTGCGATTATTTTAGAAGAATGTTGTTTTATTAGGAGTTGTAGTTCATAGCAGTTGTTGGTGTAGCCTTTGATACTGCATTGTAGAATTTTTAATGCTGGAATATTACATTGTCTTTGAGTGAATGAATTTGTGTTGTTAGGGCAGCATCCCCGCACCCAGGTCTGGGACGAATCGGGCACCGTTAAGAGACTGGATTGTTTAGTTTCTGGGTGTAGAGGGTCGTGATCGGTGTTGTTCTTTTTATTTTTAGATCTTTTTATAATCTTCTATCCCTGTGTAGTGTTTATTACTGTGAATCAATTGATGTCTGTCGTTTGACAAAGGAGCGTCAAATGAGCGATTTGAATTTATTTCTTGATGTATTGGTGGGTTTTCATTGTTTGTATGATTTTTTGTTTGTATTGTTGAGCTTCAGATGGGAGAAAGTGAGTGAGTTGCTGGTTTCGAAAAGTGGGAATTGAGTGTGTTTTTCTAGAGTTCTTTGAGTGAGAAGAGCGGAAAATTGGTGTTGTGCATTAGTTGAGTGAGTGGGTTGGTCGTTCTTTGAGTGGGTAGAGTGTAGAATTGGTGTTGTGCATTAGTTGAGTTATTTGTGATTTGAGTGAGTGGGTTGGTCGTATTGTGGAGTTTAATTGTATTCATTGTAGAGTGTGCACTTGGTTGTACCACTCTACCCACCATCAAGTTTTGACGTGTTTCAATTTCGCTCCGCGATAATTTGTGAATAATTGTTTTTCTGTTTGACTTTTCCTTTTTGGTTTCGTGTTTGAACCATATTACCTGTTCCCAATCACTTACACCAACTCCCCAGTGTCATCAAAACACAGTGACTTTGTATTTTCTCAGTGTCATCAAAACACAGTGTCTTTAAAAAAAAATTAATAATAATTAATAAGCTACTTGCTAATACTCTGATCTAATTTAACCACGTCTTCCTGTGGATTTGCTGATTGCGCTGTACCTACTAACACAGTGGAAATAGTTACATGCAATGGAATATGTGGAAAGAAATTCCATCTGAGCCATGACAATCTAAACTGTTCGATCGATAACAGCATAACCACCATAAAAGCAGCTGTTCAATCCCTGCACTCTAAAATCAGTAAATTAGCAGATTCTGATAAGTCTCACTGCTCAAACACATTACCAGCGATTCAGTCAACTTCAATTCAGTTGGGAAAAATTATGTCAACATTGGCTGACCAATCAACTCTTCTGTATCTCAAGCATGCTGAATATACTGAAAACATCGGATCCATTCAACATGACCTCAATTTTCTTAGTGAGGAAGCTGCATCCGCTAGATCAACCACTATGCAGATATTGGAGGAATTAAAGCACATCTCTAATAAGCCGGATGCTCCTCCATCTGCAGTAAGCCCGAGTAACAAATTCTTACATGATGTATCACCCTCAACCACTGCAGCCCGAACTCATTCAATAGCCGCTACCACCGAAGCCCCCGTTCAACCCTCTACGATTAATGCAACTTCGATCACCAATCCCGTCCCAAGACCATTGCCAATAATTAGGGCTTTTGGGACATCCTGGACTCTCCCTGAATGGACCAACAGAATTCAAAAATTAAATAAAATGAATTTTGAAGCCATCAAAAAACCGGAAGTGTCTACTTTCTTCCTCCAAGCTGCCCCACGTCACGCAAGCCCGCCCTGGATCAAAGCCCTTTTTAGGAGAAAATTCGGTATACAAGACGTCAAAGGTAAACAAGTCGGCAAAGTCAAGAACAAAAACGGCCAGTGTTTTGAAATACGAACACCCACTAAATACGATTGGATGTTCAAATCATCGGACGGCATACCAATATCGGAAAAGATGGTCATCACCCAACGGAAGGATATAGTAGATAACAAGTTAACTAATAAAAGAAAAGACAGCCCGAACAATTCCGCCCTATCCCATCAACATCCCGCCTCAAACTGGTCATTTAAGACCAATATCTTTCCAAGATTCTCCCCACTCCTTCCCCCTTTTGCACCATCTAAAAAGAACACCAGAGTCGCGACACCAAATCCTCTTCCTCCCCTCACCAAATCTTTAAAGCCACTTCAAAACAGAGTTTCATTTAACCTTGCTCCTGCGCCTTCTACCCAAGTTCCAACTAACATTGCCCCATCCGACAAATATCCTAACTTTATTAGCTCCCATATAGTAAACCCAACCACCCATTCCTCATCTTCATCTATCAATCCACCTGATCTAACCCCCCTCACTAGTCAAGATTTTAGTCCCGGGGTGCTTGACCAACCTGTCCCTTCATCATCCGCTCGTGCCACCGATTCTCACCCAAAATACCTTGACCCACTCCTTTCTGATATGAATGATGACAGTCGTTATGTAGTATCTCGTTTGAGAGACCGCCGCATTTATCAAAATGTTCGGCTCTACCTTGCCTACTTGCACGACAAACCCAACTTCGTTTGCATTGATGGCATAACCAAAACCAACATTATTGTTTCGATTCAACGAGAAGGTCTTCCTATTAAGCCAGCGGAATTAATGCAAATTTTCGTTCGCTACCATGAGAGTTTCGACATCCCTTCCGACGAAGTTCATAATAATCTCTCTACGCTGTCTGCGCATGTCAGCTCCAAACGTCTTTCCCATTTGCAAAGAACTCATTCAAATTTAAGAAAACAGCTGAACCCGATCCTAGTTAATTTAGCTATATGAGAAACTATCCTGAGACGTCATCCATTTCACTAAATATAACAACAACTTATCTGAAATCATTACCAAACTTAAAGATGATTTCTCGTCCGGCCCTGATGGCCTTCCGGCTATTGTAATAAAAGAGTGTGTTACCCATCTCGGTCCTCCTCTTGCTGCCCTATTTAACTTGTCTGTCTCAACAGATACTTTCCCTTTCCTATGGAAGGAATCTTACATCATCCCTATTCATAAAAAAGGAAGTAAGGCCGAAGCCGATAATTATAGGCCCATAGTAAAACTCCCTTGCATACCCAAACTTTTTGAAAGCATATCAACAACTGCTTCCGTACTGTAGGCCAACTATCTGCACGAATCAGCACGGCTTCATGAAAGGTAAATCGACGACCACTAACCTAACAGAGTTCGTCTCTAGGACGCTTCATGCTTTAGAAGACGGTGATGAAGTCGATTCAATTTCAACAGATTTCAGCAAGGCATTCGATAAATTTTCTCACCATCTTATCATCTTTAAACTAAAAAAACTTGGCTTTTCCCTCATTTTGTGGCATGGACCAAATCCTATTTAGAAGACGATGTCGATTCAATTTCAACAGATTTCAGCAAGGCATTCGATAAATTTTCTCACCATCTTATCATCTTTAAACTAAAAAAACTTGGCTTTTCCCTCATTTTGTGGCAGGGACCAAATCCTATTTAGAAGACCGAGAATACAGGGTCATCTTCGGATTTTCAATATCCGAACCCATTAAAGCAACATCTGGTGTCCCTCAGGGTAGTCACCTTGGTCCAATCATCTTTATCCTCACAATTAATGATATAAGTCTCATTTTAACGAACTCTAATCATTCTATTTTCGCTGATGACATGAGAATTTCCAAAGCCTTCTGACTCCCATTGCCTGCAAGATGACTTGAATAAGTTTTCGGTATGGTGCAAGCAAAACTTTTTGGAGCTTAATGTCAGCAAATGCCAAGCGATAACCTATTCCCGTAAACGTCTACCTCCCCCTCCAAGAAACTACTTCATCTGCGATGAGCCTATTCCTTCCACTACCCAAGCACGGGATCTAGGTATAATTTGTGATAGAGAATTGAATTTCGACCCACATATTGACAGCATTATAAATAAAGCTAACTCTGCACTCGGCTTTATCAAACGCTGGTCAAAAGAATTTTCCAACCCTTACGTTACAAAGTCCTTGTACATTACTTTTGTAAGGCCTCTTCTCGAATATTGCAGCCAAGTTTGGTCACCCTATAAACTAACCCAAATTCAAAGAATAGAAGCAGTCCAACGCAGGTTTATCCGTTTTGCACTTCGTGATCTAGCTTGGGCCGCTCTATATGGATTACCCCCTATGAAAATAGGCTAAAACTAATTAGCATGCATACCCTAAAAAAACGTCGTGAAGTCGCTGATGTACTTTTCATCCACCAGTTACTGACTGGAAATATAGACTGCTCGACAATAACGCAAAATATTGCATTCACTCCCAATCCCCGTAATCTAAGATCTGTCCCACTCTTCCTGATCCGAACTCACCGCACCAACTACGGTCACTTTGAACCCATATCTAGAATGTTGCATATAACGAACAACTACGCCGAAGTCTTTGGCCTAAATAGCAGCAAACAAGAAATAAAAAAAGCGCTGCTCAATATGCCTCTCCCTTAACATCTCCCCCGTCCACCATTTCTCCACGCCCCATTAGGTTAAGTAGTTTTTAAGTCTAGCTTTAAGTTTTGCTCGTTAATAAGCTTAATAAAGTTGTCCGGGGTAGACCCGAGCCAATAATAATAGTTGAAGTTAAAGCGGTTCTGTATTATTCTTGTTTTGTTTTGATATATGGTTAGCCTTTTGTTTATCGACAACTTTATTTGAAGAAAAGTTTACAATGGTTGTTGTTTTGCGTGAGATAGTGGGTGCTGAGGTTGCTTCAGTTATGTTAGTTGTTACTTTCGCTATGTGGACGTACGGCGGTTTAATTAATATGAATGGGGTTTCTTTCCCTTGGCTGGGCTTGGCGCTTGGTTTTGGAAATACTGCATTTGTTTTTCGTTTGAATGGTGAGAATTTCTTTCATTTGTAGGAATTTTGGGCAGCCTTTTACGGAGGAATATTGTGGGGCTGGACACTTGGCACACATAATGCGTGTGCATTTGGCCAGTGATTAGGTTGCATTTTGCATAGGTTAGATTGCCTGAGCATCTCTTTGTTGTATGTCCAAGTAGCTGACAGTTGCGACATCTTATTGGGTAGGGACATATTCGTTTACTTTGGCTTTGTACCAACTTATTTCGAGGATATCAGGTGGTTGATACCGATCAAAGGTGAATAACTTGAGTCCAGTTGGATAATGATTGCCCTCGCGTTTTTTGGTGAACTTGTATATCTCCGTTATGCCTTTGGGTTTCTTCTCTGGAATGATTTCTGCCTCATCGACATCGATCAGGTATGGTGCATAATTTTAGTGGGGGCGAATGCCCCCATTTATTCGGCTTAATAGAAGCTATAACTTACAAATTAAACTTAAACTAAAACTTAAAACTAAGTTTGGTTGGAGTGGTGAAGGAGAACGGATTTGAGGTAGGAAGTGGTGCGGTGGAAGTCAAAGACGGTAGGGTTTGAGTTGATTTGACGTAGCATACGGGAGATTGGTTTGTTCGCGCCATAGGGGAGGTGTGGTAGGTTGGCAGATAGAAGAGTCGAAGGGTACTCTACGTACGTGGGTTACTGTTGAGGAAAATGGAGTTGTGAAGGGACCCGTATTCAACGTGATCTGAAAGGAGTCGATGAATGAAGAGAAAGTCTGCTGCATCTCTGCGATCTTCAAGGGTGTTTAAGTTGATAAGGTTGAGACGGTTTTGATAGGGGGGCAGATTAAAAGGATCGTCCCAGGGCATACCTCGAAGAGCAAATCGAAGAAAACGGCGCTGAATGCTTTCAATTCTCGAGATATGAACACGATGATATGGGGACCATACTTGACTGGGGTACTCTAGGAGGGGGCGAACAAAGGTAATATAGAGGGACCTGGTCACGTATGGGTTGGTGCATTCTTTGGACCACCGTTTTACAAAACCTAGTGCAGAGTTGGCTTTGAGGATTATCTCATCCATATGTAAACGGAAGTTGAGCTCGCTATCACACAAAATGCCGAGGTCGCGAAGAGATTGTATGGAGGAGATAGGTTGGTTATGCAGAAGAAAGAGTCGAGGAGGAGATTGGTTTCGCTTATGTGAGAAGGTGATGGATTGGCATTTGTCGATGTTAAGTTCCAAAGAATTTTTGAGGCACCAGATCGAAAAACTATTAAGATCTTGTTAAAGGAGGAAAGAGTCATGGGGAGAGGAAATGGTTTTGAAAATTTGGTATCGTCGGCGTAAAGGGAGACAGACGAGTGTTTGATGATCATATCGAGATCATTTATGGTTAATATAAAAAGAAGGGGACCAAGATGGCTGCCTTGTGGAACTCCAGAGGTGGCCAAAAATAGAGCGGAGTGGGCTGACCTAAAACGAACACTGTAAAAACGGTTTTCGAGGTAAGAGGATATCCATTTTAACAGTATGGGTTCAAAGCCGAGGGCAGACAATTTAAAGATGATTAACCGATAAGAGATTTTATCGAAGGCTTTGCTAAAATCGGTTGCAACTACATCGACTTCATTGCCATTCTCTAGGGCAGAGAAGGCAAAGGATACGAATTCAACGACATTTGTGGTGGTTGACCTACCCTTTAGGAAGCCATGTTGTCTAGGGGAAATAAGTGATTTGCTTAGAGCTTCATACAAAATACTTTCGAAGAGTTTGGGTATATGGGAGAGTTTAGCGATGGGACGATAGTTGGTTATTTCATTCTTTGATCCTTTCTTGTGGATCGGGGTTATGAAGGAGGATTTCCAAGCATGAGGAAATTCTCCTTGTGAAAGGGATAGACGGAAGAGATTAGAAAGGGGAAGGGAAAGAGGGGAAGAACATTTTTTAAGAAATATGGCAGGGAGGCGATCTGGGCCGGGTGGAAATTCGTCATTGAGTTGGTGTAATTTATATTCGATATAAGACGGGTCCAAAATATGAGAGAGAAGTGGGCCATTGGAGAAGTTCAGTAGGTAACTAAAATAGGATGGCTCTGGTACAAAGGAGTTATTGGTGAAGGATTGTTTAAAAAAAGGTGGCAAATAGGTTGGCAATGGTGAGTGGATCGGTTGATGACCTGTTGTTGAAAGAGAGGGAAGGAGGGTAACCATCGGACTTTCTTTTGTAGTTAACAAATTGAAAAAGGACTTAAGGTGGTTTATAAGGTTGACTTGCGCATTGTTAAGGTAGCGCTGGTAAAGGGAATCGTAAAGTTCGGTGAAATGAAGATAAGCACCAAGATAGTTGGAATAGTCGGTAAAGGATCTGGTACGCAGGAAAACAGCCCATAACTTATTTCTCTGATTTCGTAAGGAACCAAGCTTGCGATTATACCAGGGAGGACTAGTAGATGATGTTTTAAGGCGGGAAAACGGAACGTAAAGGTAAAAATAATTAAATATTTCTTTATAAAAAATGGATAACTCATCCTTATACTTAGGTTGTGAAAGTTAAAGAGATATCTGCTGAGATATTCACTGATTTTGTGAAAGTTTGCTTTATGAAAGTCGTGGGATGAGAGAGTCGTGGGGGGAGTGGACTGGAATGAAGAGTTATGAAAAAATGAAAGTAGAAGGGGGGGATGGTAGTTACCGATTGTTGAGAGAGATAGGAGACAAAGTGAGACTGAGGAGGTAATTGGATCTGTTGTGAAAATAAGGTCTAATTGCCTGCCCATAAAATTGGATATACCACTGACTTGGCATAGACTTGAGTCTGTTAAGCAATCTAAGAAGAGACATTCCATAGCTGTTGTGGCATTTGAAGCGGTGAAAAACGATTTATTATCTGATTGAGTCCACTGTAGTTGAGGAATATTAAAGTCGCCGAAAATGAAGATATCATCAATAGAGCCAGACAGGTCAATTAAATTGTCGATCGCATCGATAGCAAGTTGGTAAGATTCGATAGGTTGAGCTGGTAGGATGTAGTAACATTTAACTTAAAGGGACTTGAGAGGCAGTGATATTTTTATTGCGACAAAGTCGGCTTTAGAGGATGAACAAATTGTAATGGGGGAAGAGTTAAAGCTTTGTCCAACGCCAGTAGGACGCCTCGACAGGGAGAGTCTTTATTTGTGCGAGTAGGATCGTCGTCGGAAAACATTAAAAGTAGGAGGAACAATTCCTGGTCATTTATGTCGGTAATCAAATTGGTTTTGGTCAAGGCGTAGATATCAAAGGGAAGAGCATGCGTTTGACGTAGGACAGCATTCGTTTTAGAGGGAAGACCTCTTACATTCTGGTAGTAAAATGTAAGAGGGATGTTGTGGGGTGGAGGTGTGAGCAGGATGGTTTAAGCGCTGGAAAGGGAGGCACGTTATGGATGAAAAAATTTGTCGTGGTCGGCTCGACTTCGCTGTAGAGTTGGAGTATGGGTGGCAGGCTTAAAATTCGGAAAAATTTTAGTTTTAAAGCTCCAATGGAAGCTGGGTCTGTTTTGAGAAGAGGAGGTGGGTCTTGGCAAATTGGATTTACTTGCTAACTTGATAGATCGTTTAGGTAAGACGGACTGCTTGACTTTATCCTGCTTCTTGGTCGTATTTTCCAACCATTTGCAGACACGCATCTTTCCAAGGTTGAAATTGTTGCTGGCTGGATTATGGAATAGCCATTCGTATTTGGCCGGCATATTGAGTTTGAAGCTGCGCTTACTTCTGTGGTGAGATGTTGGAAGTAGATTACAGTGGCTAATGGTGATGCCATATTTCTTTACGAAGAAATTCGAGATCCAATCAGTATCAGCGTTGGGTGGGGCGCCTTTGATAAGAAGCGTAGTGACCAATTGATTTTTCGAAGCAAGCTTATCAAGTCTACGCTGCCATTCGGAAGGTGTCGAAGTTGAGTTGAAGTGATTGATAAGCCTCCGTGGGGCAGCGATTGGACGTGTTGACATAGATGTGGTCTTTATTATCACGTTGGAAGAAACTTCGCACGAATCAGTAGGTTGAACCGTCCGCAGATGACTTGTATGTGGGGGTGAGTGTGAATCCACTTCAGGTTCCATTAATTCAGCCATTAGCGATGTATTATAGGGAACATTCTGGTAAGGCTGCGTTAAGTTTGGTGGGTCGACGATTTTGCTGTTTATTGTTGCGATGTGATGTTCAATATCGCATACGAGGGATAGAGTCGCAGTAAGTTCATCACTGACATCGTTCACTTTATCGAAGATAACTTCGAGCATAGGATCGGATTCTTTAGGAGAAGGTTGTTTGCGTGACGAGGACTGGAAATGAATGTCAATGTCGTCACGCAGAGAGCTTATCAACTCGCAAGTTTTTTGGTTGGATATAACTTGCGTAGAACAGATGGCTCTGATGTCACTTAACACTTTATCCACGTGACGTAAGGGAGTTTCTTCATTCCTGGATCTCCCGGAGTCTAACTCGATTAGACCAGCAATTTGCTTATCCATATGCTTTACTTTTTATTTTATTAGTTCGGCTGAGGTCTGCACTGAGTTCCGTAACTCTTCAACACTTTTAACACTGCTTTCGATGATCGAATTTTTGTCCGTGATCTTTTTCGCGAGTGCGTCTTGGTAGGAGTCATTGGAATCGCTTAGGCATTTTATTGCCAAAAGAACATGCGAGAGTGAGATACACTTGCACTCATCACAGAAGAAAAGAAGGTTATCAGAGAATTCCTTGATAAACACCGTATTTCTTTTGTTTAACCCGACGCAAACGACATGAAAGGCTTTCCCACAGATGCCCTTGCAAGTTACCCAGTCAGCACTGCAGTCATCGATTACACAATTGGCAATTCCGCAACACATATTTAAATTAGTTGTGTAGGTCAGTGAGGGTATAAATATTAGGTCGAATTATTGTTTTTATTTATTTTTGTTTTTTGTATTGCTTGGTTGCAATTTTATATAGTAGTTAGGGGCTTTGCACTGAAAAAATTGCAAAAAAAAATTAGAGAATTCAAGCACTAGGGTTAAGAACCGGAAAATGCAATTTGACGAAAATTAATTAAAGGGAGATCAAGAAAAACACGTCTGTCTGGTTTGAGTAACGGACTAGAACATAGACAATGCCTTTGGAGCTATTGAGCCGGATATACAATTTTACTGTAACCGGGCATATATTTGCGATGGAGTTGATTGATAATAACCTGTTTGCTGCACGTTGATCGTTTCCTAATAACAGTATGCTACCGTCTCTTAGTTGGATTATGCTCTCGTATTCGGAGCTGATAGCATCGATTGATTTGTTGATGATGAAGAAGTTTATTGATGAAAGTGGCTTTCCGGTGCTCTTCATAGAGATGACTACAAAATCCTGATTTTTTCCGGCTGTTTGTGAGAGGAAACTGAATCGTTGAAACTGAAAAACCTTCCATAATAGGTATATTTGTCAATGACAGCTTACGTTGGAATGACCATATATTCCATGTCACCAAAAATGCTGTGAAATGTCTAGGTTTCCTCAAGTGAAGTAAGAAATATTCCACCCCCTTTGACCTGGCCACAATATATAAAGCGTTTAACCGCTAAAAAGAGCATCCGGACAGCAAGTCCAATCATGATGAAACATGTCATTACCCATCAATCTAGAACAATCGATTGATGAAGTCATCATAAATCACCACTCAAATTATGTCATCCCAAGAGTATATAAACTCCACTTAAGACCTTCAATAGCAAAGTCAACTCCCAGCCGCAGGATCAGCTAGTCTTCTTAACTTAATTTAAGTTTAGTGTCTAAGTACCATTGTATGCTAATATTTAGTATTTTAATTAAGATTTTAATCTTTTTAAAAAAACAACATAGAATCAAGGGAAAAGAATAATTGGCACCCAACGTAGAAGGCACCTTGGAAGAAAAAGTGCAAACAGTGTAAAAACAAATGTGCTAGGTCAAGAACATTGACCCACTTTAGAAAATAACAGTGAAGTGAAAACTCTTGTGTAAAAGAGAAAGGAATACAAAGATATTACAAAATAATTTAAATAAAAAGTTCAAAGGTGTTTATACATAGGGCAGAGCCTTATAGTTAAAAAAAACAAACATGAAATCCAAAACAATAAGTGAAAAAGATAATACTCTGTAATACTACTCGTATGTAAAAACGTGTTTGGGAAAAAAAGGTTTCATCACAAAGCATCAACCTAGCAAATATAAATACAACAACCCTCAAGAAGCAGATATTGTATAATTTTTAGTATAATTATCTTTATTAAGTGACAAAAATATATATATATAGTATGAAACTGGCTTCCAAATAGGAAGGTTCGGTGTTCGTATCCCAGCCTCGCTCGAAAAACATTTATCTTTTTTAGTTAACGAAGATCGAGTAAGATCAGTAGTTGACTAGAAATCAACAACAAGCCAACATCCACTGAGAATTTATCTCCCCATTAAATGTTGGATGCCACCCATGGGACATTATAAGTGTATTCATACCCACTGGAGTGTTTAGTTCTTTAAAAAAAATTCAACAAATAATAGACGAAAGTATTGCGTGCAACAAGTCATTGGACGTAATACACCTTTACCGGACTTCAGCGGAAATGCTAGTACTTATGTCAGTTGGGGCGAAGTTAATAACAATTCTAGTTTCAATTCACTCTGCCAATGAGTTTCCTCTGCTCCCACAACCTCGTCATCAGCGACAAGTTCCAGTTAAGAATGCCAATCCAGCTCATAATGTATGGGGAAACCTTCTCTCTCAGCAGCTGATGCTATTGTCAACAATGGAGGTCACCTCAGCAATGTAGCTAGAAACACTTCTAGAAACATTTTATTAAATCATCCATGCAGCATATCTAACGACTCTACTGTCTTCACTATCGATGAATTAAGTGCATTAACGATTGAAATGATAGAATCATTATCACCTTGTAAGACAAAATATGATCAATTTAAAGTAATCGCACATTTAGCAAGTAAGTTTGTCTATAATACTCGTAGTAACAAGTAATTATGGACAATACATGTATTAATATTGTTAATTGGAATGCGAGAGGTATTCGAAGCAAGACCGTAGAGTTCACAAACTTTTTAAATACAAGCAAAATCGATATTGCTTTTGTTACTGAGACTGGTCTTAATTGCAACAGCAAGAAAAAGATTAACCTATTAACATATATTTTCAAATGCTATCGAAATGAGTCGATCGTAGAGGTGGGGGAGTTGCAATACTTAATAGAAGATCAATTCAGCATTCGCCCCTTACCTATTTTAAACACGCGTCTTATAGAAAATGTAGGTATTAAGATAAATTTAATAAATAACAAATTTATTAAACTCTACTGTGTCTATTTTCCTGATGGTGCTACATCAGTTGGAAAAAGAGCAAGTCTTAGGAGCGACTTAAGGAAGTTTTTTACAATAAATGATGACTTCCTGATAGCGGGAGACTTAAATTGCCGTCATAGAGATTGGGGCTGTGTCAAAGCAAACACTTGGGGAAATATTCTTTCAAGTCTTTCTGTTTTGTTGCCTGTTTCCGTTCTGTTTCCTCCTTGTCCCACCTATTTTCCTGCTAGCTATCGTGGTAGTCCTTCTGTTCTTGACCTATTTATTACAAATGTGGATAGTTTAATTACTCCACCATTTTCAAAAAATGAGCTTAGCTCTGACCATTACCCCGTATTTTGTCGGCTTCTTCTGTCAGGGGAGAAAAGTGTGCAATATCAAAGTGATTTTAAAAACGCCAACTGGGCACGTTTTCGTTCTGGAATTAATCAAAAAGTTTACAGCGTTCCGAAGAATTTAGACACTATAAAGTCTAAAGAAGATATTGATTCAATTGTTGATAATTTTTCCCAAACTATTTTAAGCTCTGTTGAGGAAGCCGTTCCGAAAATACCAATACGAAACCAATTGAAAAAACTTCCTTCCCATATTTTGGAGTTAATAAAGCTGCGAAATATTTGCAAAAGATATTGGCAAAAACATCGTCAGCCTGTTTTTCGATACCAAATGCTCTGCCTCAAAAAACTGGTTTCGAAAGAAATATTTCAGTACAAGAACACAGAGTGGAATGTCAAATTAAAATATTTAGATAAAAATGCAAAACCGTTCTGGAACATTGTGAAGGTAATCAAAACTAAAAATAGACAGTTACCATGTTTAAGAGCAAATTCTTGCTCTTACTTCACCGACAGTGAGAAATCGAATGCCCTTGCAAGTAGTTTTGCAAGTAATTATTTAGTATCTCAACATTTAGCGATGCTGATACGAATAGTCTGGTGAATAACACTATGCAAACATTCAATGCCGATAGTCTCAACTCTCACAATAATCTTCTTGTGAACGAAGAAGATGTTGAATATTTTATAAAGAGTCTGTGCATTAAAAAGGTAGGTGGTGTGGACCTTATAAGAAACACATATTTAAAACAACTTCCAAAGGCAGGGATATTATACATAGTTTACATTATAAACGCATGTCTTAAATTGCAATATTTTCCTGATGCTTGGAAAAAAGCTAAAGTAGTGCCAATTTTAAAATCAGGAAAGCCACCAGAAAATCCAGGAAGCTATAGGCCAATCAGCTTACTCAGCAATTTAGGAAAAATTTTTGAACAAATTATTAAGGAGAAAATGTTAGCATTTATCTATGATAATAATATTTATCCTAAAGAACATTTCGGGTTTCGAAGAAATCACAGTTCTTCCCATCAGGTGCAATTCAATAAAAAACCATCGTTCTTAAGGTAAATCCACGGGAATGATTTTGTTAGACATCGAAAAGGCCTTTGACTTGGTTTGGCATGATGGTCTCATTTATAAAATGATTCAATTTGGTTTTCCCCTTCGCCTTTGTAAAATAGTGCAGTCTTTTTTATTTAACCGTTGGTTTAATGTTCATGTGAACGGCAGCGTGTCCAAATCAATTGTGTTCAGTTCAGCAGTTCCGCAAGGGTCGGTGCTGGGACCTGTTCTCTTCAATATTTACCTCGCTGATTTTCCAAATCCGCCTGGTTGTGAAGTGGCCATTTTCGCAGATGACGCTGCAATATATTCATCTATTTGCTCTTACTATTGAAAGCAATTTAAGGGATGGGATGGATTTTTTAACCAAATATTATAATAGATGGAAAATAAAATTAAATGAAGAAAAAACACAAGCCATCTTTTTCACACGAAAAAGGAAAGCTTGTTTTGTCCCTAACAGCCATATCCGAATTAATGAGAAAAATATAAATTGGGATCCATCTATTAGATACCTAGGCATTTACCTAGACACAAGGCTTACGTTTAAGGAACACACAAATAGGACACTAAAGAAAATTGGTATTGCAATTGAAATGCTGTACCCTTTTATAAATCGTAAATCCTTACTTTCATATGAAAACAAAATCATTTTGCATAAAACTATCTTTCAGGCAATTTTGCTGTTTGGTTGTCAAGTATGGGGAGATTCCGCAGCATGCCATATAAAAAAGTTGCAGGTCGCACAAAATAAAATTTTAAAAATGATGCTCAACCTACCATGGCATCACTCAACATTGGAGCTGCATAATAGGGCGAATGTTGAATTATTATCTAATAAGATTGCAAAGCTTAAAGCTGAATTTTTAAGAAGATGTAGATTTGCTGACAATCCTCTGATAAATGAATTATATCGTTAAATATTTTAAGTGTTTTTAAAATTAAGAAAATAACATGTAAATTTATCTATTTATTTATTTATTCGTTTTTTGTTATATGTATCAATTTATTTTTATTTATTTACTATTTGTTTAATGTTTATTGATTATCAACTTATTATTATTCATTCATTTATTTATTTATTTACTTACTTAATTATCTAATAATTCACTTATTTATTTATTTACTTATTTGTTTATTTATTTGTTTATTTATGTATCTATTTATTTATATATTTATTTATTTATATATGATTTATTTATTACTTATGTATTAAGTGAACAATCTAGTCAATTATATGTATATATATTTATTTTTTCGTTTAGATTGGAGGTTTTTTTTCCGTATTTTCCTTCAAAATTGTTTGTTAATTTTCACGAAATTATTTGTAATTAATTTACCATATTTCAATAGTAAGATATTTTGTATTTATCGGATTATTGTAATATAATATGTGCGGTTACATACCTATGTAATTTTTTTTTAATATACGAAATAAAATATAATATATAATATATATATAATATAACAATTCTATGACTACAATAAGGGCAGTCGCAGGTATTTCCCTGCGTTAACTATTCTTAGAAATAAGATAGTATACAATGCCAATGATGCCTTAACGAATCATGGCACTGTTTTAAGTGACTCGTTTTGGGTGTATCGGCTTTTCAATGTATGCGTTCGGGTTTTCCCCAAATGCAACAATTTTGCTTGTTTACATACCCGCCAAGATCAAAATGAGCTTCATCTGAAAAGATGATTTTTTTGGCAAAATCGGCATCTTCTCTAAGTCGATCGCAGGCCAATATTTCCCAGCGTTGTTCAAGCGTATACACAACCATATTCGTTCAGCGGAAGGATAAAACTAATTATCTGTCAAATCAGACATGAGCTAAGTATTACCATTTACGAAATAAGCACTAGTTGAAAAAAAAAACGTTAGATGGCGGACCCTTTAGAATTGGTACAACCAAGTTTTAATAAAAAAATGTTTTGATTACAGATGCCTCTAACAACGCTCTTGGCGTTAATCTAAGAAGGCAAACATATTATATTCATATCGAAAACATTAAATCCCAAAGAAAAAAATTATGCACGCTATCGTTTAGTCATTGAAAACATTGAAAAACTATCTTTATGGAGTTTCAGGCTTAGAGTTCCATACAGATCATCAATCTTTAACTTTTGCAGTTTCAAGTCGTAACCCTAAAGCAAAAATGAAGAAATGTCACGCATTCATAGAAGAATTTTCCCCGAAAATAATTTATAAACTAGGCACTACCAACGTAGTTGCAGACGCTTTATCAAGGCAGTATTTAAATAATTTAACAGATGATTCTTCAATCTTTGAAACACAACATTCAGCTGAAAGCAGCGATAATATCCATATTCCAGAAACTAAAAAACCTTTAAACTAACTTAAAGAACAGATTCTTTTAACTCAAGCTAATTTTACAATCCATGAACAAATAGAAAATTTGGGAAAAATTAGACATATTATAGAATATGATATACCAGAGAATTTATTGTAGTACATATTCTTAAAGTATATCTACAACCTAGATTAATTGCAATTGATTGCACACCTGAAGATTTGTATGAATTGAAGCAAAAAATAAAAGAAACATTTAGTAACCAATTTCTGTATACAAAAATCTTCGCGATAGATATAACGAATAAAGAGGGTCAAAGTGCAATAATTGAGCAAACACTTACTCGAGCAAAGAGCATTTAAAACAAATCTATGCCTCGTATTATTGGCCTGAAATGAATAAACAACTTCAGGAATATGTAAGAAACAGTGAGATTTGTAATAGAAATAAATACGACCGTCATCCTCAAAAACTACGAATTGGAGTGGCTCCAATGCCCCCACCAATGTGGGGAAGCAATTACACATCGACATATTTTTCGCCCAAAAATTAAAATTCTTAACCTGTATCGATTCCTATTCAAACTTTTTAATAATAAAATTAATCGAAGATAAAACAGAGTTAGATGAGAAAGTTTTAGAATTACTGCAAAATTTTACATGGTACGTAAAGAAAATAACTGTTGATAATGAACCAGGCCTCACAATAGTACAATTTAAGACATTAATGCATTTATTAGAAACAAAAATATAAACATAGTACCACGAATGGTCAAATTATTGAAATTGCAAGATGCGTGAAACAAGAATTTCATTTAATAAATGATCTAGAATCAATCTTTAGAGCTGCACAGCAATACAATAAAAGTATTCATCCCGTCACGAATCTTAAACCT
The DNA here is from genome assembly GCA_949129095.1 of Volucella bombylans. Classification (NCBI taxonomy): domain Eukaryota; kingdom Metazoa; phylum Arthropoda; class Insecta; order Diptera; family Syrphidae; genus Volucella; species Volucella bombylans. Next base: position 274,358,987 of record OX422140.1, on the reverse strand, counting down.
TATGACGTCTTTTATAATAAATTACCCTACAACCAAAACCAAAACTTTCTGTAGCCCAAGATAAAATGCTAACTAATAATAAAACACAGAAATATTTAAAAACAATATATTAATATATTAAAAATATATTTAATATATTAAAAAATAAACAAAACGATATTATTTATGAGAAAATCATAGGTGGTAGAAATAAACTTGAATGTCCAAATATAAAAAAACAAAAAATTAAAGATGATTTAGGAAATAAAAAGATAGAATAGTCCCTAAAGACAATAAAAACTTCATTTTTATATTTTATTACAGAAAATGTTTTTCTTAACATTATTCATACTGACGACATATGTGTGCTAAGAAATTATTGATTATACTCGGGATAGTTACATCTATGTTACATCTTCCTAACTTAGTTTAAGTTTAGTATCTAAGTACCATTGTATTCTAATAGCATTTTCATAAAGATTTTAATCTTTTTAGAAAAAACCTAGAACCAAAAGAAAATAATAATTCGCACGATATTTCGAAAAAGAAACTAAAGTTCCACCCACATACAATGCAAATCATGCAGTTTCTCAACAAAAATGAATATTCTTTATGAGAAAACAGCACGAACGTTTGGAAACGTATTGCTTGCTGACGATGCACACTTTCATATCGATAGCTGCGTTATCAAACATAGCACGAGATACTGATGCCTGACAACATTATGGAACTCAGGGCTTATTGGCCCTGCTGACTTGTATTGCTGAATGATCGACGAGTTTTTGGTATCGAAATTGTAGCTGTTTCCCGGGTTCAACAACAGAACACTTTCAGCACGATGGGGCTACGCCACACACATCTAGATTTTCAATGGAGAAACTTAGGATAATTTTGCCAATAAATTAATCAGCAAGTACGGGCACTTCGGTCACCGGACCGTAAACCGGAATACATTAAGGAAGCTTACAATAATAATATCCGAACAATTCAGGCAAGAAAATATCTACAAGAAAATATCCGCCATGAAGTTGCTGCCATTGAATCAATGCTTTGATCTCGCGTGTTCACAAATTTAAGAGTCCGATTGCAAGAGTGTGCTGAGAGGGATGGACAGCATTTAAACGATATTGTTTCCAAAATATAAAATCCGCATTGCCAAACTCCATTTTATATAAATAAAATATGGGAATAATTTTGTAGTCTTTGTTTTATTTAATATTAAACTTGAAAATTTTCCTATGGACACCCTTATATTCCGCCAAAATTTCAACCCAAATTCAGGAAAAAGAGGCAGTTGTAGAGAAAAAACATAAAATTGGGTTACACATTGTAAAATCTAAGCGAAAACATCAAAATTGTATACCTCTTAAGGAGGCATTTTTATATTTTGAAAATTTTTCTACTTTTTCTACAACATCTCAAGAATGTCTCCTTGAACGCTCAATTTTAGAGCGCACAGCAGGCGATTCCGACGGTAGGTACAGAGGACCCTCCGGCTCCTTCTCTTAACAGAAGAAAGAGGCATCTCAAAAGAAGCCCTTACACTTCGTAAACAAGGAAGAGCAGATCTAGATGAATTTTACGGAAAATCAGAAGGAATTTTGTATGTCCCTGTCGTTTGTGTCGTTGTTTTGCTCCGAAAACTTTAAATCGGTTTTTCTCAAAACTGTATTTTTCATAACAGCATGCATCATAAATCAAAAAATAATTGTCCGATCGTTCTAAAATTTTGAGAAGATCTTGACTTTCAATGTACATTAAATCAATTGTTCAAACAAATTGGTGAAAAAAGTGTATTTTTTCTGATCTCCATAATTCTTGCAAAATGAAATAATTCTTGGGTTCTAAAGGTTTGGAGTAGGAGAAACAATGTTTTTAACAAGACCTGTTTTGATTTTTTGTTACAGATAAAAAATAAAGTCCCCAGCTTGCATCCCATTTTCAAAAACACTCGACTTTGACGATGTGCAGCGCCGCCATCTTGAAAAAAAAGTGTTAAATTTTTTTTATAGCTAACAGATGTTACTATCCAACAATAAAAGATTTTTTTGGCAAGAGTACGATAACTTAAGCGTGAAGAAATAATAACGGTTTTTTGTAGAACAGTTCAATACAAGCATTTTTTGTTATGGGCGAGTGGGTCTATCTCCCCCGTTTGGTCGGGAGGGGCATTTTATAAAATAAGTGCTAAAAATGGGGAAAAAATAACGGTAATACCTACAATTAAGTGTTATACCATTTTTTAAAGCCAATACTTTGTTGTATTAGTTAATTTTGAAATCAAGTGAAATCTATGCATAGTTTTCGAAAAAACGGATTTTAAGCTCAAAACTTGGGGAAAAAAAATGTTGGCGCCAAGTTATCGTACGCTCCCCATTTTTTTAAATAAAAGACAAATGTTTATAGACTAAAAAATTTTTAAAAATTTACCTTATTTCGCGACCTTTCCCCCTTAATTCTCAGATTAAACTCTTATTGTTTCTACACAATATGCCAAAGCACGACCGCGTGAACGCGACATTGTGGTTTGGGCATAAAGCGTATATTAAGCATACCAAAGCACGCGAGCGCGAACACGGCAATGTGATTTGGCCATTACTTCGAAATCCAGCCGATGCAAATGAAAGTGTTTTTAACCTCATCGGTATGCACACAGCACAGAAAACACGAAAAAGTACGAACGCCTTATTAGAGCGTTCACACCGAATACCGAGCAGTTTTTGTTTGATAGTTGTACAGTGGTAGATATGCACTCACTCCAATTTTTGCGATTATTTAAAAAAATGGGGTTTTTATTGGTATAATTTAAATCAGTAATGAGTGGTGCGATCGAAACACAATTTCGGGGGCGGGACTCTCCTCCTAAATTCTCCTAACTCTTCTATCTTTCTCTGTATCAACGGGTGTCTTGGGAGTCCGATCATAGATTGTGTTAACAGACAAATTATCCAGATCGAAATTTTTGTTCTGGGATCTTCCAGTTCGGGTAATTTTTCCATAAATCCAATTTGTCCATGGACATTCTCCCTGTGGTTAATTCGGGTTTCGACATTTCGAGATAAAGTCACATAGCACTATGAAATTTTTAATTGTTTACATGGACTGAGAAAAAACCTAAGAGCAGGGTCAATGCAAATTAATCAGGTAAAGCAAAAAGCACGTGGTTACTCTTGGAAGTTAGGTACTCGTAAATGACTGTATATTCTGACATTAAAATAAATTCAAGTGATAAAATACATTAAGGGTAAAACACAATACATATTAGTTGTACAAAACCACAATTATCCCTAGTCTCATCCTTTCTTTTAATATGTTTTCTCTCTAATAAACTCATTAAATCTTGTAACGTCTCTTGACTTTCTTTGTCTACTATTCTTATGATTCTGCTGGAGCTATCGGCTACCACATCCTATTTACCTTTTTAAAACGTAATAACGTAGTCAAGTTCTTTCACGTGTTTATTACCCGCAACTTGACGTGACCATATCAGAGATCTATGTGTGTTTGAGTTACAAACTTCGTACCTTCGTAAAGGAGCTCACGTGCTCCTTTACTACACACTTTTTTTAAAAATCTGCTTAATGGTTCGGCTCAGGGGAATGGATTGCAAGAGTTCCTATGCGCCTCAGCCCATTTTCCCGGAGAATTTTCCCTGCTTTAACTAACTTCAATAAATAATTGAGAAAGACATAGAGAGCTTATTGGAGAAACAATTGCAAGAACCTTGAAAAACTGCCAGAAATTATGAGTTTCCAAAAAGCTCTCTCAATAGCCTCTTTAAATAGCTTACGTCTGTTACAAAAAGAAGATGGCACTTTCACAGCTAGTCAAGAGGAAACTCTAAAAATGCTATTTAAGGTTGAATCCTCAGACTTAACCCTTTTAACCAATTCATGTGTTATTCTGAAGCTACAAGCTTTACCTGCAACTACGGAATTAATAGCGTATCTGACAATTAGTTCAGCATACTCGTACACAAAGTTGAATGGGCTCATTTAAACCACATAAGGCACCTGCATTAGAATCTTCACAGCACTGATTCAAAAAGGTCTGGTCCAGATTCTTCCCTCTAACCACCTTATTTATTAACTGGAGGTAGATCAAACAAGCCTGGAGGGAGGTAAACATAGTTTTAATCCCTACACCAAGTAAACCTAGTGAACTACCTAAATCTTTCGATAATACCGAATATGAATACATCCGAAGCCATGTCCGATAAGGGTTTTGATCACCTCACTAACCGTTGGATTAGAGCGATGCTTGTAAACTGGAAAATCTCCACAACTTCCAGTGAGACTAAAATCTCTGTCTCAGCTAGGTTGTCAAAAACGACATGACATGATCCTACCTACTTCAATATAGTGATCCCAAACTGGCAAATATAGGACTACAAAAACCCCACCTCAAGCTTTAATGGTATCTAGTGGTATACGAATGGATCAAAGATGAACACCAGGGAGGGTGCTGATACACCATATTTGGCGCAAACACCAGAATTTTGTAACCAATGTGTATTTCAAGCGGAAATACATAAATACATTCAGGTGAGCGCAAATCTCGTCCTCTGTACGGGAATAAAAAGCGTCCCCATCCATATCCTAACAAGCAAGCAGCTACAGTATTGGGCTCTAACCTCGTTGACTCCAAATCAGTCTTGTACTGCTTCCATACACAAAATATCTCTCATAAGACCAAAGTAAAACATTAGTCGGCGCGTGGTCATAAATGTATTATCGGAAATAGAATAACCGACGAACTGGCTAGAAACGGTTTGGCAAATTTTTTCATCGGGCCTGAGCCGATGTGTTAAGAGAATAGAATATGTATATCCCATTCCGAAAGCACCAGTGGGCTTCGCCAGGTAAAAGTTATCAAGCTCCACAACTGGATCATCAGATCCTGTAAAATAAAAATATAAAAAATATTTCGGAAATATGACAGAAGTTTTTCATGGACTTTCCATCGTAAGATTTTATCTCTTTAAGATTAATCGCAATACTTTAGATTTTTCTAGAAAAGGGGTTTAACACCTTGATCCGTAATATATTCTAAATAAGAGACTTCTATCATGAGAAACTCACGCTTATCCGAGGGCAACTTGTAACACACGCAGTCAATTGTTTTAGTTTCATTTATTGGGTTTTTTCTTATTTTTTTCTCATAAATTTGTCAATTGAATCTCATTTAATTTTTACCGTGAATAGTTTATACATTAAACTTCCATAAGTTAAGTTCTAAATATCAATCATATGTATCATTGTAAAGCTTGATTGGACTTTCATTTAGAAGCTCTGCCAAGTAGTGATAAATAGCCCGCCTGTATCAGTTGACGTGCATCAATCGGGAGTATGGAATGGGTGATTTCCTATTATCGATACTAATTCGCACTCTCTGCACGTTAGACACCCCTTAGTTGGCGAACCGCATCACCCACGAGTGAACAATTTTTTAAAAAAATTAATTGATTTCGAAGGCATTTTCTTTTTATTTTATTTTGTTTACGTTCCAAGAGTTTTTGTATTATACAGAAATTAATACAATATCTTGGTGTTTTAGTGCATACGAAGGAATGTGCTACGAGTTTGGCGGGGAAAACAGGACGGACACTCAACTCTAAAGCAACCATCCCGCTACATTGGCACCCAAGTCCAATTTTACTCACCAAACCAAAAAAAAAACACTTAGGCATCACGACGGAAATATCGATTTGCGAGGGATTGAGGCATTACAAACAACGTATGTAAAAGAGAAGGAAGACAAAGAGGCACATCTTTTGGCTGAACAGCTTAAAGGATTGATTGGAGAAATGTCAACATAGCTTAAGCACAAAGGCAGCTTTAGCCATTGCCCAAAACGATTTTGAGGAGAAAAAGATCCATTTGGCACTCAAAATTTGATCGCAATAATAAGTATTTTCAAAGTCATCAGAGAATAACTGACGCAGATGCAATAAAGAGCTTCCCCCTACTCCTGCAATATAGTGCAACAACATGGCGGAGAGGCTTTCATTGCTCCCACGGGGAAAAGGGAATAGCTTACTTGGACACGGCGGCTTGCACAAGTGTGGCCGGAAGGTCAGTATTTTTAAATCTTCTTAAGAATGAAACTCGATTCCGAAAGGCAAACGCTGACGTTACATTTGCCGTTGCTGATGCTGAGTTCCAGGAAATTTATATTACATATACCAGTATTATCATTGAAAATCGCTTGAAGCCGATAACATTTCGTGTTTTGCCACAATTAGCAGATAATTGAACATTGATTGGTATCGATTTTTTGGAATAAAATGTTACAGTCCTTGGTTTACGCCAAAGATTGTGGTATTTTTCAGATCAATGGAAGAAAGTCTTTGATTTCTACGATACATCTCAGAATAAAGACCTTGAAAATAAGCTTGATTGCGCCAGACTCATTCCCAACATTGGTAAATTCAAACCAATTTCACCAATTGGTGCTACGCCGAAACACATCCAGCACCTAATATTAAACGAAAACAGACCCGAATTTCAGCTAACGTATTAACGCCTGCATAAGAGCTTCAAAATCATACGTCCGCTTTTCTGACCTGGTTCAACAGCAAAAATTAAATCTCCCATTTGCATCAACACCACCACCAGAGGAATGACTCGGACCGAGTTCACCTATTAAAAGGTCTTAAAACAGGAGCTAATGAATACTCCCCACACTAAATACTGTATATCTTCCCAAATTCGCTAAGATCCGTTGAGGTGCCTCCAGAGCGTAATAAAGGCAAACCAAATCTTTTTCCAGTCTTGCTTTATGTATAAGATGATTTCGAATTAGAACCATATTTCACAGAAACACTCTCAATTGATATAAAATTGCGGGGAAACGCAGCAGTCGATCTAAGTTCCATTCAAAGAGATTGCCTAAATTAAAAGAAAAAGATGTATTCGGTCTAATATCTGAGCCGAAGCCATTCGCAATCCATATAATTAACACGGTCCGATTGCAGCAATCTTTTACTGTATTTCACCTACTAGAAGAGCACAACTCAAAAGTTAACTGACAAAAATGTTAGAAGCCGAAATCATCGAAGAATGTGAATCCCTTTGGGCAGAACCTACTGTGTCTGTGGCTAAAAAGGATGGAGGCATACGAGTCTGAATATACTACAGGCGGATAAATAGCATAACAATCTCGGATAGATATTCCTTACCAAAAATTGATGATCTCCTTCATGCAACTAAAAGAGCGTGTCCTAATTCACCTACGGCTTTGGTGAAAAGGTGAAGAGATCTTTGATTGGCACATGCGATAAGCTTGACGTGGCCTTGGTGCCAGCCGTCGCTTGTGATGGGAAGTAGTTCGGGGTTTTCCCGCATGAAGGCCAAGAAGTTGCCCAAAAGCTTTAACTTGACCAACTGCCACCGTTCAGGTGTTTCTGTCTATTAACGGGACAGTTATTGCGTCTAAAAATCAACAACAAGTCAACTTCCACTAAGAATTTAGTCTCCCCATTAAATGTTGGATGCCACCCATGGAGCGAAATAACCAATGAGCCCAAACATCTTTCTTTCTGTCTCTGTCCCATTTTCCAAAAAAACTTAACACGTGTTCAGGCATTTAAGTGTATTCATACCCATACTTGAGTGTTAAGTTCTTTTTATAAAAAAAAAACACTAATTTTTCATTTTTCCTCAGTCAACTTATAGCATCTTCCCACCAAAACTAAATTTGAGATTTAGAAAGAATTTAGCTAAATCCACCTAAATCTTCACTAAATCCCGAGCGACACAGATCAAACAGTCCTTTTTCCTGTCAGCACATGTCATTTCCGTGTACTTACAAAAAGAATTGAAGTCTGTCAGAAAATTTCAAACGAACGATTGGGATTATTTTTCTGGTAAATATTTTTAAATTTTTACATAACTCGTACATAATAAAACTCATTTGTCAATGAAGAACCAAAGCAAACAAAAAGCCGCAAAGAATGGTGCAATTGGCACGAGGATTTCCTGGTGGTACTGTGGGCGGGCAAAATTTCTGAGCTCCGGGGCGCCAGAAAAAATTCCCACATATACAAGGAGATATCCGAGGCATTACAAGCGGTTGGTGCATTTTGCTCATCAACCGAAATTAAAGTAAAATTGCACAACCTCTTCAACAGATACAGGTATGTTTACAAGCTTTCGTCTTTGTACGAGGCTGTTCTTATTTACAAATTAAATTTTTTTTTAGGAAAGAAAAGAAAGCTGTTGGTCCATCAGGTTCTCTCTTAGAATGGCGTTTGTAGTAAAAGGTACATTCCATATTGGCAGAACTTAGAATTAATAACCTGGAGATCTTAGTGGAAGACAGCATACTAGAAACTACTCGTAAGTACATACAGTAAAAATTTCAGATGTAATGCCAACTACTCCATCTCCGGGGTATTGGAAAACTTCAACATCATCATCAACACCAACTGTACATCTGCACCAGAAGATGATCTTCCATCCACATCTAGAGCTGCAAAAAAAAGAAGGAGAAGTTTCGAATTGAACTGTCAACTTAAGAAAGCAGATGAAGTTTTAAGGGCGCAGCTTGAAGAAATGAAGAAAAATTACGAGAAAGTTCTGAAGTTAGAAGAAGAGCGTAATGCTATTCTTTGCGACTTCGTAAATTCTTGCGACAAATTACACTCGGACTTATTAAATTTATTAAAAAAGTGAATTTGTTTGAAAGAACTAAGTTTTTCTTACCTAAGTACTCGTATCTAGTGATAGCATTTCTTATATTTACAACTGTAGGATTTCCGTCGCTGATTTGGTTGACGGATTCTTGTTGTTCTCCACATCGCTGTTCACTTTGTCGTTGTAACCACTGCATATTGATGTAGTCTGTGTGAACATTACAAATATTGTGTAATACACAACAACATTTTATGACCATGGTGGTATTCTTTATGTTGTTGTCAAGTACTTTTCCGATTCGTCTGAACCTTGCCTTTAAATGTCCAAACGCATTTTCGACTACTCTTCGACATTTAGACAGAAAAAAGTTGAATTTTTTTCCTCTGCAGATGCGGTTGTACGAGTACTAAAGGGGTACGGTTGATTATAATATCCGAGAATGTGAATTCTGAATCTCCAATTAGAAATACTGTATCATCTACACCGCAAATAGTTCTTGACATTTCTTTTAATATTGAGTTTTGACTTTGTACCGTTACGGAGGAATGTTCAAAAATTTGAGAATCGTTGCAACGGAATGGGTAGTCACATTTATAAAAATAAGCATGGGGTTGAAGGACTTTTTGACAAGTGGAACACAATGAATCGGTGCATTTTTAATTTTTAAATTTGAGCAGTTGGCCTGAAACATACCTTTTTTCCGATTCTCCACACTTCTTTTCTCATCAGCGATCAAAACTAAAATGAAAAAATATGTCAGAAATGGAACGATATGGAAAAAACGATGTGTTGCACCCGAGAATCCACTTAAGAAATGGATTCTCGGTAGAAGTAACCCTTCTTCTTCCTACTTCAATAAAAAGCGTTCCCTCTCTTTCGGACAAACTTCCTGCCCGCGCCAATGTGAACAGGCACTATGTATGGTATATTAATAACACCTTAACCTTCAGGCAACTAGGAAACTTGTTCGACGTTCCAAAGTTCTCAGCTTGGACTGTAGTTGGTCGTGTCAGCAGCTGGTTAAGAAAGTAAATGAGCACATAATTTTTTTTTTTATAATTTACGCACGCCTAAGGAGTTAGATACCCTTTTGCTGTTGCCTGGGCGCGGGCGGAAAGGTAGAAGGAGGAAAAAGGAAAAACTGTTTTTGTAGTGGTTTGAAACTCAGGTGTATTTGGTTTCGATATTCGCTCTCCAGGGGTGGGAGTCCGAATAGGACGGAGAGTTTTTTCTTCACTCAGAGTGATTCGAAGTTATAATTCGCACTAGTTTTTTGTGGTTGAAACTCTACAACAGCCAAATCTACGTGTCAGTGTTATGCCTTCACACGCAGAATTTTTCTGTCTGAGTTCCAATTACACAAATGAAAAACTGACTTGTCATAGCAGGATTCGCACCTGGACCCTCCGAGTGAGAAGCGATTGCTAGTACCACTACAACACGGCCGAATATATGGGAGTTCGAACAAGTGGAATGGGATCTCAACCAACTTGGAGTGCAGCACAGCTGGAAACAGCTGGCGAAAGATCGCGCCTGGTGGAAAGGCCTGTTGGTTGAGGCCCTGGTCCACCCCGGACTGTAACGCCACCTAAGTAAGTAAGGAAAATATTGGAAATGTTTTTCCGACAGCCATGAAAGAGCCATATTTTAACTAGCAAAATCAATGTTCCTTGGAGTAGAAACTTTGGATCCGATTTGTTAAACCAGACTGAAGTAGCACCGGTTGCCTAGGCTTATTCTGGCGGTAATCTTCGACAAGGTGTCATTTGTTCAGTTTGCATTAACCCAGAGGAAGAGCAACTCCTCTAAAGCAATGAGTGTTTACAGTGACAAATTGTACCATTTGGTAGAGGACGGGGTTATCTTTGCTCGACAAAATGTATTTTACAATGGCGACAGATTTTGGTCATCCTGAAGTGTCTATATCAATATTAAGAGTAAGGAACGCACGGTGGAAAATGTAGGTAGAAAAATGTAAAAAGCTACCACCAAGGCTTTGAAGGCGATGTTAGGAATTGTCTTCCAGCATTGCTACGAAGAGTGGCAGCACCGTTGGAATCCTACTTTGAAGGTGACAGTTCATTTTATGTTTGATATATGTGTTTTAAAAAAATTATTCTCATTACTTTTGGGACACATCACGTATATATTCAAATATATGTATTGTACATAGTATTATCTATATATATACCTGTATAATAATTGATCACTGCTCTTGGTCTACTTAAGTAAAGGCGGCTTAAGTACAAAAATTGGAAAACTAATTCTAAGAAATCACATGTTATAACAAATTATAGTTAAATCACCCTTACTTAAGTAGTTTCCAGGGGACACGAGCGAGGACGTGGCAGGACAATGGCAGCGTTTAAAGTATAAAGGAAACGTTATTCATGAATCATGATGATTTATATTACGTTTAAAAATAAATTAAATCAAGATCCATTAGAAAACTTATTTGGCAAAATAACAGCGCGGAACATAAATAAAAGTAACCCCAGTGTTGCTGAATTTAGCTCATTGATAGCCAAAGTTATATTGATTAAATTTTTATTTAAATCGAAATGTTCAAATTGCGAGGAAGAAGATTCGGAATACTTGCAGGTGGATTGGAACGCCGTTTTGCAGAATGATACAGAGGAGCAAACAGTGCTTAATGAGAACGTTCTTCAGAATGAAAACTGTTTTGAAAATAACATGATTACTAATAATATAATTAACCCATTAGATGATAACACAGTATCAGTTAGGGTACCGCAAGTCAACGACCTTGCTATTATATATTTTGCAGGATACTGCTATTTCAAAAAAATAAAAAAGATGAATAAAATCTGTGAAAATTGTGCGGGAGAAATGTTAAAAGACAAACACGATTTTAACCTAACAGAAGTACAGATAAAATTAAAAGAATATGAGAATTCGAAAGAAAATATAGTTCTCTTGTGGACGTCCGAAAAATATTTTCAAGTATGCCGTCTTCATATACAAATATTCTCCGCATACTTTGAAAAACTGCCTTTTGCGTCTAATTTAAGAGAAAACATAATCAAAGAATGTATAAAGGCAACAATGTCTGATACCTCTAGTGAATGTTACGAGCACAAGTTTAATTTAATAAATTTTCTAATAATTGTATTGCTCTGGAAAAATTGTAAATGGGTCCTTGATAAAAACAGAAATAAAAACACGATTCCCAGAAATAAAATAAGAAAATTGCAAAATGTAATGAACGCTTAAAAATGTAAGTAAGCAACGTAAGCAACGATAAATTGGCAACGATTATTGGAGGGTTGGGAGGGTGGGGTTCGATGTCCTGCCACGTCCTCGCTCGTGTCCCCTGGAAACTACTTAAGTATGGGTGATTTAACTATAATTTGTTAAAACATGTGATTTCTTAGAATTAGTTTTCCAATTTTGTACTTAAGCCGCCTTTACTTAAGTAGACCAAGAGCAGTGATCAATTATTACACAGGTATATATATAGATAATACTACTCGTATGTACAATACATATATTTGAATATATACGTGATGTGTCCCAAAAGTAATGAGAATAATTTTTTCAAAACACATATATCAAACATAAAATGAACTGTCAACTTCAAAGTAGGATTTCAACGGTGCTGCCACTCTTCGTAGCAATGCTGGAAGACAATTTCTAACATCGCCTTCAAAGCCTTGGTCGTAGCTTTTTACATTTTTCTACCTACATTTTCTACCGTGCGTTCCTTACTCTTAATATTGATATAGACACTTCAGGATGGCCAAAATCTGCCGCCATTGTAAAATACATTTTGTCGAGCAAAGATAACCCCGTCGTCTACCAAATCGTACAATTTGTCACTGTAAACACTCATTGCTTTAGAGGAGTTGCTCTTACTCTCGGTTAATGCAAACTGAACAAATGACACCTTGTCGAAGATTACCACCGGAATAAGCCTAGGCAACCGGTGCTACTTCAGTCTGGTTTAACAAATTGGATCCTGTTCGACCTAGAACATGTTCCAGATCGGCCAAAACAAACACATCTTCTATCAACGCCTACACATGAATTGTCAAAGTTAATGTCAACAATTTAGAGTCAAATCACACATATACATATACACATATAAAAATTCCATTAACATATAAAAGGAAGAACAATCAATAAAAAGACACTCATTTTTATAACGATTACAAAAGGTTGCGTTTTTATTTTTTCCTTCCGGACTTTTCATATACTTAACAAGAAAAAACATTGGTCCTTCCAAGCCTACAGTGAATCAGTACACCTTTAAATTAAAAAAAAAAAAAACATTTTTAAAACATTTTGTGGACTGGCGTTGCAAGACACGTACTTTTCCCCTTATTTTAATTTTTTATGCTTTGTGTGAACTTCGGTGAAAGTGCCAAACGGGTTCCCGCGTCGGTTATTAAACAACATTCAGTGTTCTTGGACATATTTTACTCGTATTTCCATTATATTTAAAAAATTACCCTTTTTTCCGTCCCGCTGCGTGGGACCGTTGTCTGCTAACAGCAACACAACCGTTTTGAATCACCGCTGTTGAAACAGTATCACGGAACGCTACTCCTAGTACTATTGTCGCTGCATGCAACACAACCGCTTGGATCACCGCTGTTGGAACAGTATCACCTAGCGCTCCTTCCAGTACCAATTCCGCTGTTTGGAACCGTTGCTTGCGAACGGAATATTGTTTGCTAACTGCAAGTTTCTCAACTGCTGTAAAAGGAAACGTAAGTACAATTTGTGTTTGTGCTTTAAGGTAATTTTAATTTCTTACCCGGATTATTTTTTTGGTGTGTTACGTCATAATGAGCACTATGGAAAAACTTCAAAGGGACATTTTAGCACCAATGCAAAAGGACACAGAAAACTTCAAAAAGAGATCCGAGGCACAACGTTCGAAGAATTACATCAATGCACGGATTTCAATCCTGGATACCAGTTCGGAGCACAATACGGAGGCGGTATCATCAAAGGACGTTGTGAATAAGGAAGAGTTAGCTTCACTATTCGACAAGATAAAGGAGGTTTATCTGGACTATCGTACTGCATTAATGGACAGTTTAGACAAGCTAGAAGCATCATCAAAAGCGGCGACAAAGGCAGCAGTAAAGGCAGCAACAGCAGCAGAAAACACAACAGGAGCCCCGGTAAGTTCTATGGAATTAAATATGCAATTAGGGAAAAGGGAATTGAAATTACCAGTCATGAAGTTACCCACATTTGGGGGTAGATATGAAGAGTGGAGATCATTTCATGATATATTTGTTTCGCTGATTCACAACAATTCATCCCTATCTGAAATCGAAAAACTCCATTTTTTGAAATCGAGTGTTACTGATGAGGCTGATAGATTGATACAGCATTTAGGCATCACAATAGGAAATTATACCAAGGCATGGTCTATACTTACTTCTCGGTATGACCATAAACGCATCCTAGTGAATGCACAATTGAAACTTTTCTTCAGTCAGTCAAGTATGCACCAAGAAAACTCCTCAGTTCTGAAGAAGATTCTCGACAAATCCACAGAATGCAGGCACTCACTTCAGAATCTAGGGCTTCCGGTTGAACATTGGGACTCAATTCTTATTTACTGCATGCTGCAAAAATTACCTGCAATAACACAGCAACTGTGGGAGGAAAAACTATGTATAAAAAAGGATTTACCCACGTTTAAAGAGTTTTCGGAGTTCCTGGAAGCCAGATTTAGGGCATTAGAGGTAGTCATTGAACAAAAAGGGCAGAAGAATAGTAGTCAGCGAACTTCTTCGGCAAGGGCGAGCTCATTTCATATCAGACCGAAACAAAAGGAGCAGTTTAGATGCAAAGTTTGCAATAAAGGTCCACATTCCCTTCGTACTTGTCACCGATTTTTGAAAATGGATGTGGATTCGCGAAAGGCCTCTGTCAGCAAAATAGGAGTATGCGAGAATTGTCTTGCTTATAGCCATAGCACCCTTCAATGCCCAAGTCGAGTACGCTGCTATTTTTGCCAGCAGCCACACCATTCTCTTCTTCATACTATCAGTCCACCCAACACTAATTTTCATAATTCTCACTCACTGACCCAATACAATCCATATATTTCAACAACACATAGTATACATAACCCTACACACTCGCGCGCACCACATTGTATACCGACATACACTCACACTTCCACTCTACACTCAGCTACATCTAACCCTACACATTCATATCAAACCAACAATATTAACGCAAATGCTCCTGCTTTCCATCCATCTGAAAATATTCGAGAAGTAACACCTAACAGTTCGTTAGTGAATACGTTTCACGCAGCCCACCTTAGCAACGCTCAAGTGCTCCTAGCCACAGCTGTGGTGAAGGTCAGGTCCTCAACAGGAGCGTACATTAATCTAAGAGCTTTGGTAGATCCAGGTTCCGAGGCAACCTTTATTACGGAGTCCGCAGCTCAACTACTAAAGCTAAAAAATCGACGAACATTTGTCGAGGTGTCAGGACTAGGAAAGGTTAATAGTGGAGCCTGCAACCACTATGTCGAAATCACGTTCGGCTCATTACACACGACCTTTGAGACAAACGCCCGTGCATATGTTTTTAAGTCCCTAACTGGTCTTCTACCTGCCAATGAACTGTCCCTCAAGCCATGGGGTCACATAAAAAATTTAAAACTAGCAGACCCGGCCTTTCATAAACCCGCAAAGGTGGACATCCTTTTAGGCAGCGGAGAGGAGCAAGCGTCACCAATAGCACAAAAAACGTAACTTGGTTGGATACTGCTTGGCAAAATTTTGATTGATCCACCTAGAACAATAAAAACGTTTCACCAATGCCTCGATCTCGAAACGCAGATGCAAAAATTCTGGGAGATTGAGGAAATACCTTTCAAATTTCAAGTGTCAAGTGAAAACCAGGCCTGCGAGGAACACTTTCTGCGAAACACAAGGCGAATGTCAGATGGTCGATACGTAGTATCGCTGCCATTTAAGGAAGGAGGACAACCTGCGCTTCCTCGAAAGGAGGAGCCCTGCGTAGGTTTCTTCAGCTGGAGAGACGATTTACACTCAATTCTGCACTACAAAAGGAGTATTCCCAATGTATCAACGAATACTTACATCGTAACCACATGAAGGAAGTTGATATCGTCAGAGACGAGGTACTTAGAACGCCGTTCCATTACTTCGTACCCCACCACGCTGTTTTTAAGGACTCTAGTTCAACAACTAAGCTCCGAGTTGTTTTCGACGCTACAGCTAAAAGCTCGGACGGTACGTCATTAAACGAGCATCTACACGTAGGGCCTAAAATACAAAACAACATTTTTGATATAATATTGAGATGGAGAAAACACAAATATACTTTTACATCCGACATTGAACAAATGTACAGGCAAATACGTGTAGCGCACAAAGATTCCTACTACCAACTTATTTACTGCCGTGACAGGAAAGAAGATCCAATGAAGATTTATCGGTTGGAGACTGTAACCTTCGGCACTTCATCAGCACCATACCTTGCTATACGGACCATCAATAAGCTCGCTGCTGATGAAAATCACAAATACCCTCTCGGCGCAAAGATGATTCAAGAAGATATGTATGTTGACGACCTCATTAGCGGAGCTGGTTCAGTAGAAGAGGCGCTTATAAAACGGGAACAGATTCGGAATCTACTTTCTTCTGCAGGATTCATTTTACGAAAGTGGACGAATAACTCTGAGGAGCTTCTGCGCGACATACCAATTAGTCAGCGAGAGGGCAACTTCTCTTTACCCTTCAGCTCTCCAGAGCAGGTTAAGGCCTTAGGTATAAAATGGTTTCCATCGGAAGACTATTTTTCTTTTCAGACCATTCTTTCGACGACTGCGAAGCTATATGACCCACTGGGATGGATCGCACCGTGTATAATAAAAGCAAAAATGATGATGCAACAATTATGGTTACAACGATTAGACTGGGATAGCCCAGTACCCTCCGCACTCGAAAGGGAGTGGCTCAATTTCCGGCGAGAGCTTCCGATGCTAGAGAAAATCAGAATTCCACGTTGGGTAGGCACACACAACTCACAGCAAGACCTTGAAATACATGGGTTTAGCGATGCATCTCAACGGGCATACGGTGCTGCAGTTTACTTACGGGTTTTGGATGCTCAGGGAAATATCCATGTTCACTTATCTAAGACCAAGGTATCTCCGCTGAAAACGGTGAGTCTTCCGAGATTATCTAAGACCAAGGTATCTCCGCTGAAAACGGTGAGTCTTCCGAGATTGGAGTTATGTGGAGCTGTCGTCTTGGCTATCCTTTTAGACCACACATCCAAGGTTCTTGGTTTGGAAAATACACGAAGATTTGCCTGGACCGACTCCACTATTGTTTTAGCGTGGATTGCGGCCCCTTCCACTAGATGGAGCACCTTCGTCAGTAACCGGGTAGCAGAGATACAGCGGTTGACAAAAGGCGAAATCTGGAAACACATACCAACAGAACTAAAACCCGCAGATCTGGCTTCACGTGGAGTCTTACCATCTGACCTGAAAGGAAATAGACTTTGGTGGAATGGTCCCGAATTTTTGCGTACCACTTGGAGTTTCAAGTGTCCACTCCAGCCATCCGATATAAAAACCGATGAGGAGCAACGGTCTATCCGCTCGCATTGTACCCTGACGCAAAAGAGCTTTATAAGTGAACTTTTCCAGAACCATTCTACATTAATTAAACCTTTACGAGTCATCGCATTCTGTAAGAGATTTATAAGCAACACAAGGCAGGTACCTGAGATGAGAATTTTCAACATACTCTCGCCCTCCGAAATTTTTGCAGCCACAGTTTTGGCAGTAAGGGCAGTGCAGAAGGAAATGTTTTCGGAAGAAATACGGCGAATCAAGGCCAGGTCAGGAGCAAAGGCGTTGAAATCACTCAACCCTTTTATCGACAAGGAAGGCATACTTAGGGTTGGAGGCAGGCTACAGAACGCAAATTTGCCGTACGAACAACAGCATCCAATCATCCTTACGCCAAATCATCACTTCATACAACTCCTGCTTAAAGACGCCCATGAAAGGACATTACATGGAGGAATACAAAAAATGATTGGGTATTTGCGATCAAGATACTGGATACTCCGAATAAAGAATTGCGTAAAGAAATATATTCACGGCTGCAATATTTGTTTTCGTTTTAGAGCCCGACCAGCACAACAGATAATGGGCAACTTACCAGCGTCAAGGGTCCGTATTTCGTGACCATTTTCAAACACTGGTGTAGATTACGCGGGACCCATCGATGTCAAGACCTGGAGGGGAAGAGGGGCCAAGAGAATTAAGAGTTATTTTGCTATTTTTATCTGCCTAGCTACCAAGGCAATACATATCGAATTGGTGAGCGATATGACTACCCAGGCCTTTATAGCAGCCTTAAGGAGATTCACAGCGCGAAGAGGTATATGCACACAATTATTTAGCGACTGCGGAACAAATTTCGTAGGAGCTAATACCGAGCTGAAAAGATTGTTACGCGAAGCGAGGTTCGACTGGAAGGAAGCAGCTGACAGACTGGCGAATGATGGTACCAAGTGGAATTTTATTCCTCCTGCTTCTCCGCATTTCGGCGGATTATGGGAAGCAGGTGTGAAATCCGTCAAATTCCATTTGAGACGGATCATCGGCAACGAGGTTTTTACCTTTGAGGAGCTCGCTACGTTTCTGACGCAAGTGGAAGCGTGTTTAAACTCGAGACCGCTCTGCCCGATGACCAACGACCCGGACGATTTCACACCACTTACACCTGCGCACTTCCTAATAGGCGAGCCTATAAATAGTATACCTCACCCAGACCAAAGTGAAACCAAGGTCAGCTCTCTCGATCGGTGGCAATGGATCTTCAATGGAAACTTCACCAAACATTCTGGAAACAGTGGAGTTCCGAATATCTAGCACGACTTCAGCAGCGACCCAAATGGCTCAAAACCGAACATGAGCCACAGATTGGCGACCTCGTCCTGGTGAAGGACGAACGCCTGCCACCGTCGAAATGGAACTTAGCCCGCATCATTAAAACTCATCCAGGGGCAGACAATCTCACACGCGTTGTCACTTTAAAAACTCAAAATGGAGATATTAAGCGCCCTATAGCTAAAATTTGTTGCCTTCCCTCAAGCAAAACTTTAGCCGAAGAAACAGTTCTTTAGAATGCAAATACAATAAACACAAATTTCCATAAATACACATTGTACAAAAATATTCGCGTCATACTCATTTGCAACTCACTCTTACCCCGCGAACCGATTCCGATATTAATATTATAATGCACTTTCATTTTCAGTACGTAAATTTATCAACACATACAATAATTACAGTCCATATTTATCAAAATATTAATTTTGGACGCAAACTTCAATCACACATACATACATTTGTAAGTCGTCCTACATCGCATCCAACATACGGTGTAAATAGATATAAATTAATTTTACGTACACGTATTTCAACACAACTTCTAAACATAAACCCTAAATTCCAAATAATAATAATAATCATAAAGTTATACAACACTACACGTATCAAACATCATATTTACAGAACAGAATCTATCATACACCACTGTCATCATACAAACAAATATATTTAATCCACACTTGTCACAAAATAATAATCCACGATTAATTACACACCACACTACACAGTTAACAAAAGAAAAGGGGAAATATACATATTTTAGCTAAACCCGACCCGCTCAGTAATACACACCCATACATACATAAATATATCCACGCACGCTGAACGAAAGCACCAGTAAAGTGCGTAAATTTTACCCGTCGCAGTTAACGGAAATAAACAAATTATATTAACTCACCTGGGACTCGAATTCGTATAATCCATTATCAGCAGCAGTGGAACTACTTGATTTGAATTCACTCGATTAATTATGTATTTAAATTTATTTTTTTTTCTTTCACACCACGCACCAAGTCAAAAAAATGTTACAATAAATATTGCACTAAATACGAGTAACAAAGGAGAATTTAATAATTTCAAACCGCACCATTAACAAACAAATAAAAACAACATCTTCACCGACCTTAATGCACAACCCGCCGATCAACGAAACGACAACTCCTTCTACCTCAATTGGACTTCCAGTCCGCAGAGTACTCACCCTTCACACCCGACTTTGAGTTCCAGTCCATCATCAACATAAACAAACCAACATCGAGATCCCTCTTTCCGTTCTGTTTTCGTCTCAATTGACATTTTTTTTTTCTTTCGTTTCATTTCACTAATCGCCTTTTTCTTTGCATGAGATGAAGTTACCAGGGCCGTCAATGAGGAAGTGAAGAAATTATGAATTCCATAGCAGTATTGCAGAAAGAAATAACCAAGAGGTCAAGCTGAGAACTTCGTTCACCGGTGGGGGAGAATGTTCGACCTAGAACATGTTCCAGATCGGCCAAAACAAACACACTTTCTATCAACGCCTACACATGAATTGTCAAAGTTAATGTCAACAATTTAGAGTCAAATCACACATATACATATACACATATAAAAATTGCATTAACATATAAAAGGAAGAACAATCAATAAAAAGACACTCATTTTTATAACGATTACAAAAGGTTGCGTTTTTATTTTCTCCTTGCGGACTTTTCATATACTTAACAAGAAAAAACAGATCCAAAGACTTTACTCCAAGGAACATTGATTTTGCTAGTTAAAATATGGCTCATTCATGGCTGTCGGAAAAATATTTCCAATATTTTAATTACTTACTTAGGTGGCGTTACAGTCCGGGGTGGACCAGGACCTCAACCAACAGGCCTTTCCACCTGGCGCGATCTTTCGCCAGCTGTTTCCAGCGGTGCTGCACTCCAAGTTGTTTGAGATCCCATTCCACTTGTTCGAACTCCCATATATTCGGCCGTAAATTACTGCGTTGTCCCCGAGTCTCGAAATTGAAGATTTTCGATCTTTACATACAAATATTTTGCGTACAGTTTTAAAAACTCCTTTTTACATAACTTGAAAGAAAAGGCAGCAAATATGTACTCGTAAATAACATATACATATATTTTCCGAATAAGTTCGATGTTGCTCAATGCTTGGAAATTTATCAAATTTTATAGGTACTTAATGTCCTGAGCACAAAATTAAAATCGGGAAATTGGTCTAGCGCTCATGTACATACGTATGTATATCTTCAACCCTATAACATTCAAATATCAACCACTTTTATAGTGTGGTGCAACGTCATACCCACCCCCTCCAGCACGACCACATCTTGGACCTTCGATCTCATGATCTTCAAAATTATATTCCTACCCCCATTTAATTTACATTGCATAACAAGTTACAAACAAAATAACAAGCACACGTACATAAACCCAAGTAATCCGGTTATGCTGGGCAACGTCAACGTACGAGTATGTTTTTTTTTATTTATTTCTTTCATTCACGTATTGTTTTTGCATGATAAACGACTTTGCATGTGTGAGTGACAAGTGGCAAGAGCAAAAAGCGAAAATAAATAAAATGATTTTTCTGCTCTTTGTAAGAACTTGCAGCTTTTTAAAAAAAATTTTTTTAGTTCGATTTCATTTTCATAGGACAAAATTTCCCCTATGAATGAAACATCTGTATAGATTTATTATCTGTGCTTTTACTGTTGCCTTGGCGTGGGTGGAAAGGTAGATGGAGGAGAAAGGAAAATTTTTTTTTGTTTGTAGTGGTTTGAAACTCAGGTGTATTTGGTTTCGATATTCGCTCTCCAGGGGTGGGAGTCCGAATAGGATTCGGAGTGGATTCAAAGGTTATAATTCACACTAGTTTTTTGTGCTTGAAACTCTACAACAGCCAAATCTACGTGTCAGTGTTATGCCTTCACACGCAGAATTTTTCTGTCTGAGTTCTAATTACACAAATGAAAAACTGACTTGTCATGACAGGATTCGAAACTGGACCCTCCGAGTGAGAAGCGATTGCTAGTACCACTACACCACGGCCACCCCAAGGAAGTACTATCGCAGAAGCCAAAAAGAAGATACCAGGTGTAATTGGTGCTATAGATTGCACACACCTTACTATAGCAGCTCCTAAGCTAAACAAAGAGTGTTGCTAGAACCGCAAATAAGACTTCACGCTAATTTACAAGCTGTCGTTGGAGCCGAAAAAAATGCATCGACATATGTGTCGGCGAACCGGGATCCTGGCAAGACAGTAGAGTCTTGAGAAGGTCTGCATTGTACAAAATAGTGCAAACTAATTACATTTGGTTATTTTCGTGCAATACCTTCCTTTTGGGTGATTCTGCGTATCCGGCTACTAACTGGCATTATGCGAGTGCCAAAATGGCTTACAATTGTGTTTTATATATCGTTCTTGCTCGCGGAACAGTGTTAGTTGCTTCGACGTTTTGTCTTTATCTTCTTATACCTTAGGAGTATAGGATTTTATGTACATATGTTTGTACATATGTGTATATTTTGTGCGCATATAAAGGGTCCGCCATCTAACGTTTTTTTTTTCAACTAGTGCTTATTTCGTGAATGGTAACACTTAGCTCATGTCTGATTTGACAGATAATTAGTTTTATCCTTCCGCTGAACGAATATGGTTGTGTATACGCTTGAACAACGCTGGGAAATATTGCCTGCGATCGACTTAGAGAAGATGCCGATTTTGACAAAAAAATCATCTTTTCAGATGAATCTCATTTTGATCTTGGCGGGTATGTAAACAAGCAAAATTGTCGCATTTGGGGCACAGAAAACCCGCACGCATACATTGAAAAGACGATACACCCAAAACGAGTCACTTTTTGGTGCGGAGTTTTGGTCCAGAGGCATAATTGGGCCATTTTTCTTCGAAAATGAGCAAGGAGTGGCCGTTACAGTCAATGGCTATCGTTATCGGGCCATGTTGAACGAATTTTTGTTCACAAGAATTGAAGAGGAGGATATTGGCAACATTTGGATTCAACAGGACGGCGCTACGTGCCACACAGCCGAAGCTACACTCGATGTTTTGCGCCCTGTTCTTGAAGATCGCATTATCGTCGTTTGGCCACTTCGAAGCTGCGATTTGACACCGTTGGACTATTATTTGTGGGGTGCCGTAAAAGATAAGTGTTACGCCGACAAGCCAGAGACAATTGACACTTTAAAGGCCAATATTCGTGAAGCCATTGGTGAAATACAGCTGCACACAATCAATAATGTGCTTAAAAATTGGACCAATCGTGTAGGCTACTGCATGGCCAGCCGAAGCTGCCACTTGAATTAAATTATTTTCCATTATTAACCGGAAGGATAAAACTAATTATCTGTCAAATCAGGCAAGAGCTAAGTGTTACCATTCACGAAATAAGTACTAGTTGAAAAAAAAAACGTTAGATTTTTTTTTTCCATTGAGTTGAATTTGATTTAACCACGGTTTTGGCCCGGAATTGATCTAAGGTAAAAGTTAATAGATGCTTCAATGGATAGCCTGTTTTCTGCTATTATACCGATAGGGGATGGGTAGGGAGAGTCAGATCACGGAACATCGCATTGAACCTCATATGTTTCTTTGATTATGTCATTTTCGGTGTAACTCATTCTCTCTATAAACCCTTCCATTAGGATAAGAGTATATTTCATTAACGGGGTTATGTTGGCAACGGTATAGATAAAGTGATTTGATTACCTTTTGTTGGGTTCTATAAAGCTTTTCCCAATGCATATACGAAGTATTTTCCTTTCAATTTTTTCTAAGTCTTTGGCCATTGTAGGGGAGATTGTAAATCATACCGGGAATGCATAAGTAAGGATAGGTCTTATTAAGGTTTTGTAAAAGAGCAATTTTACCTTATTTTTAAACGATGTATTCTTCAAGAAGGGCATTAACGTGAGAGAGGTTTTCCTTGCGTATGATATACGAGTAGTTATCTGCGCATGGTTGTTAAATTTGAAGGTGGAGTTATAGTTAACTCCTAAGTATTTAATTTTGTTTTTAAATGGGATAACTGCTCTCCGCGACTACCCCCGCTACGCCTTTCTGACTTGCGTTTCTGCAGCATATTGTTTCTGATTTTTCCTGATTTATTTTAATTCCCCAGTTCTTGTAGTAGACGTTGATGAGCTCTAAGTGGAATTTTAGATGTTGAATCGCTGTAAGTGAGAATACGTCATGAGAGTAAACTAACGTATCATCTGCGAACAAAATCGCTGTGGATTTGATTCCGTTGCTATCACTATAATTATGAGGGAAGTCATAAAGGAAGATGTTATATAATTTCGGACCCAAGATCGAACCTTGTGGGACTCCTCTTCCCGATAATCCTTGGATGGAGTTGGTATTGTTAATTTGAACGAAGAAGTTCCTACCGGAAAGAAAACTATGCTAGAGAAACGCAAGTTGTAATGGAAATTCTAGTTGGACCAGTTTGTGAATAAGTCCCTCTCTCCAGACACTGTCAAACGCTTTCTCAATGTCAAGTGAGCAGACTATTGTACAATTTTTCCTTCTAAGATTGTTAGAGACGTTGTGATGTAGTTTTGAAAAAGCATGTGTAGTTGAATGGCTTTTGCGAAAGCCAAACTGAAAGTCCGGAATAAATTCGATGTGTTCCTCAGTGTGTAGGTTAAGTTTATTTAGAATTATTCGTTCGAAAATTTTCCCAAGGTTAGAGAGTAGTGAAATCGGACGGAAGTTGCTGATGTCATGGTTAAGTAGTTTTTTTTTATGGGCAGAATTTTTGCCACTTTCCACTCATTAGGAAAGAATCCATTATTGATGCAATTGTTTAAGATGATAGTTAGATACTTGAGAGCTATTTGCGAGAGATGTTTTATGATGAAGTTTGGGATACTGTCAGGACCTGATGATTTTTTAGAATTTAAATTGCTAGTAATTCCTTTAATTTCAGACAGGGATGTAAAGAAATTGTTGAACTGTGGGTTAAATGCGGAATGGCTATGGTCAAAATTAAAGTGACGTGGGGGTCTTGCATTGTTTAGGCGTTGGGGAGTTTCCTGAACTTCATCGCTAAGGACCTGGTTGAAAGAAGGAGTAATGACTCTGAAAGAATCAGAGTAGTAGTCCCTAAAAGCACTTACTATTCCCTCCTCATCCGTTATTTTATTACCATCCACGATAACTTTATCACAGAATTGATTTTTCCTGTTCCTTGAAATTTGATGATTGATGATGGTTTGATCTTGGAAAAACAAATATGTCGAAAAGAATTCTAGTGTCAAATTATCCATGGCTACCAACGTCCAAGGAACAAATAATTTTTTTAAACTTGATTTGGCGCCACCTGGGATTGGGATTCTTCAACGCGGTATCTCCACTTTTGATTACCTACTGACTAAATTATACTTTATACTCATTTTTGATTTGTTATTTTTTTGCGAGTAAGTGAAAGTGAAAAATCCATACTCAGTGCTATGGATTCCTCAAAAAAATACCAACAATAGTTGTTATAGATAGAATAGAAATAGAAATCTATTTCTAGAAATCTATAAAAATATTAACAGCTGTGACAATATTTTTGACAGCAAACGTCAATCTACATCCTAAATACTTTTGGGGACCCCTTTTTTTTTGCTAAATCCCGGACTTAATTTTGGTGGGGACATGATACGAGTATTAGGCGGTTATTCCTAACTATAGAATTAATATTTCTCTTTCTTAACTTGAGTTAGGCTGTTACTCCAACCTACAGTTTTGGCTTTGTATAAACTTATTTCCAAGCGAGGGCATAATTCTCTTAAAATCATGTATCTAGTAGTTATTCAATTTTCGAATTTAAAATATTTTGAATCTGATGACATTTTTGTTTGGGCAGACAAAAGGCTTTTTTTTGTACTCCGATTTTGTTCCAGTGGAACACTAAAAACTTCTTCCGACTTTTCTTTTTTAAATATATGTATGTAGAAATCTATAACCTACAGTTTGTATTTTATTACTACAGCTTATATATCACTACAGTTTGTATATTATTACTATCGTTTGTATTTATTATTGATTGTATTTGATTCTCAGTTTACGATCGTTGACCACCGACCGTGTTGTTTATGTTTCGAACTCTAATCACCATGATGAGACATTGTTTATGTTTCAGGCTCTAATCACCCTGATGAAACATCGTGCGCTCGTTGGTCGACCCTTACGACCTGAATTCGTCTTCGTTTTTTGAGTCGCAACTGCAGAGGTGTGGAATCGATTATATTTATTCATCATGAACGGAATGCTTGTGTTGACCTAGATCGACGGTCATAAATAGCAAAGACGATGCGATAATTTATTATTAGCAATACAATGAGTCCGTTGAAACTATTATTGGTCATACTGGGAGCGTGCGGTGGATAGATGGCGTTACCCTTCATTGTAAAACTGTGGACTTTTCACCAAATTTTAAATTCGGTTGGCCTGTGGAATTGGCTGGTATGAGGGTGAGAAGTCGACGAGCGAGCAAAGGATAGCAAAAGGAGGCAGTCTTGCTTGGTCCAACTATGTACGGTCGACGGTGCGGATTAAATTAAGTTTTTTTTTGAAAATTCTTATTTACTAGGCTAAAAATAAAGATTAAGTTTTCCTACATAGGCGCTCAACCGAGATTCACCGGATAAACTTGGAAATCTTTTTATTTATTGTTTTTTTTTCTCAGGTGAATAACGACTGTGATGATACGAGCGTTAAGAAGGATAAGCTGAAATAAAGCTAAGAAGTTGGAGAAATGCTAAGAGGACAAGAAGTTAAGTTAAGAAGGTGAAAAAAAGAAAAGAAGTTGGAGAAGTGGTAAGAGGATAAGAAGAGCAAACAATACGAGTGCCTAGAAAAATAAGTGCAAAGCGGGGAAAGTTCAAAGGAACAGTGGTGGTTACGGAGTAAAGTGAACGGACGATTTGCAGACATTAACGGTTCGCCAGCTACAGGCATTCCTTAACTTCTAGGGTTAGTACCTACATTAAGACTAATCATTCGTCGAATCGACGACTCAAAGTTTAAACCCAATTTGTAGAAAAATTTATTTACAAATCGCGTCCGCACACAACAAGAACTCATGGATGACTAGAGCTATACGAAGAACGAAAGGGATCGCGGAAAAAGCAAGAGAGAAATTAAAGAAATAAAAAAAAGTGTTCGTCGAATCGACGAACCTTAGTTTTCTACTGTTAAAAGTAAAGGGCTGTCCAATAGGTACAACATCAAATATGACTTAATGGATCGAGTTCGTGTACTTTCGGAGGAAGTGTGAAGACAGAAGACGTGTTACACGCCATAAGAGAAGAGGAGGAGGAACTAACAGAGACGAGTGACGACCAATTAGATATAAGCGACCAAGGCAAGGAAATCCGACAACAAGCAGAAGAGTCAACGATGTCCACAAAAGCCAATTTCGTTTTCCGATATGTCGAAGAGTTTTCGCAACAATTCTCGGGAGAGGGAGGTAAAGATTACGCCAATTGGATAAAGGAATTTGAAGAAATATCCACATCGTGCGAGTGGAATGAGGTGCAACGATATCTCTAGTTTCGTAGGTTACTTAGGAGCCGCAAGATTAGTAGTGGAAGCGACGGAGGGAATCACAGACTGGGCCAAACTGAACCGTCTTTTGGTAAGGAAATTTGGGAAGAAAACGTCGAGCATCGAGACACACAAACGATTGGAGGCTAGGAAAAAGAATCCCTCTGAGACGCTATTGGAATATTTGTACGTGATATCGCAGATTCGTGGTAAGGGAGACGTGGATGAATTTTCCCTAATAGAATACATAACTAATGGAATCCCAGACAAAGCGAGTAATAAAACAATACTCTACGAAACATCAATAATTGCAATACTAAAATCAAAGTTGGAAGCATACAGTAGGATGCAACGACATATGCCGAAATATAAAGCTGAGGCTGGTAGACCTACCGGGGCCAGACCACACTCAATCCAGGAGGTGCGTTCCCCCTTGGCGCTGAACTGTCCTGATCGAGCTAAGGGAGCACTTTGTTTTCGATGCAACTAATTCGTACACAGAAGAGAATGATGTTTTAGACATCGGAGTGGTCGATGACGAAGAAGACACAGCTGAGAGCAGCCTGCGGGTTGGGAACGACAACTATAGAAAAGTCATATCCGATATTGTTTCGACTTATTCTCCCAAAAGGGTCTCGGGGTCGTGCATTGAGATGAACCTCGTGCTAACGGACGAAATTCCTATCCACCAGAAGGCCAGGAGGCTAGCCCCACCAGAAAAGGAAGCAGTGTGCAAGCAAGTGGAGGAATTGTTGGAGCAAGGTGTCATCCGTCACAGTCGATCGAACTTTGCTAGTCCTATCGTTCTAGTGAAGAAGAAACAATCGTTTGTGCATGGACTACCAAAAATTGAATATTAGGATTGCTAGGACCAGTAATAGAGGAAATTCTGGAGAAACTATATACAGCGAAAGTATTCATCACATTGGATCTTCGTAACGGGTTTTTCCAAGTGGATGTGGCAGAAAGCAGCAGAGAATATACCGCATTCATAACTCCAGAGAGTCAGTACGAATTCTTGAAGGTACCCTTCGGACTGTGTAACTCACCTGCGGTTTGTTAATACAGTTTTTCGAGACTGGATAAAGTAAGGCTATTTACTTTTGTATTTGGACGACGTAATTATCGCCGCGGAAGATGAGGAGGAAAATTTAGCAAAGATGTCTTATTAAGACTCGCATAGGAGAGCGGTCTGATGATTAAATGGGAAAAGTGCGATTTTCTAAGCAGGTCCACTAAATTTCTTGAGCACGTTGTGGAAAACGGGAGTATAAAACCGTCGTTTGAAAAGATAAGCGCTGTGGGGAACTTTCCAATACCGACTAATGTGAAACAAGTGCAGGGTTTCCTGGGACTGACTGGATTCTTCCGTAAGTTTGTACCTAATTATTCTGTTTATGCAAGACCACTTTCAGACCTGACCACTTTTGAACTGGACCAGATTGTTGCATTTGAATCCATAAAGGATATGTTATGTAGAGAGCCTGCACTGAAGCTATTCAACCCAATGCTGGAGACGGATCTACATACGGACGAGCGTATGGTCGGATATGGTGGTGTTTTACTCCAGAAACACGAAGGCCAGTTGCCTATATTGCCTATAGTGAAATGTATCAAGAAGCTACGCATCCACTTGTTGGGAGTGAAGTTCAAAATTTACACGGACTGTAAAGCATTTCAGGCCACAATGAACAAAAAAGACTTATGCCCACGACATCTCCAGGTGGGCAATCATGTTGCAAGAATATTCTTGTGAGGTTTTACACCGCTCAGGATTATCTATGCGTCACGTCGATGCACTCAGCAGATAGCCAGCAGTACTATGGATTGGGTATGGTATCCTTGAGAGAATCAAGAATCCCCAAGGCAAGAATGAATTCTGTCAATTAATCATAGATGTTCTCAAAGCAACAGGAACCTACAAGGACTACGAAATAAGAAGTAATCTACTGTACAAGTTTGTTGAAGGGGCTCATTTGCTCGTGGTGCCTAGATCTATGTGGAAGGAGATTCTGAGAGGTCACGATGAGAAAAGTGGCTAAGGAAGAAATACAAAAGGTGCAGGAAAAGAATAGGAGGACATTCTCAACTGCAGAGGTGTGGAATCGATTACATTGATTCATCATGAATGGAATACTTGTGTTGACCTAGATCGGCGGTCATAAATAGCAGAGACGATGCGATAATTTGCTATTAGCAATACAAGGACTCCGTTGAAACTATTATTGGTCATACTGGGTGCGTGCGGTGAATAGAAGGCGCTAACCTTCATTGTAAAACTGTGGACTTTTCACCAAATTTTGAATTCGGTTGGCCTATGGAATTGGCTGGGATAAGGGTGAGAAGTCAACAAGCGAGCAAAGGATAGCAAAAGGAGGAAGTCTTGCTTGGTCATATTTGGAGTACGGTCGACGGTCCGGGTTAAATTAAGTTTTTTTTTGAAAATTGTTATTTACTTAAGCTATAAATAAATATTAAGTTTACCTAGATATATTGGCTTGCGAATGAATTTGAACACTCAGACTAATAAATTGGCCAAACACAGCCGATTGCACGAAAACAGAAATCTAGTACGACAACCAATACTATTTGACGTTTATACATATTTATATGGGTTAGTACATTTTGACATAAAATCCAAGAGAGAAATTTTGATTCTCAAATAAAAACAGGAACCAACATTTTGTTTCTGAAAAAAGAAGAAAAAGTTTTATGTCACAATTTTATGAGCACAACTCCGGAGCTTTTTGCCTGCCCACACGGATACCCCATAAATAGACTTTTCCCAAACAAACGTATTTAAAATTAAGTTGATTTAGCCCGTTGTGAACAGTCGCATATGAAGTGAATTTTAAAAGTGATAATTATTAAATAATAAAAAGTGTGTGTTTGAAATGTGTTATAGAGGATTAAATATGGTGAAGAATGGTTAGATTGACAAACCAAAGTGACAAGCACATGAACTTTAATGGCGATCAATTCACTATACTTCAATAAAAACTTAGACCGACTTGATGAGCCCAACAAAAAATTATTGGGTGTGAGAGCTCCATCATCATAAGCAATATATGTCAATGGACGAGAGTTAATTATGTTCTCAACGTCGGCCATCATCGTAAGCAGCAGCTCATCACTCGGGTTTCTAGTGAACATAATTTGTGCAAGAGTTTGCTTCGCAGGGCATACCAAGCGCTCCCATGTGGGAAGCTGCTATAAGAATGAATGACCTTTTGACCCTTCCCCCACCTATGCCTTTAACCGCGAAAATTTATACCGTTGTCCGTACAGAATTGTATTGGGAATCCTCTTATAGTGACAAATCGTTTCAAAGTCTTAATGCACGAGCTGGTTGTCAGAGAATGAACGACTTCCACATGAATCGCTATAAGCAGGTGAAGATTACACCCCATCGTTTTTCCACACGACGACCCACTGTTACCGACATCGGTCCAAAATAGTCTATGCCAATATATGAGAATGGCTTCGTAAACGTCTTTAGCCTTGCCGGGGCAGCTCACCCATTATCTTTCTTGTTGCGACACTCTTGGCAACGACGTTGTACATTTTTAACCATTACACGTAAAGTTGGAATATAAAATCTCTGACTAACGTTTCGAGATTTGTACTGGTGTTTGTATTTTCGATGATAATGATCGAGAATCAGATACGTAATGTAGGGCTACTTTGCCAGTACGGCAGGCCTTTTGGTGTCAAGGGCCACATTCTAAGAGGCATCTATACTTGCAGAAATTCTAAGCAGCCTCCATAGTAGGTAATGGGTCGCTTTAAACTGGGAATTCGGTGTGAGAGCGAGAGGGTAGATGTGTGAGTGAGTTGAATATAGTATGGCGGGTGAATAGTGTCGGTAAGTGTTTGATCCTGTGGGAAGTGTGTTGGAGTCATGTGATAAGAAATGTGTCGTTGGTAGGGAGTTGGTGGTTGGTATGAAGCGGTTTAATGGCTGTTGTTTAGATAAGGGGTATTGAGTATGTTTTGTGTTTAATCGTATGGGATGGATTGTAGGGTTGAATGTTATCAGTGTTTTGTAGTTTTAGTGTGAATATAAGAAGGTGTGAGTAATTTGTGTGTGTTTGAGGAAGGGGGCTTTGCATCTTGAGTGGTAGAGGTAACATGTGCGAACCGAAGAGGAGGGGGGGGGGGGGTCTGAAATGTTGGTTTTCCATGCGAACAGAACTCATAGATAAATAAATGAAATCTCTTAAATTAACAAGTTTAGAAATCTAATCTATGAAATACAAAATTTAAAAATAACATCGAAAGAATCAATTCTGAATTTTTAAAAAAAGAAAAAGAACTTGATACTCTTACCTACTCCTCTTCCTTCTTGATTAAATTGTTTAAAAGTCAATTAGTAAGTATCTGTAAGTTCATAAGATATGATGTCCGACCTAAAAACCTCGCTGATATTGGATGAGATTTTATTTTTTTTAAAAGCGAACCAACGCATTTTATTGCATGAACATTTGCGTGAGATTATTGGATGCATTTCTTATCTAAGGCAATTCGAAAATGTTTCCAACATCTCAGCAATACTTGGTCGACATTTTGTTATTTGTCCATGGCCTTCAAATTTATGCAAGGATGGACCAGATGCATGTGCTTTCTATATGATTGAAAATAAATTACTTAAAATAAAAAAAAATAATGGCATTGTATCAAAGATTAAAAAATAAAAAACCTAACATATCAGTATTGTTTTAGTTTTATTTTCCAAATAATGATTTATAAAAAGAGAAATATTCGGCTTTTATTTTATTATTCCATATGATGGATAAACGAAACGTTGTGGAGGAATTGCACAAATCTGCGCGAAAGCGTTTCAGTAGGCGATGAGTTAAAATAAAAGGATTATATGGTTTATGGCAAGCAGATTTGGTTGAAATGATACCGTACAGTCAGGAGAACAAGGGATACAAATATTTAATGACAGTTATTGATACTTTCTCAAAATATGCTTGGGTATCGGATTAAAAAACAAAACGTCATCATTGGTGGCAGAGGGCATGGAAACAATAGTTCTCTTCGCAAACCGAAAAATTTACAAACGAACGATGGAAGGGAGTTTTTCCAGAAAAATTTTGAAGAGTTGTTGAAGAAACACAATATTAATCATTATTCAACTACGTATATTGAAAGCGTCAATTGTTGAAAGCTTCAATAGAACTATAAAAGAGAAAATGTGGAAAGAATTCACCTTAAACGGCAACTACAAATGGTTACGCAGTCTTAAAGATTTACCTCAAAC
Source organism: Volucella bombylans (assembly GCA_949129095.1). Lineage (NCBI taxonomy): Eukaryota > Metazoa > Arthropoda > Insecta > Diptera > Syrphidae > Volucella > Volucella bombylans. Next base: position 274,326,613 of record OX422140.1, on the reverse strand, counting down.
ATACATACAACAATTCTCTAAATAGAACAGTAAGAATGCGACCAGTTGATGTTAATAAGAGCGATTGCAAAAGCCTGTTATCATCTGTTTTCAGTTAAAATCTTTATATATAATAATAATTTTAGTGGGGTACACACGTAATCGGTCTTAGCTCTCGCTCTTTTTTTTCTTTTTGGAAATGTCGTGCAAAGTTTGCAAAAAAAAAGTTGATAGATCGGAAATTAAAGTGAAATGTTCTGACTGTCAATCTTTTCTTCATTCTTCATGTGCAAAGTTGGAAGCTGGTGAGCTGGAATACATGATTGAAAATAAAAAACCTTTTCGTTGTGGCACCTGTACAGTTCACCGCCGCGGATCTCTTTCGGGCACCTCTCTTCCATCTTGTTCCAGTGCATCATCAAAAAATACTGCAAAATTGCGGGAAAACTCTCTTGCATCACCCACGGGGAACTACTCAAATAACATTGAAGTTACAACAGCACCAACGTTGGAGAAAATTTGGAGAAATATATTGGAGATGAAGGAATTGCAAAAACATCAATTAGAGTCTCTCCTCATACAAAACAAAGCTTATGAAGATAGAATCTCATCGTTGGAGAACACCGTAAATCGGCTAGAACAACAGCTACTAGCTAACGCAATTTAAATCTTCAACGTTCCTCTCACACCTAACATTTCTAATACCTTAAATTAAAGTTCTGCGTGATGGTTTGCATGTTGATGTTAATGAAAGAGACATTGACTTCTGTCACATGAAAAAAATAACATCGAAACCAATGAGCGGCTCCACAAAAAAAATCAACATCCTTAAAGTGCAACTTGTCTCACGCTCTTGCAAAGAGAAAATATTGAAAGCGAAAAAGGAGAACAAAACAGAACTGATGACAACAATTATAAACAAGAATGCTGTGTCGCAGAGGATTTATATTAATGAAAGCAGATCGTATTACACACGACACCTGATGAAGGCAGCTGCTGAAATTAAAAACTCCAAAGGTTACAAATATTTATGGACGAGGAACGGGACAGTTTATATGCGAATGAAGGAAGGTGACAATTCAATTAAAATAAATACTATTGTTGATTTGGATAAGTTATGAGCTCAGTTAGCATAAATAGTTCCATCCCTTTTCCTCATCGTAAGAACAGTACCTCGTCTTCGCCTGTAAATGATTTTCAAGTTTTTTGTTTACATCAAAATATCCGTAGCTAAAGGAAAAATTTTCATTCTTTGTTAGCACACATCGAGTCTCTAGCTAAATTACCATTAATTGTTGTTTTAAGTGAGATTTCGATATACCAAAATGAACTAGATTTATATAATATTTCAGGTTATTCTTTGTATGCAAAATGTAACGACTCTTATGCAGCTAGTGGTGTCGCAGTGTATGTCAAAAGTGGTTTTATGTGTGACTGTTCCGTACTTACTATCCCTAGTGCAGACATAGTTAAATTATCTCTAACTTATGAAAATGAAAAGTATTTGATTCTGTGTATATACAGATTACATGAATTTTCTAAAGATGTCTTTGTTCAAGAACTTAATCAAATTTTAACTAAATGTAAAACAAAAAATCTTATAGTAGTAGGTGATTTAAATATAGGCATTTTGAAGAAGTTCGATAGTGATACAGATAGCTATTTGCTCTTAATGTGTTCAAATGGTCTCAAGAGTCTTATTAATGAGCCTACTCGTGTATCCGATACAGCGAAGACTTGTATTGACCATATCTTCATGAGGTTGCATAAAAAAAATAAGAGTTTGTTTTATGGAAGTGTTGATGACTCTAGAATTACTGATCACCATATGCTAATTTTAAGCATCAATCAGGTTATCAACCCTGTTAACACTCAGAGCAAACAGCGTCAAATTATTAGAATAAATTATACTTTGCTAAATGATCGTCTTAAATATGAATTCTGGGAATCTGTCTATTCAGAAAATGACGCCTCAGTTGCTTATGACGTATTTCTTTCGATTTTAAAAAAACATATTGATAGCTGCACCTCTATGTCTTCACTTAGCTCTGGTAATAAGAAATATAAGCCTCTTAAACCTTGGATGACTTTTAACCTGCTGCGAAATATTAGAAAAAAGAGGAAAGTTTCATTAAAGTGCAAAAAACATGTAAATAATTTAAGGCTTAAGAAATACTATGACAGAAAGAAGTAATGGTGAAAGATGGTAAATGTGAAAGGTAATAGCAAAGAAGAATGGAGAATTGTGGATGAAATTTTAGGTAAAAAGCGACAATCTACTTCTATTGATTTTTTGGCTGTCAATGAATGTACTTTATTTGAGGCTAGTAGTATGGCTAACACATTTAATGAGTACTTCATTGAAATCTCAGAAAGCCAAAAACCTTTGACAAGTTACAATTATACCTGTAACTGTGGTTCATATTCTGTGCTTGAGGATAAATTACAATCTAACAGCTTCCTTTTTATACCTATTAATTCTCAGGAAGTCTTCAAACTTGTAAGGTCTCAAAAAGATAAAAGTTCATGTACAAGTGATGGTATTACCAACGTACTATTAAAGAAAATAGTATATTATATAGCTGACATTCTATGCTACTTATTTAATGAAAGCGTTTATAAAGGCTGTTTTCCACAATCATTAAAGTGTGCAGAAGTCATACCTCTATTCAAAAAAGGAAATCACAGAGATATTAATAATTATCGTCCCATTTCCCTACTGCCAACCTTTTCCAAACTGTTTGAGAAACTTCTGAAATCACGCATGGTGTCTTACTTAGAGTATATAAAATTTTTCTCAAACAATCAGTTTGGTTTTAGATCAAAAAAATCTAGAGAAGATGCAATTTTTATGTTGTGTTCTAAACTGTATGAGGGTTTCAATTATTCTATACCTGTCGCTATTTATCGACATGTCTAAAGCCTTCGATTTAGTTGATCACAGCTTGCTTCTAGATAAACTGTATGCATCAGGTTTTAGAGGTATTGTTCTAGAATGGCTTCAATCTTATCTTACAAGTAGGAAGCAAAGAGTAAAAATAAATGGGACTTATAGCAATTCTCTTATTATTCAGATTGGTGTCCCTCAGGGTTCTGTAATTGGCCCTCTGTTATTTTTAGTTTACATAAATTCTCTATTTCAACAATCTTTTAAAGGACAACCAACAGCTTTTGCAGATGATATAGCTTTTATATATCAAGAACTAAATTCGTTTGATTGCGTTGCCAGTATGAATGAAGATATACATAAGTTAAGACAATGTTTGCCTCGCACAAATTAGTAGTCAGTGATAAAACTAGACTAATGAATTTTAAAATGATAGGCAATGATCATTTTGATCTAAACATGGTATTCCACTCACATGACTGCAAAAGGTTTAGTCTGTCAACTCATACTTGTGGTCAGGCAAACTATAATGATGCACTTTCTTGTTCTGATAAGTGTTTCAAAATCGAATCTGTTAACGAATATAAGTATTTGGGTGTTGTAATCGATTCAAACTTGAATTGGAAAGCACATATACAAGCTGTAAAATCAAATATGATGCACGTTATACGAAAATTGTATCTCTTAAAACCACACTGTTCAAAACAGATACTATCTATGATATATTATGCACTTGCAAACTCTAAACTGCAATATGGTATTATAAGTTGGGGAGGGGCTTATAATAACACTTTTGTTCCCTTATTTAAAACACAAAAATGTCTTATTAGAATAATTTGCGGTAAAAATTGCTTTACTCGTTGCTGGCCGTTATTTAAAAACTTACATATTCTTCCTCTACGACATCTTTACATTTTTAAAGTTCTGAGAGAATTTTTCAAGCGCAGTGGTAACATCTTAAATAGGATGTCTAATTATTATGGCTTACGGATCAACAATCAGGCTCTTGTGAATATTCCTGTGGCACATAAAACCATATTTGCTCACTTTTTTACTGTTACTGCTCCTAGATGTTTTAATAAACTACCTATTGTGATAAGACAAACTAATAATCTTTATGTATTTCTAAAAAAAGTAAAGGATTGGCTATTCAATATTGATTATGTGAAAATTGAATCTATCTTTCGATGTGTGCATTAAAAATATAACTTCGCTTTTTTGTTAACATTATGAAGTCTGAAATGTTCTTTGTATTTCGCTATGTATTATGTATATCCTCTCCACGTTCCTATTTTTGTAATATTTACCCCACATTATAGTACATTTATTTGAATTGTAAGTTTGTTAAATCATTCGACACTAACTTCCAAAGTTATAGAATGATTATCTCTTCTTTCTTAAATTAATTTGAATTTTGTAATGAAATGGTTGTAAAAATTAAGTTAGAATGAATAAAATGAATGAATGAATGAATGAATGAAATAAAAAAATGTTGCCAAAAACGTATGACGCTAATGATCTCAGTTGACTATTTTCAATATACTTTTTTTTATAAAAGATATGGTCGAGAAGAAGGTTTTAAGCTATATGCTATGTGCTTATGTGTATTGGTTTTCGATTTAAGGCTGTTTTTTGAGCATACGTTTATACGTGTGTAGGCGTGTAGTGCTTACTAAATTTGCGAAATCTCATGAACTAATACACATAAACATAAACAATAAACCTAAACATAAACAAATATATATATAAAAAAAAAATGTTGTCAAAAACGTATGACGCTAATGATCTCAGTTGGCATTCGACCATTTTCAATATACTTTTTTTTTTATAAAAGTTATGGTCGAGAAGAAGGTTTTAAGCTATGTGCTATGTTTGGTTGCATGTTTCGGTCATGTGATCGTTTTATTTCATTCTCATTGGTTGCGCGAGTTACATCTTGGTAACCCTACTCGATCACCCAGCAATACCATACCTTCTCCTATTTGTCTTTCCTATCGTTTGTTTGTGCGTAAAGCGTCTCTTACCAATTTTGTCTACACCTATTTGTTTGTGCGTGAGTTACATCTTCTTAACCCTACTCGATCACCCAGCAATACAATACCTTTTCCTATTTGTCTTTCCTATCGTTTGTTTATGCGTAAAGTGTCCCTTACCAATTTTGTCTACACCTATTTGTTTGTGCGTGATTATACTAAGCGTCCTTTTATATTACCTTTTCCACTTGTTTGTTTTTCCAAAAAACCAATCTGGGGCATCGATGCTGAGTGATCGAGTCAGTCGAGAATAGACAGAGAATAGGAACGGAGCTTAAGTCATATTATGTTATAATACAAATATAATAAAAAGAAAAAAAATTAAATCAAGTATCTTTCTTTTTCGCTCCGTGACTTAACTGGCGCAGTCGGACTGGAAAAAAAATCCAGCGAAAGTGAATCAAAAAGTTATTAGAAACAGTGTTAAAAAAATAAAAGATAAAAGAAGAAAAATTGTTCCAATTAAAATTAAAGATATATTATATTGGTGAAATCATTTTACTAAACCAGATACTAAAGTTATAGTCCCAATTGCTCTTGTTAAAAGTCAGGGGTTATAATTAACTAAATTAAAAAGTTGTGATTTAAAAAACAACGAAGGTTGAAGTTTTTTTAGTTTTGATATGACTAAGGTAACGGTAGCTACGTATACGTACCGAAACAGATATTAACATTTTGTGAGAGGTTTGCTTGCATTTAAGATGAATCCACCCCGGAATGAAATCGATATTTATAATTCATTAAGAATACCCGGTGCGGTTAAGGCCTTGCACACTTTCGATGGTAACCCGCGGTTATTATACGATTTTATTTCTAACGTTGAAGAGATATTGTCTCTTATGTCAGATGTCAGTGGTACCAATTATGCCAATATTATCCTTAGAACTATTCGAAACAAGATAGTAGGTCAGGGTAGTGAAGTTCTTACTATGTATGGGACGTCTTTAGATTGGTCTGAAATTAAGAGCAATTTAATTACTCATTTCTCTGATAAACGGAATGAGACTAGTCTCATTCGAGACCTACACCAGTTCAGACAAAACAATACAACTGATGAGGAGTTCTACTCGAAAATAATTGGAATTTTTTCCACCATGATGAACTACATAAGAACTCATGAACTGCATCCCAAAGTCATCAAAGCAAAACAGACAATATATGAAGAAATGTCCCTCAACACATTTTTATCTGGCCCAAAAGAACCGTTAGGGTCCACTATTAGGGCAATGAGACCTAGCAAGATAGCATACGCTCTAAAATTTTGTCTTCAGGAACAAAATTCGATGTATTTTCAAAACCAACAACAAAGTAGGTCTCCGACCAATGATATTCCATTCCAATCATATCAAGAGCGACAACCTTCTCGTCGTCCTCCACAAAAATATTTCAGACAAAATTTCACTAATCCCCAATACAGACAAATGTTTAATAGTCAACAAAATTACAGAAACATTTCATATGATCACCAACCTTCCTTTATTCCAAACTCGAATTTCCCACAGCAAACTTCTAGATGGATAAACTACAATCGTCCACAGACATCTTTTCCTTCTAAGAATTTTCGACCTACCCCAGAACCAATGGACACCTATAGCGGCAATACCAATAGCAGAAAATTTAACAACTCCTCTAGAGGAAATGGTTTCAAAAATCCAAAAACAGAAACTTTTAATATACTCGTAAAATCAAATAATATTTAGTAATAATTGCGAAGCGAGCACTCAGAAACATAGTTACAATCAGAATTATACTTACTCTAGAAATTCAGATATAAATCCATTACATGATACTTTTCAAGGCGAAGTAGATGAAGAAAATTTTCATTAACAAGCCTCGGAGAAAGCATAGGTTACTTAGATCTCAATAACTACAACTCCTGCTTATTACCCTATGTAAATATCAAATAACATGAAGTTTCTAATTGACACTGGCAGTAATATATCATTTATCGATCCAGGTGTCGTCGATAGCACCATTATTGAGAACATGAATCCGGTGAAGATAAAAAGTGTTTTTAAAACTCATAAGGTAGATAAGCAGATACGGTTAAATGGTATTGTGGCGACCTCCTAATCTTGAAAGCATAATTAGAAAATTACTTGTTCGTAATGTACTTTCTTAAACTTTTAGTAACACTCGCTTTCTCATCTTTGTAAGATCATACTGTCTCCCACTTAACAAATTTTTCATTTTCTGCGATAGTATATATACTGCTGTAGCATCATGCAAAAATCCTTTTTTCGTTGTTCGATCGTGCCGCGTGGTAATTCTAACCTAAAATATAGTTATCAGTTGGAAGAATAAAAGCGTGGTAATCTTAACCTAAAATTAAAGTAAATTAGTTGGAAGAATAAAGAGTTTAGAGTAATTTTAAGAGGTAATTTTATTTAAACCCATGCGTAAATTCCACAAATTGGTGACCCCGACGTGATATTGAACACGCACCTACAACATGCAAAAAGAAAACGAATCGAAGACCGATACATCTAGTCCATCCACACCACTTGAGACTTCGCCTGAGATGATCACCAGAGTAGGAATACGAATTCCACCATTTTGGCATGAAAAACCCCAAATATGGTTCGCACAAATTGAAGCACAATTTCAAACTGCCAAAATCATGAGAGATTCTGACAAATTCAACGCGATAGTTAGGGCAATTGAATCTCAAGTGCTAACACCCACGGATAACAAGTACGATAATTTAAAGGCACTGATAATCGAACGATTCGAAGATTCTGAGCAGTGAAAGATTAAAAAACTGCTCTCAGAAGTAGACCTGGGCGACAAAAGACCATCACAACTTCTGAACGAACTTAAAGACTTAGGTGGAAATCAAATAATCAACGATTTCCTTAAGTCCTTATGGTTGCAACAACTTCCACCGCAGGTCCTTGCCATATTGCAAGCTTCCAGTGAAGAATTAATAGCACTCTCAAAGTTAGCAGACAAAATTATGGACATCGGAGACTTCACTCACACTATGTCAATCAATTCCACCGCATCACAACAGGAGAAACAACACTCAATATGTACATCGTCGAACGAATTTTCATTGCAAGAACTACGGCAACAAATTCAACATATCAGCCACCAGCTAAACGAATAGAGCAGCAACATGAGTACACGTGCTTATCGCAATAGCAGCAGAAGTGTAAGTGCTCGCCGTCAAGCTTATTCACCTCATCAGTCCAAACGAAACAACGATGTCTGCTGGTTTCACAGCCGATTCGGCAAAAATGCTAAAAAGTGTCGTGAACCGTGTTCTTTCACAACGGCATCAAAAAACTAGAACCCGCTACGTTGACCAATGCTTCGGCTAGTAAACAACACATTGGTCAACAGCTGTTCAGACTAGTTGTTTACGATTCAACATCAAAGCGAAAATTCTTAATCGACAGCGGTGCTGACATTTCTGTCGTACCACCCTCGTACAGTGAAAACAACACTCTTCGCAGCAAATGGAAGCAAAATAAAAACTTTTGGACAAATACGGCTGACTGTGGATTTAGGATTGAGACGTGCATTTACTTGGACATTCATTGTTGCTGAAGTCACAACACCGATCATAGGAGCCGATTTCATCAGTCACTTTGGGATTGTGATCGACCTCAAGCGTAAGCGGTTAATAGATACCACCACCAAAATCGAAACAGTAACATCAGGATATCGTGCGAACGAGGTAATTGGTATTAAAGCATTCGATGTTAATGGCCCTTTTGCACATATTCTAGCTGAGTTCGAGGAACTGTTTCAAACGAATAGAAAACCAATCAAAGAAGCAGCAACAAAAACCACGCATTGCATCGAGACGAATGGCCCTCCAGTATTTGCTCGCCCCCGTCGCCTCAATGCCGAAAAGTTAAAAGCGGCTCAGTTCGAGTTTAGATACATGATGGAAAAAGGTATCTGCCGTCATTCCAATAGCAATTGGGCCAGCCCGCTACACATGCCCAGGAAAGCAAATGGAGAATGGCGTCCATGCGGTGATTACCGCAACTTAAACGCCATCACAAAACCAGACAGGTATCCGATACCGTACGTGCAGAATCTCCGCAATAACTTGAAGGGCAAGACGATGTTTTCAACGATAGATTTCAACAGAGCATTCCACCAAATCCCCGTGGAGCCTTGCGACGTCCCGAAAACGACCATAACAACACCTTTCGGCTTGTTCGAATTCATGTATATGACATTCGGACTACGCAATGCTGCCCAAACTTTTCAGTGGCACATACATGAGGTCCTGCGGGGATTAGAAGACTTCGCATTCGGATACATCGATGACATCTGCGTGGCATCAGCAAACAAGGAAGAGCACGAACAGCATCTAAGGTTGATTTTCCAACATCTCAAGAAATACGGTCTTACGATAAACCCCTCCAAGTGCGTTCTCGGCCAGCGAGAAATAAAGTTTCTCCGTCATCAGATCAAAAACGAGGGAATCAAACCACTCGACGCCAAGGTAAAAGTCATTAAAGATTTCAGAAAACCGATAATGGCGAAGGAACTCAAAAGATTCCTTGCCACGATCAACTTCTACCGATCCTTCATCCCACGGGCAGTCAACAACCAGATGATCCTACAAAATCTCATCAATGTGAACAAAAGAAATGATACAACCCTAAGCGCGTGGACACCAGAGGCGGAGGCAGCTTTCGACCGGCGCAAGAACGACTTAGCACAAGCTACACTTTTAGCTCATCCAGTGATCAATGCACCATTATCGCTCAGTGCAGACGCTTCAGACAGAGCTATAGGCGCCGTCCTCCACCAAGTTGTTGATGGAGTGTCCCAACCCCTCGGATTCTTCTCCAAAAAACTCAAAGACGGACAACGAAAATACAGCACGTATGACCGCGAGCTCTTAGCAATATTCGAGGGAGTGAACCACTTTAGACACCTAATCGAGGGACGAGTTTTCTGCATTTACACCGACCACAAACCGCTCGTTTTCGCATTCAAGCAAAACGCGGAGAAAGCATCACCGAGGAGACTTAGGCAGCTAGATTTCATATTACAGTTTAGCACAGATGTGAGGTATGTCAAAGGCGAATATAATACGGTAGCTGACACTCTATCCAGGATGATGGAAATCAAAAACTAGATGCCGATCGATGCCCAAACTATTGCTGCGGAGCAAGCTAACGATGAAGAGTTCAACGAGAGCCTCAAAGAAGGTAAATTTCTTTCAACATCACTAATTGTCAAGTCTTTTGCAATTCAAGGTTAGTTATGTTAGTTCAATCAAAATTCGACCCATTATCCCGAGAAGACTTCGTACTGCGATCATCACAACACTGCATGGGCTCTCTCATCCAGGTAGAAGGGCAACGTTTAAGATGGTTCATGAGCGTTATGTTTGGCCTAACATGCGAAAGGACATTACAGTCGTGGTCAGAAACTGCATACAATGCCAAAGGAGCAAGGTACAGAAGCACAACAAAACGCAGCTTGGTTCCTATCCACCACCACAAGCACGATTCGACCATATTAACATCGACTTGGTTGGACCACTGCCGACGTCGCAGGGCTGTCGCTACATACTCACATGCATTGACCGTTTTTCGAGATGGCCCGAGGCATTTCCGCTCCCAGACATTACGGCCGAAAACGTTGCGAGATCCCTGGCATTTGGCTGGATATCACGATACGGCGTTCCATTACGTATAACGATCGATCAGGGGAGACAATTTGAGAGCAACATATTTAAGGAACTCACACGCCTTTATGGCATCAAGCATCTGAGGACAACCCCCTATCATCCGAAATCCAACGGGATAATCGAACGATGGCATCGAGCGTTAAAGACTTAAATTCGTTGTTACGAAACGGATGACTGGTGCAGCGTATTGCCTACGATCCTCCTGGGACTGCGATCTATACACAAAGACGACATCAAGGCAACGCCAGCAGAGATGTTGTTTGGATCGTCACTTCGTCTACCAGCTGAATTTTTCGGCTGTCAGCGGAAAACTCATGATCAGACAGAGTTCGTCAAGGACTTACGTCGCTCAATATCCAAGTTACGTCCAACTTTAACATCACAACACGACAACGCCAAGGTTTTCGTTCAACCCAGTCTACAAACTGCCAGCCACGTTTTCGTCCGAAATGATGCAGTCAGAACGCCCTTTCAACAACCATATGACGGACCTTTTGAGGTTGTCGACCACGGACACAAACACTTTAAGGTGAGAGTTAACAACCGCAAGTTAAACATTTCCATAGACCGCCTCAAAACAGCCTTCATACTTACTGATGCTATAGCCGTCAACAACCCAAAATGCAACAAAACTTCCATGCAGAACGCACGCGAGCTAGAGTAAACACCTTCATACACCACCAGATCAGGAAGAAGGGTTAAACTAAAAATAAGTAAATCAACATAACTTTTAAAGCATCGTTCAAAACTTTGCTAATTTGAGGGGGAGTGATGTGGCGACCTCCTAATCTTGAAAGCATAATTAGAAAATTATTTGTTCGTAATGTACTTTCTTAAACTTTTAGTAACACTCGCTTTCTCATCTTTGTAAGATCATACTGTCTCACACTTAACAAATTTTTAATTTTCTGCGATAGTACATATACTGCTGTAGCATCATGCAAAAATCCTTTTTTCTTTGTTCGATCGTGCCGCGTGGTAATTTTAACCTAAAATATAGTTATCAGTTGGAAGAATGAAAGCGTGGTAATCTTAACCTAAAATTAAAGTAAATTTACATAGGCAAGAAATCCAAGATCAGATTAGAAAAATGCTCGCTCAGGGAATAATTCGGCATAGTTTCTCCCCATGGTCCTCTCCCATTTGGATTGTACAAAAAAAGAAAGATGGTACTGGTAAGCAAAAATGGCGGCTAGTCGTAGACTACCGAAAACTTAATGCGAAAATAATTAGTGATAAATACCCGATTCCCAACATTAGTGATATCTTAGATAAACTCGGCAAATGTAATTATTTCAGCACCATAGATCTCTGCTTCTGGTTTTCACCAAATAGAGGTCAAAGCCGAAGATATTCCGAAAACAGCATTTTCTGTGGACAGTGGACATTATGAGTGGGTTCGCATGCCTTTTGGCTTGAAAAATGCCCCCTCCACTTTCCAACGTGCTATGGATAATGTATTAAAAGATCTATTAGGAACTGTTTGTTTGATCTTCATTGATGACCTAATAGTATTTTCAACATCTCTACAAGAGCATGTAGAGAGTTTGGATAAAGTTTTTCGTAGACTACAAGAAGTAAATTTAAAACTCAATGTTGAAAAATGCGAATTTCTTGGAAAAGAAATTTCGTTCTTAGGGCATTTAGTTACAACTGATGGAGTTAAACCCAACCCCGACAAAATCCATGCAATTGAAAACTTCCCCATTCCTAAAACAAGTAGGCAAATAAAATCATTTCTTGGACTTTTGGGATATTATCGGAAGTTTATCAAGGACTTCGCAAAGCTAACGAAACCAATGACCGGATGTTTACGAAAGGGTAAAAGTATAAAACTAGATTCGACGTATGTAAAATGTTTCGAGTACTGTAAAACTCTCCTCTGTAACGAACCAATTTTGCAATACCCCAATTTTTCAAAACTTTTCATCGTTACTACAGACGCGAGTAACTTTGCAATAGGCGCTGTGCTTTCTCAAGGACCTGTAGGATCGGATAAACCCGTTTGCTACGCAAGCCGCACCTTATCTCAAACCATAAACCCCTTACATGGTTGTTTTCCTTGAGGGAGCCAAATTCGAAGCTCATTCGATGGCGACTAAAATTAGAAGAGTTTGAGTATGAAATCGTATACAGAAAAGGTAAATGTAATACAAACGCAGATGCTCTATCTAGAATCGAAATAAATGTTAATGAGACAGTTCAATCCGCTGAAAATCTAGACAACATATCTTTGCACAATAATGTGGATTTAGAGTCGAGATTTACCTCTATTCACTCCGCACAAGAAAACCTTGATGACGGAATTCCAATATCGGAGCGACCGATAAATGGATTTATTAATCAATTAATTTTAGAAAAAGATGACAATGTACAAAAACTTCACAGCAAATTTCAAATTATGTTTAAGACCAAAAAACGATATACTATGAAATACAAGAACATAAGTGATGAAAGCATTATTGTTAATATTTTCAAGGATTATGTCAGCCCGAAAGGATTGACAGCAGTGTTAACAGACGATAGTACATTTAAAATGGTGCAGTATGTTTACTCAAAATATTATAGTAATTCTCAGTTTAATATAGTTAGATGTAGTAAAAAACTTGTAGATTTAGTAGATATAGATGAACAAGATAGATTAATCCAAGACTACCATTATAAATAGAACCATCGTGGAATTAATGAGTCAGTTGAGCATCTTAAGAGAAAGTATTATTTTCCGAATATGAAAACTGCTATAACACGCATCATAAACAATTGTTAAATATGTGAGAAGTACAAATATGATCGTAATAAAGAATTACTAAAGTTTGAAATATCCGAATCACCGTCCAAACCACTAGAGATATTACACATAGATATTTACGCCGTGCACAAAGAACATTTCTCCACTGTTATTGATAAGTTTAGCAAATTCGCAGGTGTTTATTTACTAACATCTAGAAACAGTATTAACCTCATCCAGTCTTTGAAACATTTCTTCTCACATCACGGGGTTCCGAAAAAGATTGTAACCGATAATGGAAGTGAATTTTGTTTCGTCGATCTTTCGAGAGTTTTTGAATCTTTACGATAATACCCTGCATACTACTTGTGCAAAAAGTTCCACGGGCAACTCGCTATAGAAAGGTTCCATTCAACACTCACGGAATTGGTTCGGATACTTCGCAGCCAAAACAACATTAAACCTATTGATGAAATTGTTGACGAGGCCGTCATCACATATAATAATTCCATTCATTCCACAACCAAATTGACTCCGTGTGAGCTACTTTCTGGTCACTACAACTCAAATGTACCACTTCCATCAAGACCAAGTCCAAAAACTGAACACGAATACCTTAGACAGCATATTAAAGATTATGGAAGTATATGCAAATTAATACATGAGCGTAGTCTAATCTATAAGCAACGTATTATAGACAAACGTAATAAAACTCGTACGAATGCTATTGACTTCGCACCAAACGAACAAATATTCGAACAAGATGAGAGAAGGAACAAGCTAGCTCCTAGGTTCAATGAACATCAGGTTGTAAAAAACAATAAAATTACAGTTGATACGAATAAGCGCAAAATTCATAAACAAAAAATTAAAAAGAAACGCAGATTTAAAAACCAATAAACTACTACCGCGGTTACTACATCGAGGTTCGGATTGGATCGTTTAGATTTCGCAAACCAACACTTCATAGTGACAAAGCTTTTGTTACTATTTATATAAATATAATTGCAGATTCAACCTTCATTTCTTTTAACACAATCATTTTACATTAATCCATCCCTTTCTTCAAAAAAAAAAAATAAAAATAAAAATAAAATACTGATCCATGCACACATACGCGTATCAACTTTGGACAAACTGCGTCGAGTAATATCAAACACATCAAGCAAGAGAATCATCAAGTATCAAGATTTCATTAGCAACCCTCCGACCAGGTGGACTTCAATTCATGAACAACTCAAAAGTCCTGGGGCATCGATGCTGAGTGATCGAGTCAGTCGAGAATAGACAGAGAATAGGAACGGAGCTTAAGTCATATTATGTTATAATACAAATATTTGTAATAAAAAGAAAAAAAATTCAATCAATTATCTTTCTTTTTCGCTCCGTGACTTAACTCGCGCCAGTTCCTGATTTCGCTTTTGTTAGTTCAGCCGGTGTATTTCTTTGACATAAACTATTTTGCGTTTGTTCAATACACATCGCTTGACCGCTGAGTGAAAATTCGTTTTTGTGTTGCGTAAAAAATTAAAACGATTTCTAAATAATACGGTTTGAATACAATAATATGGTACGTCCACGTAATACGAGTAATTTGGGCCGATCAACTCGGATGGACTCTTAACGTCCGCTTTCTGCTGACGAGCCATATTTGCTTTCTTTATATCTTGGAACTTGGGACAACCCCGATAGTTAGCGGTGTGTCCCGAGTTCTTGCATAAAGCGCATGAGAGTTGGCTTTTGTCTGACTCTTTCTCGTGACCCAAAACACATTCCTGAGAATTGTGGTTCTTTCCACACTTAACGCATCGAGGCTGCATTTGGCAGTTCGACGCGGCGTGCCCGAACCTCTGACAGCGGACGCATTGCATAACGCCTTCGCTCCTTTTTAATTTCTCCCAGTGAACAACCTGGTAGTCCAGAACTTTGATACTCCTTAGACTATCCAGTTTGCTGTTGGGAGTGAGCAAGAACGGTAGTTTCCGCTTTTCCCTTTTTGCTTTTGAAGTGGTAAAAGGCTTAACCCCCACAAATGTGAAATCTTCGCACTCTTTCTCTTGAAGCAGTTTTAAGAGGTCCTCGGGATCAGTGGACAGTTCGAGTCCTTTCAATAGGACCGTTTTAAATTTTTCACATTTTGGTGTATACGTCAAGTACTCCATCGTCGTTTCCTTCAACAGGTTCTGCATTTTTTTATAGCCCTCCACTGAATTACAGTGGATGACGTGCCTGTCTGAGCCTAATCTTTTAATGATAAAGTTCTTACCTATGGCCGACTTACACAAGTCCTTGGTATCCTGAACCTCCATGTTGTAGGTGTTGATTGGAGGCACTTTTTCTTTTTTCTTTTTCAGCTGCTGTTGCTGTTGTTGCTGTTGTTGCTGCTGGGGTTGTTGCTTTTTGTGTTGCATTTTTTGATTTTTCTGCTGCTTTTGCACTGAGTCTTTTTTCTGCACATTATTTTCGTGCAGTTGTTGTTGCTGTTGCTGTAGGGAGCTCGCTTTAGCTTCTTGCACCCTTTGTCTCCGGGCGATTTGCTTCGCTTTAATAGCAAGCACCTTTTTTGGTAATTGCAAGATGCTGCTACTAATTGCATTCAGTTCCTCTTCTTCATCTTCGGACTCAGAGGTAGCCAGCGAGGCAAAGTTGTTCTTACCCCCTTTATAATGTCTCGTTATATCAGAGACGTATGTGGATTTATCACCCGACTCATGGTGTCTTCCGTTTTGCGCTGCTATTGCTGCCGCAGACGTTGACGCCCCTCCCCCCCAATTCCTTACTTAGCAGCATTTCGTTAGAGGTGCAAAGAGAAGGGCGTTTTGCTAAATTAGACGTTGCACTTATTTT
Source organism: Volucella bombylans (assembly GCA_949129095.1). Classification (NCBI taxonomy): domain Eukaryota; kingdom Metazoa; phylum Arthropoda; class Insecta; order Diptera; family Syrphidae; genus Volucella; species Volucella bombylans. The sequence continues at coordinate 274,310,474 of OX422140.1, read as the reverse complement.
TTTCCTCCGTTTAGTGGTTCTTTCTGTTGGGTGGGCCGATTCGATATCACTTGTTACAGTGCCGTCCACTAATCCCACAATGGGGATAACGGGACGGTCTTTTTCACTCATCGCGTGTCTTTTTGTGTCCAATTATCTAATTTTCTTATTTATTTTCAATAAAAAAAAAATTTAAAACTAAAAACGGGAAATGGTTTTCCACGGGCTGGGATTGAACCCGCACTTCTTAGAAATTATACAATTTCGTAGCCGCGCACTACCGCACTACACAACTGTGGTTATGAAAACTCATACGTTGATTACTATTATAATCTATTGGTTCACCGAGGGAAAGCCGAAACAGGTCTATACACAAACGTGGTCTGTGGACGACCGCTAACTATCGGGGTCTTGTCCCAAGTTCCAAGACATAAAAAAAGCAAACATGTCTCGTCAGCAGAAAGCAGAGATTAAGCTTCAAACTCCAGCCGTCACGCCCCGACTTACTTTCGCCCAAATGGCGGCAGGTACACTGGCAGGTACACTGGTACAAAAAGCCATAGTTGCTTCCTCGGCCTCAGCGCCAAGAGCAGCGGAAGCTGCACAAGACATGCTGGCTATCTTGCTCTCTATTCAAGGACAAATGGCTCAGCTTCATGGTCAAGTACAGGAACAGGCTAAGCGGGTGGATCAAATCTACGCGCTGCTGACGGGTCTAACGCACCTCATGTCGTAATGGGTACGCACATGGTGGAGCAAATCCTGAAGGTCCTTGCAGTAAATGTCTACTCACTGATTAGGATGAAGCGAAGACCCGCGCTGTTTAAGTTGCTGGAAGACCAAGCTCCTGATGTGCTTTCCACTAGCGAAACTAAGCTTACCGATAAGCACAATGTAGAACACGGTAAATATAATAGTAGAATGAGAAACCGACCTAACTCCAAACAAGAAGGTGGTGTCGCGATCTTTATTAGAAAAAAATTAAAATTTAGAAGAATGTACAAGGGTGTTTTGAATGGGTTTCGGGTGCTGGAGGCATGTGTCGTGCGCATCCCTCTCCGTAGCGAAAAGTGGCTGTTCACGGTATCTGTCTACGCGCCTGATGCTTCCCAATCCACAATATTCATCTCAGAGCTCGATAGACACTTTAGACTACTTAGGCTGGAATCGCAGGAGAATTATTATATAATCGGCGGAGATTTTAATGCCAAACATAGGGATTGGGGAAATCATGTACCAAATACTAGAGGGAACCTGCTACTTAATTTGTGGGCACAGCACGGTGTCATGTATAGACTTGGTTTGAAGGCGACGGACAGTCCGTCGTTTCCCAGATACGGCTCTTATTTGAACCTATTGCTGTATGACGTACGGATACAACTAACTGGGAGTAATCTCCAAACGTTAAGCTGTCTGCATACATTCGTGTACGACAGTGACCATTGCGGTTTTTAGTACCGAAATAACAATTCCTAACGAAATTGCGGAGTTGGAGGAGTTTGTTCCTAAGTTTTCTTACAGTTACAGTAAGACTCGCTGGACACGCTTCTCCAGAACCTTGACAAGAGCACTAGCATCGAATTCGCTCTACCCACCGTCCAATAGGAATCTGTCTAACGCGGAGCTTGACAGGTACCTAAAACAAATGGACCAAACAATTAAACAAACGATGGACATTACAATACCTCATTATGAACACATACCCAACGAAGACTTATTCCGCAATGCTACTATCGACGCACTGCACTGACACAAAAGTAGACTGCTATCAAGACTCAAAACCTTATACAGGCGGTTTACTAACAGACAGAACATGGAGGTTAGGACACTGAAGTCGTCAATTAAAAACCTCCAAATATTGTTAAGAGAGAATTACAGAGCATCTGTAAGTTTGTACTGGAACAACAGAATTCGGGCTGTAAATTCGAGCAACCCGAGTATGTTCCCGCAAATTAACAAAATATTTAGGAGAAAAAACCAAAACGACCTACAGTGTCTTAAAATTCCTAGAACTACGGAAGACGAACGAATACTGACTACTGCAGGCATAGATCCAAATGAAGCCGCAGATGATGATAATTTCTTTGTGATCGAGGATCCTCAGGAGAAGGTTGAGGCCATAGGAGCGACTTTTCAGGAGGTGTATAAAACCAATAACGTTATTGGCTCAAATCACGACCTGGAGAATCGAGTCCTTCTGCACAATTTCTACCTGCGGAATACAGAACTGGCGATTCGAGAGCTCGGGTTTCACCCAGTTCAGTGACGAGAATATGGCAAATAATGTCATCGCCAATGAAGGGGACCTACCCCCGTTCATTTCAAAGGAAGAATTCCACGAGATCTTCGACACAATAAGAAGTAAAAAATCAGTGGGAATCGATGGAATACCGAACATTGTGCTTCGACATCTCCCTCTAGAAGCGGTAGACATTTACACCACCCTGTTTAACAATGCATTGAATAATGTACATTATCCAGAGCATTGGCAAACTGCGGTGGTTTATCCCATCCCTAAAAGAGGTAAAGATACATCCAATCGGAGTACCGAGTCGACCACCGTCTAGAGCATAACTCCACCAGTGCACTCGCAATATTGTTGTGTGCTGTGCACAACAATTTTATAATTTACGCGCGCCTAAGGGGTTAGATACCCTTTTACTGTTGCCAGGGCGCGGACGGAAAGGTAGAAAGGACGAGAAAGGAAAATTGTTTTGTAGTGGTTTGAAACTCAGGTGTGTTTGGTTTCGGTATTTGCTCTCCAGGGGGTGGGAGTCCGAATAGGACGGAGAGTTTTTTCTTCACTCAGAGTGGAAGGTTATAATTCGCAGTAATTATTTGTGCTTGAAACTCTACAACAGCCAAATCTACGTGTCAGTGTTATGCCTTCACACGCAGAATTTTTCTGTCTGAGTTCCAATTACACAACTGAAAAACTTGAAAGACTTGTTCATGGGCAGGATTCGAACCTAGACCCCTCCGAGTGAGAAGCGATTGCTAGTACCACTACACCACGGCCACCCGTGTGAAAAAAAAAATACAAAAAAAAAAAAAGTGCAGTGCAGTGACTGAAAAGGAAAATATCACACAGTGCGGGTATCCCACCTCACCCGTTCCTAGTCGAAGTACTGTTGCTTGCACTCAGCCACTGCCATTACTGTATTTACCATACGGTACGGGCAGTGGCTGAGTGTATGTAACAACTGATGGGTAGCGGGTTGTGAGTGAAAATTTTGTTGGTGTACTGTTTCATATTGTTGTAAGGGCATAACACCTACAATAATTTGATCCGGTAAATCAATGTTAGAATTTTCACTTCGCAGCATTGCTTAGTAGCGTCGGTCTTTGTGTTTTCTGTGTTTGTCTGTGATTATGACTAGGGAATTCAGGGTAGACGTAGCCAATATACGCGGGCTAAAAAGTAATCACGTTTCTGCCTATGTCCACGTCTGTAAGTACAGACCAGCTCTTTTGGCACTTAGTGAAACACAGGTAGATCCCCGCCCACACCTCTTAGATCATTCTGATCTGAAGCTACCTGGCTACGAACTAGTGTCATTATTCTTCTCTCACCGCGGTCTCGCCATTTACGAGCGTAGTGATGTAGCTTACCAAACTCCACCACAATGTGATCCATGTTCCAATCCGGAAATCAACTTCATGTGGTTAAAATTCCATCTCCGTAAGCAAATTATACACTACTGCTTTATTTATAGAAACCCCAAACTGGACAGCAATTCAACCTTTAACGAGTTTGATGCGCTGTCTGACTCCATTCAAAGAATTGTATCCCTGTATCCTCATACTGAAATCGTTATTACGGGCGACTTCAATATACACAATTCTGGGTGGCTTCGACATTCTGGACAGACAACACCCGAAGGACGGTGTGTTGAGATCTTCGCTGCGGAAAACAACCTAACGCAGCTTGTAAATGAGCCCACGCGAATACCAGACGTTGATAGTCATACCGCCAACACCCTGGACTTGTTTTTAGCTTCTCACCCTGATAAGAACAACATTGATGTGCTCTCCCCTCTAGGCTCGTCGGACCATTGTGTCATATCAGCTAATTTCTCGTACACTGACCACAAAGTTAGAGAAAAAATTCCTAAAAGAACCATATGGCAATACGAGAAAGCCAACTGGAGCGGTCTTAACAGCTTCTTTAGTAATTTTAACTGGTCGTTATGCTTCCTCGATAACGACGTGGATGCCGCTGCTGATATGACTACAGACACCATTCTCTTTGGAATGAGATCTTTTATTCCTCATCGGATGAAGAGTATCAAACCAAAAGAAAAGGCATGGTACGACTCGAGCTGTAAAGAGGCCGTCAGGATTAGAGAAATGTTTTTTCGGTCTCACAAGACCAACCCGACAGAGGAAAACCAAAAAAAGGTCAAACGAGCCAGAAATGTCTGCAACGCCTTTCTTAAGCGTGTGAAATGCCTATACGACCAAAAGCTGAGGCAAAAAATACTGCAATGTCCCAAAGGCAGTAAAAATAGTTGGTCGTTCGTCAAAAACATTAGAAATTCCGCCTCATCCTCCATCCCAACGCTTATTTACAATGACATTCGAGCTGTCAGATCTTTGGATAAGGCCAATCTGCTTGCTGCACATTTTGCGGCCAGCTCAACCCTTCCAGATTGTGCTTTGTCTCTACATTTGAGTGCGTCGAATCTTCAATGGGACGAATCTACTTTCGCACTCGTGTAGTAGCAAGAGTACTTAAAGATCTCAACATACATAAATCCGCTGGTCCAGATGGTATAACTCCCCTTCTTCTGAAGAGGTGTTCTTCCTCGCTGGCAAAACCACTGCGTAAGCTTTTTCATCCATCCTACACTTTAGGACACTTCCCGAGCAGATGGAAAACAGCATTTGTCAAGCCCGTCCCTAAAAAAGGCGAATCATCTTCTCTCTTCTCCTACAGACCCATTGCACTTACGTCCCTTCTTTCCAAGGTCATGGAAACACTGATAAATCGTCAGCTCATGAAATATCTTGAAACACGAAAATGACCGGCAGTACGGTTTTCGTAGCAACAGGTCCACTGGTGATTTGATGGCATGTCTCACCGAAAAGTGGAACCAAAGCGTACATTAATCTGGCGAAAGCAAAATAGTTGCACTTGATATTTCTAAGGCATTTGACAGAGTTTGGCATCAGGCTCTTTTGTCGAAAATGCGTGCATTTGGTATCGACGACTCTCTTCTTCAATGGATTAGAAATTACCTTTCGGAACGTTCAATTCAAGTTGTCTTGGACGGTTTCAAGTCTCATATTCACAAAATAAATGCTGGTGTGCCCCAGGGCTCTGTTCTGTCACCGACACTCTTTTTAATTTTCATTAACGATCTCTTATCTGCTACTTGTAATCCAATATATTCCTTTGCTGATGACAGTACTCTCTGCTTTTCATATTCGTTCCCGGACTCACGGCCCTGCTCTTCGGCTGTAGTACGAGAACGGCAGCGTATGCTAAGCTCATTAAATTCCGATATCAACAGCATAACCAATTGGGCAACTATCAATAGAGTGGAATTCAATGCTTCCAAAACACAATGCTGTCTGCTGTCTTTAAAGCGAAATTTAAACACCCAGCCATTATCTATGAATGGCACTTGCATCGTCGAAACCGAAAAACTTTCCTTTCTCGGTATGTATGAATGACCACATATTCGATGTCGCCAAAAATGCTGCGAAATGTCTAGGTTTCCTCAAGCGATGTAAGAAATATTTTACCCCCTCTGAACTGGCCTCAATATATAAAACATTCATCCGCCCAAAATTGGAGTACAACTCCCACATCTGGTCAGGTGCTCCTAAAACATCTCTGCACCTGCTAGATAGGATTCAAAACCGTGCGATAAAACTTATTGACGATACTAATATCAGTCAATCAATGGACACCCTCGAACACCGACGAAATGTCTCGTGTCTCACTTTGTTTTATCACTATTTCCACCACCAGTTCTCCACTGAAATCGCCAGTAGCATTCCGCCCATTCAAACTTTCAACTGTAACACCCGTCTCGCTATGAATGCTCATCAGTAAACCCTCAAGCCGATTTTCGGACGTACTCTAAAATATCGCGATTCGTTCCTAAGCCGTACAACTCACTTATGAAATGCCCTGTATTTCCTGGTCGTTATAACTTGCAAACATTTAAAAACAATGTACATCGGTACCTCTCTTTTCTTCCTCCCTAAATTTCCTTTGCCCGCGCTGTGTACAATCACCTTAAGAGTACTCAAACCCCTTGAGCGCGCGCTCATTATAAAAAAGAAAAAAAAAAAACTGGCCAATCTCCGGTCGATATGTCTCCTTCCGAATATCAGTAAGGTGTTCGAAAAGGTAATCAATAGAGTCCTGACTAAGTGGGTTGAGGACAAAAATATAGTTCCGGACAATCAATTCGGTTTCAAGGCGGGGCATGATGTCATACATTCCGCGTCTAAGCTGGTGTCAGATATCCAATGGAATAAAAGCAAAAACCAGTGTACTGGGGCCTGTCTGGTTGATTTGGAAAAGGCCTTCGACACCGTATGGTTAGAGGGGCTTTTCTACAGGCTGGCCAGACTGGGCATCAGTAGACCGCTTTTGCATATTCTTCATAATATGCTCAGCAGCAGACAGTTCATCGTGAAAAATGGCGATGCGACTTCTGTTGGGACATTTCACATTAAAAACGGTCTGCAAAAAGGTGCGGTTAATTCGCCGATCTTACTCAACATTTACACAAGCGATTTGATAGGTTCACTTCCCCATAGCATAGCGTATGCAGATGACATGCTTTTGCAACGTGACTTCGAGCAAATTAGGCGATTTTGCGATGACTGGAAGTTGAAAATCAATTTCCAGAAGTCTGAAACCATTCTATTTAGAACGCCGTTGTCTGGTGCCTCTAGGGACACCAGAAAGAATTGGCGAAAATTCTCGATCATTGGACAACACGGCCAGCCACTTGCTTGTCGAAATGTAGTCAGATACCCTGGGATCTGGCTAAAACAATATCTCTATTTTAACAAGAATGTAGATGCTGCTCTGGCCAGGCCCAAAGGTGCTTCTGCCCTTACAATGAGGCTGTTTTATAGCAGCCAACTCGATGCGAGGGTGAAAGTTATCTGCTATATGGCCCTCATCCGGCCCATGCTGGTATATGGGTGTCCCGTGTGGTTCAACGTGAGAGCGAGCTTAATGGAAAAGATTCGGGTGTTTGAGAGAGCTTGCCTTAGGGTTTGTCTTCACCTTTACAGAACACCAGAATCGGAGTACATTAAATTCTATCCCAATGAGGATAGGATATACAACAGGGCGAATCTAATAAGAGTGGACAACTTCGCTATTAAGTTGACTCGAATTCATATCGCGAGAGCAATGACCTCGTCCAATAACCTGATATCTGGGGCTCACTATACCAACTACTTATATCATGAGAGTGTGCGCTTGAAAGGCTTCGTGCCCCCTGAAGCCTTCCTCTATTTAGACGTGAAAGGGCTGATCCAGGATAGGTTTGCGGTGCGGCAATACTGAACGTCTCAGGTTTAGCAGGGCTGTTTCAAAACGCGATAAGAAAGATGTTGTCTTGCAGCAACAAAATATTTGGTAGTTGAATGAAGAAGACCCGATTTCTTCGTCGTTTCCTTCAAGTCCAGGTTAGCCTAGTCAGAAGGCAAAGTGGCCATATTTCCCTTACTGTGTTTAGAAAATGGCCGGCTTACATTAGGGTAGTTTCAAGGTATGAAGGTTGGCAACCTTGGGTTAGCTAGCTGTTAGGTTAGCAACTTGAAGTTTGCTAACAATTAGGTTAGATTAGATTGTATATTTAGACTAAGTAGTTTAAGGTTTAGTATAAGTTAGCAAAAATAGTTAGTTTAAGTGGTTTAAGTATTTATACCTCTAGCATAAGTTTTATGTAAATACAAAAAAAAGCTCAGTTACTTAGTTTTTTCATAAACAATTAATTTTTTCTTAGTTTAACTATAATAGATGATAACCAACAGTAATTAAGATTGAAAATTGCAAATTAGACGTTGAAAGACATAAAATAAAAATATATTATAGTTTAGCTTCGAGCGCCCGTTTTTTGTGCCAGTAAGTTAGAATAAGTTAATTAAGTTATAATAAGCTAGCATTTAAGCATTTTTTGTGTTAGCATGTAAGTTCAGTAAATTTAAGATGAATAAAATAAAATGCATTAAAAACGAAAACGAAACGGCGATCAGCTCGGAAAGTTGCAGCTAGAAGAGTAGCCAGAGCTGCTCAAACAGATCATGAACGAGCTGATGTTAATGCGGTTAATTCTCAGCGTAATGCCCGTGTGAGAGCTCCACAACGAATAAATTTGGTGCGTGTTGCATTTACATATTATTCAAATCTGAATTATGCTTCTCTTGATGTGGTTTCAATTGGATTAATGACTGTTGTGTGCAGTCATTGCAAGGCATTCAAATTTAAACATGAAACTCCTGGATTGTGTTGTGCCAGTGGTCAGGTGAAATTGCCCGAATTGAATCCACCACCATAGCCATTGCGGTCATTGCTCATTAGCGGAACGCCCGAATCTAATAATTTTTTGAAAAACATTCAAAACTACAATTCATGTTTTCAAATGACTTCTTTCGGTGCAACAAACTTTGTTCGAGACCAATTTGTGCCCACTTTTAAAGTAAATATTGCACATGGCACAGTTCATGTTAATTTTGATGATTGTTACACGTTCGATTGTGAAAATTTTGATATTCAACAGATTCAAGGTCAAGTATACCATCGACTTGGTTCTTTATTGCCTTTTCCCGATCAAAGTTATTAATTTCTATAGATATACTTTGTTGGCAATCCATCTGTTGAAACTAATCGACGTTGTGACATTTCGACAAATCTAAAAAGGCATATTGTTGAGCGATTGCAAACAATGTTGAGAGATGAAAATCAATTGGTGCATTTATTTCAAACTGCTTTGGATCGCATGCCATCTGACGATTATGCAATTGTTATAAGTGCAGATAAAACACCGGACAACATGCAGGACGGTTCAATGCACCGACCATCGATGAAGTCGCAATAGTTATTGTAGGTGATGAATTCAATTCACGCGATATTGTTTTGCATCGTCGAAATAATCAATTGCGGAGAGGTTGTGAAACGCATCGTTGCTACGACGCATTACAGTATCCACTTTTGTTTAGTCGTGGAGAGGATGGATATCATTTGAATATTAAAATGAGAAATGCCTCTACTGGTAAGTAATTATATTTTTTGTGATTTTCAATCATTTTTTAAATTTTTGAATATTTAGATTTTAAAAGAAAAATTTACTGACTTTCATTTTAGACGTCGAAACTAATAAAAAAGTTAGTTTAATGAATTATTATTCATATCGACTTATGATGCGTCAAAATGAAGTGAATTACATATTACATTGTCGCCAACTCTTTCATCAGTTCGTTGTTGACATGTATGTCAAAATTGAAACGGAGAGGTTGAATTTTATCGGGTTCAATCAGAAGAAACTTCGTTCTGAAGAATACATCCATTTGCGAGATGCAGTAAACAGTGATGGAAACGTCAATGATTTGGGCAAAACGATAATATTGCCATAGTCATATCAAGGCAATCCGAGACACATGCATGAATATGCACCAGATTCCATGGCGTATGTTCGTCCCTATGGCCGTCCGTTTCACTTGCAATCCAAAATGGACGGAGTTGAATGATAATTTGTTTACTGGACAAAATTCAACCGATCGCCATGATATTACTGCCCGTGTGTTTAACCAAAAGTTAAAGGTGCTGATGAATTTCATTGTAAAAATCGAAATTTTTGATAAAGTCAACTGTTGGATGTACTCCGTTGAATGGCGTGGTTTGCCGCAAGCACATATTCTTATTTGGTTGATTGACAAAATCACATCAGATCAAGTGGATGCTGTGCAGAAATCCTTGATCCAGCTGTTGATCCGGAATTGTATAATGTTGTTGTGCAGAATATGACCCATGGCCCCTGTGGTGAAAATAACATTCATTCTCCATGTATGGTTAACGGAAATGGCACTTGTGTTGTGCCAGTGGTCAAGTGAAATTGCCTGAATTTTTCACCACCAAATACGACGTTGACTGCTTTTTTTAAATTGTGTGCGGTTGATACTTTTGCTAGAACGTTATTGTATCCTGAAGTACCAACATATTTTACTTGGAACGCATCAAAAAAAGAGTTTCAGAGACGTAAGCAAGGAAGTCCTGTTGATGTTTATTCGAATGTGTGATGCTTTGGGCCGTGTTTATACTGTTCATCCAAACAATGATGAATGTTTTTATTTGCGGTTGTTATTGGTTAATGTACGTAGACCTAAATCGTTTTCTGATTTACGAACAGTTGATGGAGTATTATGTGCTACTTACCGAGAAGCTTGCCAAAAATTAAATTTGTTGGAAAATGATGTGCATTGGGATGAAACTCTAGCTGATGCATGCGTAAGTGCTCATCCAAATCAAATATGGACTTTGTTTGCAATTATTTTGGCTACGTGTCTTCCATCTAATCCATTGCATTTATGGACAAAGTATCGAGACTATTTATCGGAAGATATATTGCATCGAGTCCATCGATTGACTTTTGATCCAATGTTGGACTATACACCAGAAATTTACAATGATGCATTGATTATGATTGAAGATTTGTGTTTGGCCATTTGTAATAAAGCATTAGCACAGTTGGGATTGACATCACCTAATCGTTCTATGCATGATATTTTCGAGCTGGAGTTGCAAAGTGAATTGCGATACGATTGCGTCGAATTGAATGCATATGTTGTGGAGAATCATCCGAAATTGAATGTTGAACAAAAGGTGGCATATGATACTATCATTCAAGCTGTTGATAGTGGAACAGGTGGTTTTTATTTTTTTGAGTGCACCAGGTCGTACTGGCAAAACATTTTTGATTTCATTAATTGTGGCCACGTTGCGTTCTACAAACAAAGTTGCGTTAGCATTGGCATCGTCTGGCGTAGCAGCTACTTTATTGGATGGTGGTCAAACTGCACATTCTGCGCTTAAATTGCCATTGAACATTCAAGTTATTGAAACGCCAACTTGCAATATTTCAAAAACATCTGGAATGACAAAATTATTGCATCGTTGTGACATAATTATTTGGGACGAATGTACCATGGCACACAAGAAATCTGTTGAAGCGTTAGAACGAAGTTTGAGAGACATTTGAAATAATAGTGCATTATTTGGTGGTGCATTGATATTATTAGCTGGTAATTTCAGACAAACATTGCCTGTTATAACTAGATCAACTCCAGCTGACGAAATCAATGCTTGCTTGAAATCTTCATATCTGTGGAGATCTATATCAACTTTGAAATTAACTTTGAAATTATTTGGGTTGATCACATTGTCAGGTGATTTTTGTCAATTTATGCAGTCCAAAGAAGAGTTGATTGAAAGTGTTTTTCCGTATTTTGAGCAAAATTATAAGAGCCATGCTTGGTTGAGCGATAGAGCAATTTTAGCTGCGAAGATCAAAGATGTCAATAAATTGAATTTTACTATTCAATCGAAAATTCCTGGTGATTTGTTTTCGTATAAATCTGTTGATACCGTTACCAACGTAGATGAAGTAGTGAATTATCCTACTGAATTTTTGAATAAGCTCTGATTCGCACCAGAACATTTTTTCAGACTGTAACATGTGTGTATGTGTGCGTATGTAGCGTTTCTTATTATATATCTTCCTCAACTTTACAAATCTACAAAGACTAACAATTCATATATGTACAATGCTTCCACTTTTATTCAACATCCGTCGCTCTGCCAACCTCTCTCTCTCTCTCGTTCATCCTCATAATCACCATGCAAACATTACCCAGCAGTTATTTCATAGATCGTGAAAAGAATTCATGTTTACCTGAAAACCACTCACTTCTCTCCATCAACCCCACCCCCCTCTTATATTCACACTAAAACACTGATAACATTCAACCCCACAACCCATCCCATACGATTAAACATAAAACATACTCAATACCCCTTATCTAAACAACAGCCATCAAACCGCTTCATACCAACTACCAACTCCCTACCACCATCAATCATTCACCGACACACTTCTTATCACATGGCGTCAACACACTTCTTGCCGTCACTATTCACCCGCCATACTATACCCAACTCTCTCACACATCTTCCCTCTCGCTCTCGAGCCGAATTATCAGTTTAAAGCGACCCATTACCTACTCCCCATCTTTCTAGATCATTACAAAGCACACTGGTCTTTGGCAGGGTGACTCCTTCTAAAAAAGTCACTGTAGTAAGTATACGTATTTATGTGTTTGTGTGTTTGCTTCCACAAGAAACTTTCAGCCTTATCGAAGAACTATTGATACCGAAGATTAGAATTTCTTTTTATACCATATACCACTCACTGAACACGTAAACTTTTGCCATCTTATTGAGTAATAAGCAAATAAACAGCATTCCAATTCTTCTGTGACTGAAACTCTGATATATGCTGCTGAGGCCAAAGCGTCTTCGCTCGTATCGCAGAATATGTGGAGTTCAAAACTATCAGGGTTGGCAAAGTTGAGGGCTGTTAAATAGGTACGTGGAATTCTTATATTATTTATTTCAGGTAATAAACGAAGCCACCTGAAATAAAAGCCGCCGAGGCGCGACTGAATGAATGACCATTCGACAGCAGGATATTTTTGCTCTAGCTCTTGGTAGGATATCTTCTTCAGTTCGTCAACCAAGGAACGACTTGCACCTCGAAAATTTGTGCCGTTGTCTGACATGATCCTTTCGGTACGCCCCGACGACTGACAAACTGCTTAAGCACAAGCAAAAACGCTTCTGTTGACAAAGATGGTGTAAGTTCTAAGTGTACAGCACGGGTAGTAAGACAGGTAAATAGTACACCCCATCGCTTTTCCCGTCGACGTCCAATCAGTATGTTCATGGGTCTGAAATAATCCACTCCCGTGTAAGTAAATGGCTGTGTAAACGGAGTCAGTCGTTCCAGAGGCAGGTCACGCATGATTGGAGCGACAGGTTGAGCTCAATGATTGTGACACCATTGAGAGTCCATAGAGATAGATCGGAGCAAAACCCAAAGACCTGTGATATAAAAGAGTTGTCGTATTTCATTTACCACAATCTCGTTGAGATGATGGTGAAATTTGCGATGGTAAAAATCCGTGATTAATTGTGTAACTTTATGCTTACTTGGCATAATAATTGGGCGCTTGACACACGTCGGCAAACTTGTCATCAGATCCAAGCGACCTCTTACTCTAAGCAGACCTAATTGATCCAAATACGGAGAGCATTTAAAGATTAAACTTGTAGGGCTTACCGCTGTTTGTGAACGAAGATTCTTTAATTCCTCTGAGAATGTTTCTTCTTGACAGGCTTGAATGATGATTGGCTCAGCTGCGTCATATTCCGCATATTAACTAACTCATTTATGAATTGAGACTTCGGTGTTGATTTATAAGCATCTGTAGAAAGAAAATTATGCAACTTCTCCCATTTGCTAAAGCGACTTGGTTCAGGTACAATAACAGTCAAGTCTGTGGTTTTGACAGTTTCTACTTTCAAGTAAAAAACGGCTTCTGCTTGTGATTCGACCTTATCGCCCAGAACAGTTTCTAGCCATTGACTTTCTGACGAGACAAGGAATTTGAGTCCGCAAAACCACCGTGAGTACGAGTCAAATTCTGTATGTTTCTTCCATTTGGTTCCATCATCAGCCATGTTATGGACTGTCGGCACCCACCTCCATTCATTGACGTTTGAGCCGTCCAAAATATTACCAATCCTTAGCGCGACGAATTCCTGAAAATTTCTTGCATCAGATCTTATCCAAAACAGAACGTTTCTAAATCAGTCCAAAAGGTACGGCTCTTAATTTTCACTGACACTTCGGTTTCAATGAATTCGGCGAGCCGCAATGCCAAGATAGCAGCCATCAGCTCCAGTCTTGGAATCGATACAGGTTTGCAGATTATTACTAATACTTACAAGTGGATAACAGCGTGGAAGTTGAATTGTGCTGATGAGTGGCAATTTTTGAATCAATTCCAACCAATCCTTATGATCTGCATCACGTATTGGTTCGTCCCAGCTGACACCTGAACGCCAAATGTTTTGTAGAATGATCTTGGCATGAATGACATAAAAAACCCAGTAACCCTAGTGGGTCAAATATAGACATAACTATACTCTCAAATACAGACTCTCAGGATTTGACGTTTACTGGGAGAAGTATTTTCGTCCAAAACTGACTTGTCGAATTTCTGGATAGAGGTAAGTTCATCAGTACCAGGACCTCACCACAGACCTAAGACCTTCTCATTACCACCATTAATCTCCTCTATTCCTTTGTTATCCTGTTTAGTTGAAAAGCGTTAAAGTTTCCAGGATTGATCTCGAATTAGATGATCAATTCCTCATTTCGAAACCACATTCACAATGAATACGCCTCACCGTACCAGCTAGTTCCATCATCTCATTCTCATTTTCCACACTTTGCAGCCAGTTATCGACGTAAAAGCATTTTGAATTATAGCACTAACTGCTTTCGGATGGACCTCTGCCCATCTATTCGTATTTCTAATCTTGAGGTAGTTTGCTAACGTGGGAGAACACGATGCTCCAAAGGTCATAACCCTCATCAGGAAAACGTCAGGCTCCTTGATCTTCTTGCCAAACACGAATTTGGTGAAACATCTCTTGTATGTCACCACAGATTGCCACAGGTCTCTCTCTGAAGCGAAGAAGTATGCCCACTAAAGATGCTAGAAGATCCAGTCCTTTCATCAAAACTGTGTTTAGCGAAATGTCGTTTACTTTGGCGGCAGTATCCCAAACAAACCTCTTTTTGTTCTTATTTGCATTTGTCGCGGTAAATATATACTCGTACCACGACTTTCCACCAGCTGGTATTTCCGTTTTTTTTTCAGTTTTCTTATGTAGCCCTTGTCTTCTGATGGTTTCCGTCAAAAAGGCCTTCAATTCTGGATCGCGTTTCATTTTAGTTTCATGACATTCAAGTCTACGTTTCGCCATTGCCAAAGAATTCTCTAAGTCAACAGAATCATATCTCCATAACAAACCTGTCTCCCACCTCTTTGGCAAGTACTTTGATTTAGTTTCCATTATAAGCATCGCCTTTGGATTGCTTAGCAGAGGACGTTTCTTGGACACCAGCAGATTGTAAGCCAAAAAATATGACTTTAACATCTCATGCATGTTACTTACAGAACTGCAAGGACATATGTGCAGCAGACGCTGTGGTACCGCACTTGAGCTGTGATAAAGAGTTCTGATTTTTCTCTATTACTTCTCTATTATTACTTGGACCAGAATTCTGTGCTTTGGTTGTCTGCTGGGACTCTTCATTTCGTTGTTGTTGGTAGTAGTCAATGGTCGGAAGATAGTCACTTGATTGGCACAGGTTGCAAGAGCAAAGAGCCACCTATCAAATGTTTCCATATCAACACGAGGTAAAGACAGTTGGTGACGATCCCAATCGAGTTTAAGATCACTGTTTGCTCACCAATTCGGCTAGCAACACCGGGTCGTTGAGATAGTCCACAAAACTTACAGCTGAAATAATTTTGCACAGGCAATTTGAAATGGATAAGAGATTCCAACTATCTATTTTTACAGCTGGCTCCTGTCTCGTAGCATTGACTCGTAGATGACATCAGGACGACCATTCTTAATGTTTCTATTGCAGAGGAGACAGTGCTTGGCATCATGAGTTTACCTCGTACTGCTTCTAAGGCCGCTCCTTTCAGACTTTTTTGAAGACGTTACAAATATTCCTGGTCGGTGAATCCGCATCGTTCGGTTCATTGCAAGTAGTTCGTAATGAAAAGAGGCCATTCGTCAAGTTTGCCGGAAAAACTGGGTAATTCTTTAGTTATCACTTGACGTGATAACTGTTATTGTAGATGGTATTCCAAAATTAACAGGTTAGTTACAGAATGTAGAATGCGGATAGCCGCAACATACAGCGGTTGCTGTGGGCAAATACACACTTCCCGCATGTGCTGTTCCAACGGTTTTTCCGTAGACATTACATTGCTACATTGCCAGGTAGCATTTATTCCGGGTGCATGTGCGACATTGTGATTTGTGGCTGATCAGACTCAAATGCCATTCGATTCACGCCGATGGTATTGTTCAGCGTGGTGGAGTGTAATATGTTTCTCGCTGTTCCCTCTTGGAGTGGTTTCTGCGCAGATGAGATAGCAAAAGGTGGAAGAGTAACACGTTGTGATGCGTAAATATCCTCAAGTCTTGCGAAGGGATTTGACAATGACCTGGTGAGGGAAGGTGGGAAGGAAGGAAGATCTGGCACTTTTTCGATGGGTTGAAGAATTGACGTCTGCACTTCGAGTGGCGTATTTTCAGCTGTTTTTGTAGCGGTAGTGGCGACAGGAGCTAAGCCGGTTGTAGTGCTTATGTCATTCGACTCCAACGAGCACCATGCGCATGTACTAGATGTAGTTTCGCCTTCACATACAGACATGTCGTTGCCCGAATCCTGATATTTCGCTGGATTGAGAAAAATGCTCGGGAAAGTCGACGAATCCACACCTGCAGTGTACAACGGCTAAAGGGGGCAATTTGTTTTGCATGCACGAATAATTTTAGAGTATTGAAACTCTGGCCGGGTGCGTGATTTAAACACTTATTTTGAGTATTCCAAATCCTTGATGAACTAAAATCTTTATTTCAAATAACATTATAATTCAGAACTTAATATAATAATCAGGTACTTACTATTGTGCCTGAGCACCGGCCGTTGTTTCACAAGTTTTAAAAGAAAAAGAAAAATTAAAGTAATATAAATGTCAAACTAACTTGTGCAAGTATTGCCGATCGCAGTGCTGCTGGCAGTGTTGTCAAATGTATCGCTACACACACAATACACGATCTCCAAATAGCTTGAAGCAAAATTTTTAGGTTTACCAAAACATTGGCTATTAGTCCTAAAGGGTCATTTTTACCTTACCATTCATTACATCCGAGTTCATCCGATTGCTGTTGAATACTAGAAAAAATTCATCACTTTTTGATGACCACCATAGTCCGTACACCTTTTCATCGTTCGAGATAGGTATGCTAGCACCCATATCAGCAATGTAGTACGTACTTTAATTTTTCCAATGACGTCCTTCGCGATTCTTACTGCCTCATCATCGTTGTCAAAACTTGCAATGTAATCATCCACGTAATGATCTCTAATTATAGCATTTGCAGCATCGGGAAATTGGAGATTGAATTCTTCAGCGTTCCTATTTTTGAAATATATTGTGCACAGAGTGGAGAACACGTCACCCAAGGACATTACCTGAAGAACGTATGTTTCAACTTCGTTAGCTTCAGCATTTCCCCAAAGGAATCGCTTCGCTTCCTGGTCTTCCTTTTTTATGCGGATGGAACATTTCTTTTATGCCTCCACTTTTCACTCTCTAAATCTGAAAAGAATTCCCAAGAGGGGTGATGTTATATCTGGATCAGTCAACAAAACCGAATTAAGAGAAACAGCATCTACCTTTGACTCTGTCCCATACGATGCGTATTTTGTTTGGTTTGTTGGGGGTGAACACGAGAAAAATTGGTAGATACCTGGTCTTCTCAGTCTCCACAGCTATTGAATTAATTTTCCGAGCTTAACCCTTAAGTACGTAATCGTGGACTAAATTATTAAGTAATTCACGGAGAGTCGGTTCCCTTGCCAATTTCTTTCCCAATCATTGCAGACGACGTTGCGCGTTTATTCGGCTGTTTGGCAGTTTAAGATTTTGGATCTTCCACAGCAAGGGCACTTCAAAACTATTTCCAACTCTATTGGAATAAGCATCGAGAATTTGCTTCGCGCTTTCCTCATCCGACGACAATAGTGAAACTTTTTTCACGTCCATGTTTTGCACTACAAAATACTTTTTACCCGGTCATTTAGGAACCTGTCATCATCTTGGCTGCAATTACAAATATGTAGTTGATAATTTGCACTTAAATTCTTCATTGATGCAGAGTCGCACGGACCAAATACCAGCCAGCATAATCGTGTTTTTATTACCACTGGTTCGCTTGCATTTCCTTCTCTGATGCGTAGTGGTATTCCCAAATTCCAGTGTTTTAAACCTATTAAAATACGAGATTTTGCATTAAAAAAGGGAGTTCCACTTCAAATGTTTGTACCTTTCTGCTAATTTTGATTAATTTATTGTTTGTTGCGGTAACACTAATCTATCCATTGTTCGCACAACACAAATTGAATATTTAACATTCAAATTATCGCCATAAATCAAAACGTCAATATTTGACGTCCACTTCAGTTGCAGTTGTTGCTGTTTCCCTTCAATTCGCAAAGTATTTGCTAATTGTTCTTCCATCAGCGAAGTACGAGGGGCGTTCAATATATTCTCGGTATCGATATGAAGGAAAATGTGAATTCAATTTAAATTGTTTTTATTTTTCAATATAATCTCCCCTAACATCAATGCATTTGTTAGATCTTGAGATAAGCTTTTTTAAACCCTCAACAAAATAAATTTCCTCTTTCTCTGCAAAATACCCATTTATTGCCGACTTGAGTTCTTCATCATCCGAAAATCTTTTTCCACGAAGACATTTTTTCAAATCCGGAAACAGGAAATAATCACTAGGGGCAAGGTCTGGACTATAGGGTGGGTGTTGGATTTCTTCGAAACCACAATCTCGCGCAGCAGCCTTGGAAACTCGCGCCGTGTGAACAGGAGCGTTGTCATGAAGAAGCAACACACCCGCTGCGAGTTTACCCCGTCTTTTCTTTTTAATTTCCTCCCGCAAATTATGCAAAGTGGAAGCGTAGGATGTGGTGTTGATGGTTTCACCTTTTTTTTGTACTCAATGAGCAAGATTCCCTTTGAGTCCCAAAAAACTGTGGCCATGAACTTCCCGGCAGACGGAGTGACTTTGAACTCCTTCGGGGGGTCAGTTCCTTTTTTATGCCACTGCATGGACTCTTGTTTGCTTTCGGGGTCATAGTGGTGGACCCATGTTTCGTCCCCAGTAACAATTCGATCCATAACACCGTCCGCGTTCTCACTACACATCTCAAAAAGCTCTCTACAGCATGTGATTCTCACTTTTTTTTCTGAGGCGCTGTGAGCATTCGTGGCACCCACCTTGCACTGACCTTTTAAAGGCTAAGATGGTCATGAAGAATGGTGTGAATGGTACCAATTGAAAGCTTGGTGATCTCTGCCATCATCTTCACCTTTATTCGGGCATCCTCAAGAACAAGTTTTTCGACTTCTTTGATGCTTTCTCCCGTACAAGCAGTAGCCGGGGCGCCGGAGCGGGGGTCGTCTTCAATGCTCTCTCTGTCTCTCTTGAACTCACTTGACCACTTTTGCACAGTTGATAATGAAGGTGCGGAACCCTGGTAATGAATAGGTTACTTCATGAATAGGTTTTTGACTTTTTCCTTGCTTAGGGAGAAATTTAATTATAGCGCGATGCTCAATCTTCACCATTATCGTCTCAGTTACCATTATGATTCTGTTTAACTAGAGATAAAACGCGAATTAATAATCACATTTATATGAAATTTTACATGAATGCACTAGAATAATAGTATTACTTGATAAATAAGTCAATCTATATATACAACCACAGCTTCACCCCGATACCGAGAATATGTTGAACGCCCCTCGTAGAAGATCCGCCGTCAAGAATGACAAATGATTCTACCTTTGTGGCGATGGCACAATATAGTGTAACTGGTAATATTACTCGTACTATATATTCTGAAAAAGATTGCGTTCTAATAAAATTAAGTATGACACAAAGATGATGGTGACAGTGTGGGTATAATCGCAGCGGTTGCAGTGTTATATCGTAGTAGCTGCCTTCATCTCAATTGTGTTCGTATTTGTAATATTTGCTTGTGCCCTTGTATTTCTATTGCTGTTATGAAGGATTTTATGGTGGCGGTAGGTACTAGCAGTCGTTTTCTCTGCACAGTTGATTCGATCGGCATTGGTTGTTGTGGTGACGGAGACATGTACGACAAAGTTAGTTTGCTTTTACAACTGACCAGGGTTGCAATACTGTATAGTCGAGAAATATTTTGCGCTTATCGACGGAAGAACAGTTTTGATTACAAACTTTACATTTTTTCGTTATTATGAATATTCAGAAATGATAGCTCTTGTCGAGATCTATGCTCTGATTTCATGTCTATACTAAAGGATTAGAGAACGACACATCATTCCCCACTCGACCAACTTCAAACAACCATGAACTAAATTGTGAAATATTTATCACGGTAAGTGTCTGCTTATAGATGGACAAGTTAAGACGTAGTGTGGGGGGTAACTTCTCCACTAATTCTTGTAGTAAGATCGGATTGTTGAAAGGAGAGGAACAAACACAAACTTCCATGATAGCCCCAATATTTTCAATGTCGAGTGAGTGTTTTACAATAGAATCTAATTTATCCACCTTTGGTGGTGGATCATGTTTGAGTTTATAAAGCAATTATTATTTGAGGGCGTCCGAATATCATTTGCAATGTGTTAATTATTTTCTGCACTTGCCCTGGATGTGATAACCGGCTAAGGCTTGCCCGAAGACGTCTCAATTTCTCTTCGTCTAAAAATCCACAAATCCTTCTGCTACTATGGAAGCAGCTTATAAATAAGGCCCAATCCTCTGGGGCTCCACTAAATTTTGGAAGAGCATTGGGCGTGGACTGGCGTGCCGCCATTTGGCGCTGAGGCAATCTTGGTGCATCTTGAAATTCGTCCAAGTCTGCCCCTCGAACTGAATATTTATTATTGGGGTTTACTGGTGTAGCTTGTTGGGGGAAATGTTGATTAGTATATAATAAGGTGATGTTGTGTTGGAGCAGCGAATTTATACCAATCCAGGTATTGTTTAGCATACTGTTGTTTGGTAAATCAACTTAAAACCTAGAATTCTCCTATCCATTAGGTATTTTCAGCCAATTTTCCACGTGTTTATTTGATGCTATGGGCTGTTTATCGTCGTTAACATCGCTGTTGTCGTCTTCAGATGTCATTTTTGCGAGAATTTGATATTATTTTCCTTAAGTACTTCTCTTCCAGTTCTTCTTCTAAGGGTTTCACTTGAAGAGGGAGTCTCCGCCGTGACGATATTTTTGAAGCTATCGACAAGGCCCTTTGAGGCATGAATTTTTTTTTTATAATCAGTGCGCGCTCAAGGGGTTTGAGTACCCTTAAGGTGACTGTACAAAGCGCGGACAAAGGAAATTTAGGGAAGAAGAAGAAAAGAGAGGTACCGATGTACATTGTTTTTAAATGTTTGCAAGTTATAACGATCAGGAAATACAGAGATCGGCAAGTCATTCCATAAGCGAGTTGCACGACTTAAGAACGAATCACGATATTTTAGAGTATGCCCGAAAATGGGCTTGAGGGTATACTGATGAGCATTCATAGCGAGACGGGTGTTACGGTTGAAAGTTCGAATGGGCGGAATGCTACTGGCGATTTCAGTGGAGCACTGGTAGTGGAAATATCGATAAAACAAAGCGAGACACAAGACATTTCGTCGGTGTTCGAGGGTGTCCATTGATTGACTGATGTTAGTATCATCAATAAGTTTCATCGCACGGTTTTGAATCCTATCTAGCAGGTGCAGAGATGTACTCCAATTTTGGGCGGTAGACAGCATTGTGTTTTGGAAGCATTAAATTCCACTCTGTTGATAGCGCCCCAATTGGTTATGCTGTTGATATCGGAATTTAATGAGCTTAGCATACGCTGCCGTTCTCGTTCTACAGCCGAAGAGCTGTCCGGGAACGAATATGAAAAGCAGAGAGTACTGTCATCAGCAAAGGAATATATTGGATTAGAAGTAGTAGATAAGAGATCATTAATGAAAATTAAAAAGAGTGTCGGAGACAGAACAGCGCCCTGGAGCACACCAGCATTTATTTTGTAAATATCAGACTTGAAACCGTCCAAATCAACTTGAATTGAACATTTCGAAAGGTAATTTCTAATCCATTGAAGAAGAGAGTCGTCGATCCCAAATGCATGCATTTTCGACAAAAGAGCCTGATCCGCTATCATATGCCATAGACATTTCAAGTGCAAATATCTGGCTTTCGCCAGATTGATGTACGCTTTGGCTTCACTTTTCGGTGAGACATGCCATCAAATCACCAGTGGACCAGTTGCTACGAAAACCGTACTGCCGGTCATTGAGAAGTTTTCGTGTTTGGAGATATTTCATGAGCTGAGGATTTATCAGTGTTTCCATGATCTTGGAAAGATTTTGATTTGATTTCATTTTTGATTTTGCGGCCGGGTCAATCCCGGACAGATTTATTAAGCTTATTGCAAGCAAACATATACTTAAAACTAACATTTTCACTTAAAAACTAAAGGGTGGGAGCGGTTAAAGAAAGTTAGGACGTGAGGCATAGGTGGAAATAAGTATGTTCTTGAGGGAGAGTTTGCTGAGATGGTAGTCGAAGAGGGGTAGAATATCGTTAACTTCGCGAAGCATCCTAGACATTGGCTCCAGGTGTCCGTAATTCGTTCCGTGAAGATTGAGCCGGAAAAGTGGCACAGACCTAAGATCGCGGGGATTGGTGTTAAAAGAAATAATTTAAAGTAAGGAAGGACAATCGATATTACCTACTAAAATTTGATGAATAAAGAGAATGTCGGCAACATTTCGGCGTATAGGAAGGGGTTGTAAATTTATAAGTTTCAGCCGGTCAGCGTAAGGTGGTAAGTTTTGGCTATCATCCCAGGGAGGACCACGTACGTGCAGGGACTAAGTGCAATGGGTTTGTAGGAGGAGAGGGAAGTTGATTCGCCATTTTTAGAGGCGGGCTGGACAATTGCTGTTTTCCATCTGCTCGGGAAGTGTCCTAAAGAGTAGGATGGATGAAAAAGCTTACGCAGTGATTTTGCCAGCGAGGAAGAACACCTCTTCAGAAGAAGGGGAGATATACCATCTGGACCAGTGGATTTATGTATGGTGAGATCTTTAAGTACACTTGCTACTACAAGAGTGCGAAAGTAGATTCGTCCCATTGAAGATTCGACACACTGAAGTGTAGGCGGAGACAAAGCACAATCTGGGAGTGTTGAGCTGGCCGCATAGTGTGCAGCAAGCAGATTGGCCTTGTTGATAGAGCTGACAACTGAAATGTCATTGCAAATGAGCGTTGGGATGGAGGATGAGGCGGAATTTCTAATGTTTTTGATGGTCGTTCGTCAAAAATTTTTACTGCCTTTGGGACATTGCAGTATTTTTTGCCTCAGTTTTTGGTCGTATTGGAATTTCACATGCTTAAGAAAGGCGTTGCAGTCATTTCTGGCTCGTTTGAACTTTTTTCGGTTTTCCTCTGTCGGGTTGGTCTTGAAGGCCCAAAAAAATATTTCTCATACCCTGACGGCCACTTTACAGCTCGAGTTGTACCATGCCTTTTCTTTTGGTTTGATACTTTTTATCCGATGAGGAATAAAGGATCTCATTCCAAAGAGAATGGTGTCTGTAATCATATCAGCAGCGGGATCCACGTCGTTATCGAGGAAACATAACGACCAGTTAAAATTTCTAAAGAAGCTGTTAAGTCCGCTCCAGTCGGCTTTCTCGTATTGCCTTACGGTTTTTTTAGGAATCATATCTCTAACTGTGTGGTCAGTATACGAGAAATTAGCTGATATAACACAGTGGTCCGGCGAGCCTAGACGGGAGAGCACATCAACGGTGTACTTATCAAGGTGAGAAGTTAAAAACAAGTCCAGTGTGTTGGCGGTATGACTATCAACGTCTGGTATTCGCGTGGGCTCATTTACAACCTGCGTTAAGTTGTATTCCGCAGCGAAGATCTCAACACACCGTCCTTCGGGTGTTGTCTGTCCAGAATGTCGAAGCCACCCAGAATTGTGTATATTAAAGTCGCCCGTAATAACGATTTCAGTATGAGGATACAGGGATACAATTCTTTGAATGGAGTCAGATAGCGCATGAAACTCGTTAGAAGTCGAATTGCTGTCTAGTTTGGGGCTTCTGTAAATAAAGCAGTAGTGGACAATTTACTTACGGAGATGGAATTTTAACCACATGAAGTTGAATTCCGGATTGGAACATGGATCACATTGTGGTGGAGTTTGGTAAACTACATCACTACGCTCGTAAATGGCGAGACCGCGGTGAGAGAAGAATAATGGCACTAGTTCGTAGCCAGGTAGCTTCAGATCAGAATGGTCTGAGAGGTGTGGGCGGGGATCCACCTGTGTTTCACTAAGTGCCAAAACAGCTGGTCTGTACTTACAGACGTTAACGTACGCAGAAAAGTGATTACTTTTTAGCCCGCATATGTTGGCTACGTCTATCCTGAATTCCCTAGTCATAATCACAGACAAACATAGAAAACACAAACACCGACGATACTAAGCAAGGCTGCGCAATGAAAATTCTGACATTGATTTACCGGATCAAATTGCTGTGGGAGTTATGCCCTTACAACAATATGAAACAACAAAATTTTCACTCGCAACCCGCTATACATCAGTTATTACATGCACTCAGCCACTGCCCGTACCGTATGGTAAATACAGTAATGGCAGTGATTGAGTGCAAGCAACAGTACTTCGACCAGGAGCGGGAGAGGTGGGATACCCGCACTGTGTGATTTTTTTTTTCCATTGCACTGCACTTTTTTTGTTCTTTTTTTTTTATTTAATTTTTTTCAGTGATTGAGTGCAAGCAACAGTACTTCGACCAGGAGCGGGAGAGGTGGGATACCCGCACTGTGTGATTTTTTTTTCCATTGCACTGCACTTTTTTTTGTTCTTTTTTTTTTTTTTTTTAATTTTTTTTTCACACGCGCGCGGTTTTTTTTTTATTTATTTTTTTTGCACAGCACACGATAAGTAGCGAGTTCATTGGTTGACTTGTGCACTCGTCGGTGGTCGACTCGGTATCTCAATGGTATTATAAATTGATTTGCTTGTCCTAGGAGCGCATCCACTTAGCCTGGTGGACACTGAACTAATAGTGTGCCTTCTTTTGGAGTTCCTTTAGCTGGAAAAGGAGAAGGCAATGGTGGTTGAAACGGAATATCTTGTGAAGCGTTTGTTGTTGTAAATATTATTTTCGACGATTAAATCGCCAGCAGAGACTGATTATGTCGAAGTGCGATGCATTGGCTGATTGTTTTTTGTGAAAGGCATAGGGGAGAGAATGAATGAAAAGGAAGTCACTTTGACCATACTTCAATAAAACCAAAACTCGACAGTAGCGCCGATGTTGCCAGGTTCTTCAATACTGGCTAAGCCAAAGGTATGGAATTTATTTCATTATGTGGGGTACAATTCAGTTTTCTACAACAGAATTTTAATTGCATTGCTCCGGAATTAAAAAAAATATTTATTTAAAAATTTATGTAAATTGAAAAGACGTTTCGATTATGCAAATTTTAATTTACAGTGCAGTGTAATAAATGAATCTGCTTCAGAATCTCCGATTCCTCCATTTATTGCTTTTGCTTAATACTCGTAAATAAATGTTGTAAAGTAGCGAGTAACGTGATTATGTGACTATGTTGAATTTGGCAATACTATTATTATCTAATTTTTTTTTTCCAATTGTCAACCTGTGCGGACGTGTTTTTCTTTTTCTTCCGTATACCGAGTTCAGTTATTATTTTCCACTTTTTTTTCAAAGTCCCGTAAACTGCCGACTCAGTATATCTACCGTTGTTCGTCGACCTAGTTTCGTCTGCCGATTCCTCAAACTCAACTGTGCCAGTTTTGAACCCAAAACAAAACAAAACCAAAACGAAAACAAAACAACAACAAAACAAAACAAAAAAAAAACAAATCCAAACAAAATTAACCTCAATAAACTAATAATGGAAAAGTGTTGTGCTAGTGTTTTGTGCTCAATTGTTGACCCCAACGCCGAATGGGTAGCATGAAATGGTCTCTGTGGAAAATCATTCCATGCCATATGCATCGGACTAACCCGGAGATCTATAACCTACCTCAAGGAGTATTGCAGTCTTTTCAATTTTTACTGCGACGAGTGCAAAGAGATCACCTTGGCTCACGTTATGTTGGCAATTAAATGCAACAACGAGTCTATCAATGCGATGCTAACCGAGAATGGTCATATTAGCAGAACTATTTTGAACAGAATAGAAAAGATTGAAGACTCAATAAACTGCATTGATAGTAATGTGGATGCTTACTAGTCCACAGGAAGAATGATCGAAAAGCAACTGGCAGCGATCCAAAACCTATCGAAAAGCAAATCTAACCACGACAACGAGAGCGAAGTGATCAAATATCACTTCGACGGAATTAAAGCTTTCCTCAAAACAAATTTTGCCAACCTCCTTAAGTCCAACGAACTCACACACATAAACGACTCTATCAACCTTCTCCGTACTGATCTCGACTTGCTTTTTCAATCCTCCTCCAAAACAACACATCACATCCCGCATCCATCAGATTCTACACTCGATGACCTGACCCTAAAAATGATTGATGTCAGTGAGGAACTCATAGCAACTCGGTTGACCGTTGCCGAAATCGGTAAAGAAGAGAGATTGGCTTCCAACAAAATCGATGGAATACCCGATCAAATTCAGTTCCAGGCTAGTTCCCCGTACAATGTCTCAATTCATAATGAATTAGTAGACACGGAGTCTCATTTGCCATCATTCTCAATTACTCCTCCCGCCACCCTAACAACAGAAACCGAAACCGTCTTGCCTTTACCAACTAAAATCCCGCCCGTCGCCGCTCCACGCAAACTGCTCAATCAATTTGGAACTTCATGGACCCCCTCCGAATGTAAAAACAGACTCGAAAAGCTGAAACAGGGAAACCATACGGCATTCTTCGTTGAAGGGGCCCCTCAACACGCTGATGTTTCTTGGGTGCGGAATTTCTTTCACCGAAGTTACGCTATCACCATTAGCGAGTGCCAGATGATTTCCTCCGCTGACTCCAACAGTTCCTGCAGCTTCAAAGTCAACATCCCAACCAAATATTCGTGGTTGTTCCCTACTCCTCCTGGTAAGACAACTAAACCTGGGAAGATAAGAATTACAAAATGCTCTGAAGAACGAGAAAACGCACATCTCGAGAGTAATGAAAGTGTTAAAAATAATCGTAGTGTTAACAATAAAATTAAAAAAAGACCCCTGTCCAACTCCCTTCCAAATAAAAAATATGCTTCCAAAAAACGAAGCCCTAATCCCGACCCCAACTGGAGCTTCAAAACAAACTTATTCCCCAATTTTAGTCCTCCCTCCTCACTTATCCGACACAAAGCCCTTACACACCAATCTTCTAATCCCCCAATTCCCCCCGTTCCACCGAAGTCCCCGCGCCAACGCGTCTCTTTCAACTTAACCCCAACCACCCATATTATTCCTTCTCAACCTTCTACGCCACCAAACCCAGCTAGCAACCCAATTCCCAACTTCGACCTTAAAACTGGAGCTAAGTACCCTAATTTCATTAACTCCCATACCCTAAACCCCACATCTCATCACTCGTCCAACTCCATATCCAATCATTTATCTCTATCTCCCTCCTCCAATGCCCCTATTCTTGATCCCCTTTTTCCCCCCACTGTTAAACTAACACAGCAAACCAATGGCACTACAGAAAGTCGATATGCTTTCTCTAGGCTCAGAGAAAGAAAGATATATGAAAACATTCGTCTCTTTCTTGCCTATCTATGTACATGACAAATCGGACTCGGTCTGCTATGAAGGGAAAATCAAAACCAGCGTCATGGTTTCTATCCAGCAAGAAGGTCTCCCTACCGACCCTATCAGTCTCAGGAACCTTTATGTCAGGTACCACGAGATTTTTAACATGTCCCCTCAGAAAGTAGCAGACGACCTCGCTGCATTCGGCAACTATGTTCACTCTAAACGAGTATCACACCTACAGCGAAGCCGAGCCGACCACGACAAATTTTTTCGTCCATAACGTGCCTCCCTTGCCAGCGCTTAAACCATCCTGCCTCACACCTCCACCCCACAACATCCCTCTTACATTTTACTACCAGAATGTAAGAGGTCTTCGCTCTAAAACCAATGCTGTCCTACGTCAATCGCATGCCCTTCCCTTTGATATCTACGCCTTGACCGAAACCAATTTGATTCCCGACATAAAGAACCAGGAATTGTTCCCTCCTACTTTTAATGTTTTCCGCGACGACGATCCTACCCGCACAAATAAAGATTCCCCCTGTCGAGGCGTCCTACTGGCGATGGACAACAGCCTTAACTCTTCCCCCATTACAATTTCTTCATCCTCTAAAGCCGACTTTGTCGCAATAAAATTATCACTGCCTCTCAAGTCGCTTTACGTTATATGTTGCTACATCCTACCAGCTCAACCTATCGAATCTTACCAATTTGTTATTGATGCGATCGATCATTTAATTGACCTGTCAGACCCCACTGATGATATCCTTATTTTCGGCGACTTTAATCTTCCTCAGCTACAGTGGACTCCATCAGATGATCAATCGTTTTTCATCGCTTCAAATGCCATCTCAGCTAAGGAATGTCTCTTCTTAGATCGCTTAACAGACTCAAGTCTATGCCAAGTCAGTGGTATATCCAATTATATGGGCAGGCAATTAGACCTTATTTTCACAACCGATACAATTAACTCCTCAGTCTCACTTTGTCCCCTATCTCTCTCAACAATCGATAACTACCATCCCCCCTTTCTACTTTCATTTTTTCACAACTCTTCATTCCAGTCCACTCCCCCCACAACTCTCTCATCCCACGACTTTCATAAAGCAAACTTTCACAAAATCAGTGAATATCTCAGCAGATATCTCTTTAACTTTCACAACTTAAGTATAAATGATGCCTTATCCATTTTTTGTAAAGAAATATTTAATTCTTTCTCCCTTTACGTTCCGTTTTCCCGCCTTAAAACATCATCTACTAGTCCTCCCTGGTATAATCGCAAGCTTCGTTCCTTACGAAATCAGAGAAATAAGTTATGGGCTCTTTTCCTGCGTACCAGATCCTTTACCGACTATTCCAACTATCTTGGTGCTTATCTTCATTTCACCGAACTTTACGATTCCCTTTACCAGCGCTACCTTAACAATGCGCAAGTCAACCTTATAAACCACCCTAAGTCCTTTTTCCAATTTGTTAACTACAAAAGAAAGTCCGATGGTTACCCTCCTTCCCTCTCTTTAAACAACAGGTCATCAACCGATCCACTCACCATTGCCAACCTATTTGCCACATTTTTTAAACAATCCTTCACCAACGACTCCTTTGTACCAGATCCATCCTATTTTAGTTACCTACTGAACTTCTCCAATGGCCCACTTCTTTCTCATATTTTGGACCCGTCTTATATCGAATATAAATTACACCAACTCGATGACGAATTCACACCCGGCCCAGATGGCCCCCTGCCATATTTCTTAAAAAAATGTTCTTCCTCTCTTTCCCTTGCCC
Source organism: Volucella bombylans (assembly GCA_949129095.1). Lineage (NCBI taxonomy): Eukaryota > Metazoa > Arthropoda > Insecta > Diptera > Syrphidae > Volucella > Volucella bombylans. The sequence continues at coordinate 274,280,943 of OX422140.1, read as the reverse complement.
TGACTAATCTCTTCCGTCTATCCCTTTCACAAGGAGAATTTCCTCAGGTTTGGAAAACCTCCTTCATAACCCCGATCCACAAGAAAGGATCACAGAATGAAATAACCAACTATCGTCCCATCGCTAAACTCTCCCATATACCCAAACTCTTCGAAAGTATTTTGTATGAAGCTCTAAACTTCCAATGCAAATCACTTATTTCTCCTAGACAACATGGCTTCTTAAAGGGTAGGTCAACCACCACAAATCTCGTTGAATTCGTATCCTTTGCCCTCTCTGCCCTAGAGAATGGCAAAGAAGTCGATGTAGTTGCAACCGATTTTAGCAAAGCCTTCGATAAAATCTCTCATCGGTTAATTATCTTTAAATTGTCTGCCCTCGGCTTTGAACCCATATTGTTAAAATGGATATCCTCTTACCTCGAAAACCGTTTTTACAGTGTTCGTTTTAGGTCAGCCCACTCCGCTCCATTTTTGGCCACCTCTGGAGTTCCACAAGGCAGCCATCTCGGTCCCCTTCTTTTTATATTAACCATAAATGATCTCGATATGATCATCAAACACTCGTCTGTCTCCCTTTACGCCGACGATACCAAATTTTTCAAAACCATTTCCTCTCCCCATGACTCTTTCCTCCTTCAACAAGATCTTGATAGTTTCTCGATCTGGTACCTCAAAAATTCTTTGGAACTTAACATAGCCAAATACCAATCCATCACCTTCTCACATAAGCGGAACCAATCTCCTCCCCGACTCTATCTTCTCCATAAGCAACCTATCTCCTCCGTACAGTCTCTTCGCGACCTCGGCATTTTGTGTGACAGTGAGCTCAACTTCCGTTTACATATGGATGGGATAATCCTCAAAGCCAACTCTGCATTAGGTTTTGTAAAACGGTGGTCCAAAGAATTCACCAACCCATACGTGACCAGGTCCCTCTATATTACCTTTGTTCGCCCCCTCCTAGAGTACGCCAGTCAAGTATGGTCCCCATATCATCGTGTTCATATCTCGAGAATTGAAGGCATTCAGCGCCGTTTTCTTCGATTTTCTCTCCGAGGTATGCCCTGGGACGATCCTTTTAATCTGCCCCCTATCAAAACCGTCTCAACCTTATCAACTTAAACACCCTTGAACATCACAGAGATGCTGCAGACTTTCTCTTCATTCATCGACTCCTTTCAGGTCACGTTGAATCCGCGTCCCTTCACAACTCCATTTTCCTCAACACTAACCCTCGTAATCTACGTACCCCTCGACTCTTCTATCTACCAACCCACCACACCCCCTATGGCGCGAACGAACCAATCTCCCGTATGCTACGTCAAATCAACTCAAACCCTACCGTCTTTGACTTTCACCGCACCACTTCCTACCTCAAATCTGTTCTCCTTGACCACTCCAACCAACCTTAGGTTTAGTTTAAGTTTATTTTTTAAGCTATAGCTTGTATTAAGGTGTATAAATGGGGGCGTTCGCCCCCAACAAAATTAAATTAATTGGTTTAAACTAAATCACTGTAATTTGTGTTCTTCTTAACTTACACTAATGTATAATAAAGTTCAGATTCCATTCAGTGCTCGAAAAAGATGGTTGTGCGGTATTACTTAACAATTTATGGGCCCAGATCACGTGGCAATAAAGGACAGATCACGTGGCAATAAAAAAGTACAATGAGTTTTTTTCTTAACACCTACAAATTTTTTTTGAGCGTTTAAATATTCACGTAGTATTGCGCGTAAGATACTCGTATGAAAGAATATGGGAAGCGAACATCTTAAAGTTTCAACATCGTTAACTTCGGAACAGTATGTTGTGTGGAAATTTCAAATTAATATTTTATTAAACGCATCAGGGATATTTGAGAATATAAGTGGCATAAGTTTGCAGCCAATCAAGACAGAAAGCGAAACTCAGGAGGCGTTTGATAAACATTTATTGACTTTGCAAAAGATGGATAGTAAGGACAACGAACTAACGCGACCAACATTGGACCTGTTCTACAAAGGCACATCGTTAATTGCAATACTGCAAAGGAGATGCGGATGAAGTTAAAAGCTGTGTATGAACAGACAACGAAGACCAATGTTCACATGCTGCTTCAGCGCTTTTACAGCTTTGAAAAGGATCCAGAAGATGATATCGCAACACATATTTCTAACTTGCGGTATACAGTTTGGAAGAGGAGGTTTCAGAGAGCATGGTTTAAATATTTGAGTTTAAATATTTTTTCTGTGCATAGGAATCTACACACAAACAAGAGCAAACCTTGGCAAATCTGACGTCACGGCTGGTAGTGGAAGAAAAACGCATTTCGTCACAATGATCTAATTCTGCAAGTACAACGGCTAGCAAAGCAAAAGGCACGAAAGCAACAATGAAAAATTTCGAAGCCAGGAAAGTGTTTTGAATGTAATTAGTGTGGTCATTGGAAAAGAGATTGTCAGAAGAGAAATATATATACGAGTAATAAGAGGTCTGGAAGTCGAGGTGTCGCATCAAGGGGCGAAGCACTTATTTGCAGATCTTTTTATATAATCAATAAGGAAGCATTCAAGCGCAAACAAGTGGTGAGCGGTGGTGATTGATGGACTCGAAATGAAAGTGAAGTGCTAAGGGGCGATACACCTGTTTGCAAATCTGTGGCGATCGATTGTAAAAATGTAGGTCAAAGTGAAGCAGCAGTCACCTCCAACGCGTTGATTTTTAACGGTGTAAACAATAACGATTTGTATGGTATGTGAATTCATATGACAAACAGAAAAGAATGGTTTGCTCGCTATGAAAGTTTTTCTAATCTGATAGGAATTTGTATTGGAAGCGGAGAGAAAATCTCAGCTTTGGGTATCGGCAATATAAATATTTTTGCTTTCGATAGTAAAACTTGGACTGAGAAACATCTTTCGAATGTTCTGTATGTGCTAAAGATTTCTGCTAATTTATTCAACACAGGTTACCTTTTCCCAAAAGTAGTTTTGAATCTCATCAGCCAGGTGAACTGGTGCATGCTGACGTATGCGGGTCTATGGAAGAGACTTCAGTAGGAGGCTCGAAGCATTTCGTGCTGTTTAAGGACCATTATTCATATTTCAACGTCGTGTTTTTCCTGAAAAATAAGTCAATTGAATAGTTTATAAATCGAGCCAAAAGTGACAGCCAGCATTCAATTAAAACGCTTCATACGGATAATGGGACCGAGTTCGTTAATGAAAATGTCAAAGTGCTATTGGAAAAATACTCTATTCGCGATGAAACAACTGTGGCCTACACCCCAGAACAAAATGGAAGTGCCGAGATGGAAAATAGCACTGTTGTAGAAGCTGCTCGCACAATGATCTTAGCAAAAGAGATGCCTGAAAGGTTTTGGGCGGAAGTTGTGAACACTGCTGTGTATGCTCTAAACCGTAAAGGTAATAGTAGCATTAAAGGGAAAAATCCATACGAGCTGTGGTATGGCAAGTAGTCTGAAATGAGTGACTTCAAGGTTTTCGTCACTGAAGCATTTATTTATATTCCGTAGTAGAAACGCAGAAAATGGGACAAGAAAGCGGAAAAGGGAGTATTAATTGGTTACACGGAAAACACAAAGGGATATCGAGTGTGGATACCTATGATTAGAAAAATGGGATGTTACTTTTAAGGAAACGGTTGAAGCGGAAAAAGAAGAGAAGGTGATTTCTAATTCTGATAATTATTCTGAAACTTTTATTGTTCCAGCAGTGGATTTCGATTCTTGCCAAAGTGATATAGATCAAGACATATCTCTGGAGAATTCCAATAGAAGGCTAAGAATAGCAGCAGTTTCAGATTTTCAGTCAGCCGATGATATCGATAATTCAGCAGACGGAAATGATAGTAATACAGACAAAGCTTTTGAAAGTGTTAAAGAGAACCAAGTTCCATTAAAAGATCGATTGAGAAGTCGGGAAAATAAAGGTAGTTCAAGTGTGTGCAACTTAATCGAAAGATATACTTTCTTCGTTCAGGGTGAGCCGTACAACTACAAAGACGCTGTTACATGCAAAGATGCCATTCGTTGGAAAGCGGCGATGGACGAGGAGATGAAGAGCTTGTTGCAAAACCGAATATGGAACAATGTTCAACGTCCGTCGGATCGGTAAATCATCGACAACAAGTGAATCTAAAGCTAAAGAACTTGTACACGAACGGGGAACAAAAGTTTATAACCAGGTTAGTAATAAAAGACTTTAATCAAGAATACGGAATAGACTACGTGGAGACATTCAGCCCTGTGGCACAGTTTGCTTCAATACGTGCGATATTCGCTATTGCCGCTAATAAAGGATTTAATCTGTCGCAGTTCGATGTAAATACAGCCTTTCTAAATGGAGACTTGGATGACGAGGATATCTTCAGGCAACAACCTCAAGGATTTGATGATCGATCGGGATGGGTTTGCAGACTTCGAAAAAGCCTTTATGGCTTGAAGCAAGCATCACAATTGTGGAATAAGAAATTCACAAGCGTGCTTAAGAAGTTCAATCTGAAGGCTAGTGAAATGGATCCTTGAGTGTTTATCCGAGAAGGAGGTGAAAAACGTTTGATGTTTGTCTTTTATATTGATGACGGACTAGTTGCTGCACAGGACAACTCTATGCATTAGAGTTGATTGGTTTCTTGCAGGCTCATTTCGAAATAACCATCTAGATGCTAAATAGTTTCCTTGCATGGAACTCGCACGAAATTCCAGCGGATCAATTCATTTCAATCAAGCGACCTATGCTAATAATCTTTTAAAGAGTTTCAACATGGATTGCATCAAGCCGGTTTCAATTTATTAATTTTTTTAATTTTTAATGCATTTTATTTCATGCTTCTTAAATTTACTATACTTACATGCTAACAGAAAAAATGCTTAAAAGCTAGCTTAACATAACTTAATTAACTTGTTCTAACTTACTGGTCCTCAAAGCGGGTGCTCTAAGGTAAACTATATTCTTATTCTATGTCTTTCGACGTCTAAATTCACATTTTAAAAAATAATTATTATTCATTAAACATTTAGTTAAACTAAGAAAAATTAAGTATTTAAAACAAACTTAGTAAATTACCATTATTTTTTTTTTGTATTTACTCGTATATAAAACTTTAACATCCAAATTAAACTACTTAAACTAACTACCTATGTATGCTAACTTATACTAAACCTTAAACTACTTAGCCTAACTATACAATCTAACTTTACCTAATTGTTAGCGAACTTTACGTTGCTAACCTAATTGCTAGCAAACCCAAGGTTGCCAAACTTCATACCTTAAATCTACCCTAACTTATATAGGTTAGGTTAGGTTAGGTAAGAGTGGCTGTTGGAAATACCAACACACTTAGGCCTATTGGCCCATTGTGATGCCACGTGGATCTATGATCCTCTTACTAATGGAACCAGTTTGATCTTATAATAAAGCGTAGGGGGCTGTTAACGTCTATGTTTTCTAGATCGTTTACGTCGTTATAGAAGAAAGCTCATAGATGAAGCTTTCTTATCTGGGAGAGAGCTGGACATGTGCAGAGTAGGTGGAGGATTGTCTCCTCCTCTTCCTCGTCCATGCAGGTTCTACAGAAATCATTTGTAAAAGCGCCAAGCTTTCTTGCGTGCTTGCCTATGAGGCAGTGTCCAGTAATGACACCTATTATGGCGCTGAGATGTTTCCTATTTAAAAGGATCAGACACTTAGAGCGATTCCGATCCAGCTTTGGCCAGATCTGTTTGGTCACTAGACCAAACTGTTCCTTTATTGACATCCAGCTTTAGTGTTAGTTTGCACGTAGCGATTAGTGTACTTATACTACCTTTTTCCCGTAGAATAGGTAGCAGGGTTCAAATTTTGGCGAGTTCATCGACTCTGCAATTTCCTTGAATGTCTCTATGTCCCGGCACCCAACAAAGGTGAATGTTGAACTACTCTGCCATCTCCATGAAAGATGATCGGCATTCAAGGGCAGTTTTAGAATATAATGAGACCGTGTCCAGGACTTGATGGCGGCCAGACTATCCGAAAATATGCGGATATCCTTTGCAGATATCACGTTTTTCTTCAGCCAGGACAAAGCTTCTTTAGTCGCCAAAATTTCCGCCTGGAACACGCTACAGTGATTTGGAAGACGGAAAGAGGAGCTTCGATTTAACTTATCTGAGAAAACACCATCAACAACTCTGCTATCGGTGTAGAGATGGATTGACTTGTCCTCCATGAAAGCATCTTCCTCCCAGAATTATCTAGAGGGGAAGTTTACATGGAAGTTATTGTCAAACCAAAGCTCAGGTATGGTTTAGTCGATGTTCTCTGTGAGGATTCGTAATGTGTTAAGAATGTTGGCGTGGCCAAATGAATTATTTGTCCACTGTTTAGTCGCTTTAAGGCGAATAGGTGCAGTCGCAGCTACTTGCTTGCTAAAAATGTCGAGGGGTGTCAAGTGAAGCACAATATCTAATGCCGCAGAGGGGGTAGACAGCAAGGCTCCACTTGTGCATAGACATGCTGTTCTTTGGACTCTGCCTAATTTATTTTTGACCCGTCTTATATCGAATATAAATTACACCAACTGAATAACGAATTCACACCCGGCCCAGATGGCCTCCCTGCCATATTTCTTAAAAAATGTTCTTCCTCTCTTTCCCTTGCCCTGTCTAATCTCTTCCGTCTATCCCTTTCACAAGGAGAATTTCCTCAGGCTTGGAAGTCCTCCTTCATAACCCCGATCCACAAAAAAGGATCAAAGAATGAAATAACCAACTATCGTCCCATCGCTAAACTCTCCCATATACCCAAACTCTTCGAAAGTATTTTGTTTGAAGCTCTAAGCTTCCAATGCAAATCACTTATTTCTCCTAGACAACATGGCTTCCCGAATTCGTATCCTTTGCCCTCTCTGCCCTAGAAAATGGCAATGAAGTCGATGTAGTTGCAACCGATTTTAGCAAAGCCTTCGATAAAATCTCTCATCGGTTAATCATCTTTAAATTGTCTGCCCTCGGCTTTGAACCCATACTGTTAAAATGGATATCCTCTTACCTCGAAAACCGTTTTTACAGTGTTCGTTTTAGGTCAGCCCACTCCGCTCCATTTTTGGCCACCTCTGGAGTTCCACAAGGCAGCCATCTCGGTCCCCTTCTTTTTATATTAACCATAAATGATCTCGATATGATCATCAAACACTCGTCTGTCTCCCTTTACGCCGACGATACCAAATTTTTCAAAACCATTTCCTCTCCCCATGACTTTTTCCTCCTTCAACAAGATCTTGATAGTTTTTCGATCTGGTGCCTCAAAAATTCTTTGGAACTTAACATAGCCAAATGCCAATCCATCACCTTCTCACATAAGTGGAACCAATCTCCTCCCCGAGTCTATCTTCTCCATAACCAACCTATCTCCTCCGTACAATCTCTTCGTGACCTCGGCATTTTGTGTGATAGCGAGCTCAACTTCCGTTTACTCGTACATATGGATGAGATAATCCTCAAAGCCAACTCTGCACTAGGTTTTGTAAAACGGTGGTCCAAAGAATTCACCAACCCATACGTGACCAGGTCCCTCTATATTACTTTTGTTCGCCCCCTCCTAGAGTACGCCAGTCAAGTATGGTCCCCATATCATCGTGTTCATATCTCGAGAATTGAAGGCATTCAGCGCCGTTTTCTTCGATTTGCTCTTCGAGCCCTGGGACGATCCTTTTAATCTGCCCCCTATCAAAACCGTCTCAACCTTATCAACTTAAACACCCTTGAAGATCGCAGAGATGCAGCAGACTTTCTCTTCATTCATCGACTCCTTTCAGGTCACGTTTGGAGTTGATTATCCTGCTTTTTAGCATTAGACCGATCAACTCCCCAAGTGAGTCGTCTACCTGCAGATTTGACAGCGCAGTCGTGATTGCGGATGTATCTGTGGTCCGAAATTTTTTTTTATAATTTACGCGCGCCTAAGGGGTTAGAATACCTTTTACTGTTGCATGGGCGCGGGAGGAGGAGAAAGGAAAATTGTTTTGTAGTGGTTTGAAACTCAGGTGTATTTGGTTTCGATATTAGCTCTACAGGGGTGGGAGTCCGAATAGGAAGGATTGTTTTTTCTTCACTCAGAGTGATTCGAAGTTATAATTCGCACTTGTTTTTTGTGGTTGAAACTCTATACAACAGCCAAATCTACGTGTCAGTATTATGCCTTCACACGCAGAATTTTTCTGTCTGAGTTCCAATTACACAAATGAAAAACTGACTTGCCATGGGCAGGATTCGAACCTTGGACCCTCAAAGTGAGAAGCGATTGCTTGTACCACTACATCATGCCCAGTGTTCAGACGATACCATCCAGTTCGCTTGCCTTTGAGTGATGCTGTCGATGACAAGTGTAATATCTAGCACTTCCTGTCGGTTTCTTGTTATAAAAGTAGGCTCATTGTCAATATTGCAAATTAAGAGGTTAGTACTTAAAATAGAGTCAAAAAGTGACTCACCTCTATCACTGATGTCGGTACTGCCCCATACCGTGTGATGTGCGTTAGCGTCGCATCCGATTATGAGGCCAGTTTTTGCCTTCCAGCTTCCAGTACCATACTATCTAGGTTATCACCAGGGAGAGGGTCCACATGGTCGTGGCCAAGGTAAGCCGATGCCAGCCAGTAGGAGTCTTTGGCAGTCTCTGGCATCGTTTAAGTTGGGGTCGCTGAGGTTGGGAAGTAGAAATACATCAAGTCTACGTTTCACTAATATACAAGTTCTGATCTTACCTTTGTCTCTTGTATAGAGCGGAGCGTATGCGGGTGTTCTAAGTCTACGAACCGCGCCTTCTAAAATCCATGTTTCCTCGATTAGGATTATGTCTTCTGCGTTTTTAGAAAGACGCAGAATGAGTGCGGCCGAAGCATTTTTTGAGTGGTGGAGATTAATCTGGAGAAATCGTATCACTGCTACAGTTTTCCAGAGTCGCCTCCACCACGGTGTTGTTGAGGTCCTCCGATTCTGAAGATGTGCCCAAGGGCTCATTTTCTATCTCTGATCGTGTAGGATCTCTCTTTGCTTCGTCATCGGTTTCAATTTCCGACAGGGTGTCTGAAGAGGAGACCGACGGCTTAAAAGTCACCTCGGATAGATTGGAGTCGTCGCTATCCATTTCTGGAAAGGATATCGACGCTCTGAGGTCCAAGGTTGTGTTATCAGGTATTAAAGGAGGAGAAGGTTGCTTAGCAACATCCAGCTCATCCTTTTTGTATGCCCTAAAATGTATGGACTCGAATCCGAACCGAAACATGCCTTTCGTCTGTGCCAGAGGATTCCTTATTGATCACGATTAACGCGCATCTATAAGAGCCCCTTAGTTTCGCGATTTTCCAGTCATGGGTCGGAAGAGTCGGGTTACTGAGCCGGATGATTTCCAGAATACTTTCTGGAGAAGAGGGTTCGGCTGGGATCCAGGTACGAGTTCGAGGTCTGCTAGGAATGTCCTCCTAAGACATGACCTCGAGTTTTGCACCTCGAGTTTTGTGATAGGAGGTGGTCCGGGGTTTCCCCGCATGATGGCCAAGAAGTTGCTAGAAAGCTCCAGCTTGACCAGCTGCCACCGTTCAGGTGTAATGGAACCGTCGGTATCGTTCCCATCGATCACCGCGATCACCAATGCGTCCTTTAGGACTTCATTGAAAGACCTCAGAGATGTGCTGTTGGATGGTTCAGGGGTTTTGGAACTATGTATTTTGGGCCTCTTGGAAACCGGCATGGTTTCCTCCAACGATCTCTGGTGCTTCGAGGAGTCTTTTAAAATTTTAGGAGCAGTGGAAACAGTCCGTCTTTTAGGATGTTTTCAGCCCACTCAACCTTGCTCTTTATATCCGCACTTCTCTCAACTACCGGAGTGGATCCGAAGGTTTTGATAACGCGTGAAGCATTTTGGCGTCTTAGATAGAGCGCCTTATATGGAGCTTTCCGATGCGGGTGAGCTCCAGATTCCTCCTTGGGAGGAGGAGTTTTGATAGCAGCAACAAGTCCGTGGCCTGCTAAAAACTTGCTGCTGCTAGGGGTGGAGGAAGAAATAGGACCATGGCTTGCCACAGTCTTAACACTCCCTGAATCTTTATTTTTAGACTCGTTGCGTTTGCCTTTAGAGGATGGTGAACCATGGACTGCCAAAGTTTTGCCTCCTCTCAACAATGCAGAAGCCTTGCCGGTAGTCGGTGTAGTCACCGTTCTACCGCCCGGTATTATAGGAGTACCGGCCTCGGATTAGCGGAGAAAAGGGGTGTCCATCTGTACAGAGATCCGCTGTATACAGATAAGGCTAGCTAATTTGGAGGTCGGCAGGTATCCGGACACTCCTTTCGCGACTGATCTATTTTTGGATATTCTGGGCTCTCAGCCAGGTTGATCTTCGGCACGGGTCGTATGACACCTTGATCCAGCCCAGGGGAAGAATAGAGTGCTTTGTGACTTGGGGAGGGTGGGGGAACATCCTTTGGTTTCCGGACTCATCTGGAGAATTTCTGTCGAGATTCATTGACCCTACTCAGCCTCTACAACTCGACAAGTTCGATGTTCGCGGTAGAAGTAACCTATGTAAGTCTTCCAATTTCTAAACATATCAAGGAAAACGAGGCCCACTTTGCCTTCTGACTAGGCCAACCTGGACTTGCAGGATACGACGAAGAAATCGGGCATTCTTTACTCAACCAACAAATATTTTGGTGCTGCAAAACAACCATTCTGAAACCGCCCTGCTAAACTTTAGACGTTCAGTACTGCCGCGTGTGACGCCTCTGTTGCAGTTGAGTCGCCCCTCACCAACTGCACGAGCAACGTGGAAGATTAGCGGCACCGCATACCTATCCTGCATCTGCCTTTTCATGTCAAAATAGAGAAACGCTTCAAGGGGACGAAGCCTTTCAAGCGTACACTCTCATGATATAAGTAGTTGGGGTAGTAGGCTCCAGATATCAGGTTATTGGACGAGGTTATTGATCTTGCAATATGCCCTCGAGTCAATTCATTAGCGAAATTACCTACCCTTATTAGATTCGCCCTCTTGTATAGGACCTCATTGGGATAGAATTTTATGTACTCCTGTTCAGGTGTTCTGTAAAGGTGAAGACAAACCCTAAGGCAAGCCCTGTCAAACACCCGAACCTTTTCCATTAAGCATGCTCTCACGTTGAACCACACGGGACACCCATATACCAGCATGGGCCGGATGAGGGCCATGTAGCAGATAACTTTCACCCTCGCATCAAGTTGGCTACTATAAAACAGCCTCTGGTCAAAAGCATCTTTGGCCCTGAACAGAGCAGCATCTACATCCATTCTTGTTGAAATACAGATATTGGTCTAGCCAGATCCCAAGGTATCTGACTACATTTCGACAAACAAATGAATGGCCGTGTTGTCCAATGATCGAGAATTTTCGCCAATTATTTCTGGTGTCCCTAGAGGCACCCAACAACGGCGTTCTAAATAGAATGGTTTTAGACTTCTGGAAGTTGATTTCCAGTCATCGCAAAATCGCCTAATGTTACAAAAGCATGTTAATTAGCTCGACTTTTGGACCTGTACGCTATCAAGTCATCTACGTACGCTATGCTATGGGATAGTGAACCTATCAAATCGCCTGTGTAAATATTGAATAAGATCGGCGAATTAACTGCATCTCGTTGCAGACCGTTTTTAACAGAATTCGCATCGCCATTTTTCACGATGAATTGTCTGTTGATGAGCATATTATGAAGAATTTACAAAACTGGTTTACTGATGTCTAGCCTGGTCAGTCTGTAGAAAAGCCCCTATAACCACACGGTGTCGAAGGTATTTTCCAAGTCCATCAGGCAGGCTCCAGTACACTGGTTTTTACTTTTATTCCATTGGATATCTGACACCAACTTAGATGCGGCACCTTCCTGATAATCGGCAGGAGACTTATCAACCGGAGATTTACCGGATTGAATATATCTTTACCCCTTTTAGGGATGTGGAGGTTTACACAGTTGTCCAGTGCTCTGGATAATGTACATTATTCAATGCATTGTTAAACAGGGTGGTGTAAATTTCTACCGCTTCTAGAGGGAGATGTCGAAATGTTCGGTATTCCATCGATTCCCACTGCTTTTTTACTTCTTATTGTGTCGAAGATCTCATGGAGCTCTTTCTTTGAATTAAACGGGGGTAAGTCCGCTTCATTGGCGATGAAATTATTTGCCATATTCTCGTCATTGAACTGGGTTAAACCCGAGCTCTCGAATCGACAGTTCTGTATGTCATTTCCCAGGTAAAAATTGTGCAGAAGGACTCGATTCTTCAGATCGTGATTAGAACGTCAGATTGACGTCATCAGTTTTATACACTACGTGAAAAGTCGCTACTATGGCCTGAGGATCCTCTATCACAAAGAAATTATCATCATCTGCGGCTTCATTTTAATCTATGCCTGCTGTAGTCAGCATTCGTTCGTTGTCCATAGTTCGAAGATTTTTTAGACACTGTAGCTCGTTTTGGTTTTTTCTCTGAAATATTTTGTTTATTTGCGGGAACATACTCGGGTTGCTCGAGATGCTCTGTAATTCTCTCTTAACAATATTTGGACGTTTTTAATTGACGATTTCAGTATCCTAACCTCCACATTCTGTCTGTCAGTAAACTGCATGTACAAGGTTTTGAGTCTTGACAGCAGTCTACTTTTGTGTCGGTGCAATTTGTCGATGGTAGCATTGCGGAAAAGCTCTTCGTTGGGTATGTGTTCACACCAAGGTATTGTAGTGTCCACCGTTTGTTTAATTGTTTGGTCCATTTGTTTTATTTACCTGCCAAGTTCCTCGTTAGACAGATTCCTATGGGACGATGGGTAGAGCGAATTTGAGGAGAGTGTCTTGTCAACGTTCTGGAGTAACGTGTCCATCGAGTCTTACTGTAATTGCAAGAATGTCCGGGAACAAACTCCTTAAGCTCCGCAATTTCGTTAGGAATTGTTATTTCGGTACAAAAACCGCATTGGTCACTGTCGTACATAGTGTCTGATTTTTAACGTAAACCACCTGCCATGTAGACTTATGTTTACGGGATGCCCACACATCCATGGGGGCAAGGATACGCCTTGCCATTACTCTGCCGCCTTTCTGAGATACCGTTTATTATCATTGATGGGCGAAGCCTTGATAATTGGGCGGGGGCCCGGTCACTGTCGTACACAAATTTATGCAGACAGTTTAACGTTTGTAGATTACTCCTGGTCAGTTGTATCCGTACACCGTACAGAAATAGATCCAAATAACAGCCGTATCTGGGAAACGACGGTATCTCCCTCGCTTTCAAACCGAGTCTATACATGACTCTGTGCTGACCCCACCAATTGAGTAGTAGGTTCCCTCTTGCATTTGGTACATAATTTCTCCAATGTCTATGTTTGGCATTCAAATCCCCGCCGATTATATAATAATTCTCCTCCGATTCCAGCCTAAGTAGTCTATCGAGCTCTGAGATGAATATTGTGGATTGGGAAGCAGCACGCGCGTAGACAGACACCGTGAACAGTCACTTACCGCAACGGAGTGGGATGCGCATGACACATGCATCTAGCACCCGGATCCCATGGAAAACACCCTTGTACATTCTTCGAAATTTAAATGTTTTTGTAATAAATATCGCGACACCACCTTCTTGTTTGGAGTTAGGTCGGTTTCTCCTTCTACTATTATATTTACCGTGTTCTACATTGTGCTTATCGGTAAGCTTAGTTTCGCTAGTGAAAAGCACATCAGGATCTTGGTCTTCCAGCAACTTAAACAGCGCGGGTCTTCGCTGCAAGGACCTTCAGCGTTTGCTCCACATTGTGCGTACCCATTACGACATGAGGTACGTTAAACCCGGCCGGAGCGCATAGATTTGATGCACCCGCTAGCCTGTTCCTGTACTTGAAGTTGAAGCTGAGCCATCTGCCCTTAAATGGAGAGCAATATAGCTAACATGTTAGGTGCTGCTTCTGGTGCTCTTGGCGCTGGGGCCGAGGAAGCAACTATGGCTTTTTGTACCATTCTACCTCTACCTGTCGCCATCTGCATGGACGCTTTCTGCTGACAACCCACATTTGCTTTCTTTAAATCTTGGAACTTGGGACAACCCCGATAGTTAGCAGTGTGTCCCGAGTTCTTGCATAAAGCACAAGAGAGCTGACCTTTGTCTGACTCTTTCTCCTGACCCAAAGCACTTTACTGAGAATTGTAGTACTTTCCACACTTAACGTATCGAGGTTTCATTTGGCATTTCCATGCGGCGTGGCCGAACCTTTGGCAGTGAACGCATTATAGAATGTTATCGCTCCTTTTTAATTTCACCCAGTGAACAACCTGGTAGCGCAGGACTTTGGTACTGCTTAGACTATCCAGTTTACTGTTGGGCATGAGCTGTACTAGGAAGAACAGTAGTTTCCGCTTTTCCCTTTTTGCTCTTGCAGTAGTAAAAGGCTTAACCCCACAAATTTGAGACCGTCGCATTTTTTCTCTTAAATCAGTTTTGAGAGCTCCTCGGGAGCAGCGGACGGTTCCAGCCCTTTCAATAGAACTGTTTTAAATTTAGCACCTTTCGGTGTGTACTTGAAGTACTCCGTCTTCGTTTCCTTCAAAAGGTTTTGAACTTTTTTGTAGCCCTCCACTGAATTACAGTGGATGACGTGCCTGTCTAAAGCTAATCGTTTAATGCTAGAGTGCTTACCTATGGCCGATTTAGACAAGTCCTTCACTTAGAGGTTCCTTTTTTTTGCTGCTGTTGCTGTTGTTGTTTCTGCTGTTTTTGCTGTTTTTGCTGTTTTTGCTGTTTTTGATGATGTTTTTTTTTCTGACGTGATTCTTGCTTTTTCTGCTGCTTTTGCACTTTTCGTGTTTGTGTTGGGTGTTTTTTCTGCACATTTTTTTCATGCAGCTATTGTTGCTGTTGCTGTTGGGAGCTCGCATTAGCCTCTTGCTCCCTTTATCTTCGGGCAATTTGTTTAGCAAGCACCTTTTCTTGAAGTTGCAAGATGCTGCTATTAATGGCATTTAATTCATCCTCTTCGTCTTCCGACTTAGAAGTTGCCAATAGGCAAAGGTGTTATTGTCTTTATAACGGCCCCCTCTATCCAAGGCGTATGAGTATTCATCATCCGACTCATGGCGTCTTTGTTGTTGCGCTGCTATTTCTGGTGCAGACGTTGACTGATAAATAAATTATGAAATGTTGTATTAAATTAAAATTTTCAAAAGTGCGAGTGTTGTAAAGTAACGAGTAACATGATTATTTGAATATGTTTAATTTGGCAATGCTACCTCCCACTATCATCTAATTGGTCTAAACTAAACCACTGTAATTTGTGTTCTTCTTAAATTATAATACAGTTCAGATTTCATTCACTACTCGTTTTGTGCGGTTTTATTTAACAGTATAACTCAACAATAAATTTAACACCCAATATTATAACAACCAAATATGAATTAAAAATGTAAGGAATACTTATATCGATAATTTCCATAATTTTTCATTTGTCTCCATACAAAAGTAAAAAAAAACACATACTTAAATAAATTAAAATGCTATTCTATTGTTCTTAATGTTCTTAATATTTTCTTTTAAAGAAAACATAACATAGTCAAAAGCTGTGTTAAATGCAACAATTATTCATCAAGATTATATTTGCTTCATCTTTCATGATTTTTTTACATATATAGTAAAGAGGATATTTTTAAATTTTGTTTAACGTGTGGACACACCGGTGGTCTGGTAAACATTTAAAGGTAGCTTTAATTAGAAAATTTACCTTTGTGGTTGAATTTTTAGTTTTTTAGTGTACCCAAAAGTGAAAGAGAACACTATGATTCTTATGAAAGAAATGGTCAGACGGATTCATGTTGGTTTTTTCCACGAGTAAAACCTTTACTGGCTCCAACAAAAACCTGTCTAGACACTGTTTTCATAGGGGCTATGCCTTTTTACTTATGGGATAGGTATTTATGCCAAAAATTAAAAACCCAACAGTGCACTTTCTAACCAAAACAATCTTAAAAACTTGACGACCAATGCTTTGGTAAAAGTTTATCACAAAATTTATCGACTGATAAAAATTTTCCAACAAGCGCGATGTTATGTGTAATCGTACGGTCTGACGAATAACTAATTCTGCTAGGCTGAATATTTTTTTTTGAACAGCTCTAAAAAACTTAATATCCATTACTAATACTTAGGAAAATCCCACGAAACGGAAGCTCATGGTACAAGCAATTTAAATAAGCAAAATAAATCAATCGATGGACTTCTGCCAATTTTTGAACCAAGTTTAAAAAATAAAACACAGGTTTGAATGATTGGGCATAACACTGATATTGACTTACTTAAAAATAAGAAAAGTTAAATTAAAGCTTTAAAATAAGACTACGAGGCCCTAACAATGATATTATATTTCTGAACCCATAAAATATTTTTATTTAGGTGCACAGCAAATTAGTCAAAATCCTGAAAATGATGATGATTTTGAGAATATTTTACATGATATATCCGCATGGATGGACTCTGACGATCGCATATTAATTTATCTAGTCTGTCTAGCAGCTTCTGTTTTGAGGATGATGAGGAAATTGTTAAAATGGCAGCTCAAATAGAGGATGTACTTGCAACACCAAAGTGCAAGAATATGAAAAATCTTCATTCTAAACTTAGAAATAGCGGTAAATCTTATCAATCGGTAAGCAGAAAGACTATCAAGGTTAGAGCTAGAGGGTTGGAATTGAAAAAATTGAGATGCTCTTCAACCATTACTGGTCCTTAGGAAGCTATGACCAACGAATTTGTTATATTTCTACTTTAATGGGCATAGAAGATATAAAATGTGACACCTTGTTAAATTCAGCCAGTAGAAAGCGTAAACGTGAACATACTATGAAATATTCGCTTGAAGTCGAGGGAAACGTTTAGAGTATGCAAGAAACATTTTCAACAATGCTTTAATGAAACTGAGAGCTTCATAAAAACAGTCAACCGAAAAAAATTGGTTGTCCCTCGACATCATTTAAAAACATGAGATTAGAACGTACTCTTGCGAATAAAACCGACTTGTAGAAGATGAAGTAAAGAGACACATATCGAAATTTTCTACATATGAGAGCCACTACAACCCAAGAGATACAAGCAAAAGTATTTGCCAACCAGCCTTAATCTTTCATTAAGGCACCAGCTCTATACGTCAGAATCTTCACATCCGGTAAGCCTTTCAAAATACTCACAAATTTTCAAAACGATGGGCCTTCAATTTAGAGCTCTTAGAGATACATGTTCTACTTGTGACACATTCGTTTCATATAATTCTTAGTTTAAGCTGTAGTTAAGTCACTGTAGAATAAGAATAAAATCCGTCATAAACGTCGAAAGACATAGTATTTAAGTATTATGTATAACTTAGCCTGCATAGGGCCAGTAAGTTAGTTTAAGATAAATTTAAGTTATTTAAGCTAATTTTTAAGCGTTTTTTTGTCTAGCATGTAAGAGTAAATTAAGTAATATAAATAAAAATGCATATAAACTGAAAAAAAAAAACTGAAACACATTCGTTTCAAAAATCACGGTGATGATGAAGAAATCATTATCTGAATAGAAAAAAATGCATTTAGATAAGGCTGAAATAGCATATGAAGTCAAACGAAAAGATAATGCCGAGCGCAAAACATGGAATCATATGAAAACTTTCGCATTTGATTTACAAAAATGCTTGCTAACGCCATTCCTTAAAAACTCGATCAGCTTTTATAAAGGACTTAGAGTGCAACAACGCAAAATGGTTTATGTGGCACGAAGCTAAGGCCCGTGGCGGTGGAAAAGAAATTTCGTCTTGCGTTTATAAGTTATTGAAAGAAAAAAACAAAAAGCGTTATGTTCTACAGCGATTCATATTCTGGGTAGAACAAGAAGTCGCTTGGTGCTGCAGTGTACATATATTGCATTTGTTTGAAATTCCGTAAATATTGAATACAGGACATACACACATGGAATGTGACAGCGATCATCCTATAATTGAGCGGATGAAAAGAAATACATATACGAGTAAATGTACAAATTGAAATACCATGGGATGGGTACCAATTTGTTAATACTGTCAGAGCTAAGATTGAGGCCCTTGAAATGAAGAATGATGATTTTTATGATTTTAGAAAAAAAACATTTCATGGAGACGTTTGAATGAAGATGATGTCAAATATACTTGGAACGAAGTAAACAATACAAAAAAACTGTTGTCTAGTATCACATTGTACAAAAATTCTTTAGATACAAATGAGTATTTAAAAATGAGTATATAAAATTATTAAAGATGAGATGGTGTGAATATAAAGGATTCGACGCAAATAACAGAATTACCAAAAATCTTCCAAGAGAAAAAAAAAGATCTTATGGATTTAAAACAGTTTATTAGTCCCGATTTTCATCCTTTCTATGACAATTTTGCATCCAATATGCACGAGCTAAATACTAATCCTTATTTTACCGACCTTGATAATGAAAAATATATTTAAACCAAATTCTTATTTTAAAAATGTATTGATGTACTCATACTGCCTAGAAATAAATATAATATTTTTATTTCATGTATTTATATATGTTCATATGTTATGTACATATATACTACATTAGCAAATTTGCATGTAAAATTATAGATTAATTTATTTATAATAATTAAAAAAATACATTTTATTAGCTAATTTCTTTTTTACATAAAAGATAAATGTAGATAAAACAAAATAAAAAAAAAACTTCTAGCACAACCATAGTATACTGAAGAAAACTAGCTTAAGTCGATAAAGTTAAACAGTCATTGGTACGGAAAAAGAACGTAACTCAACATGCGAAATCTGGTCGCAGATTTTTTAAGAATTAAATGGACATACGAAAATTAAAATTCTTTTTCGTGATATGGGATAACAGCCTATATGAACTTAAGCTTTTTTAAATTTTTAACATTTCGAAACCCATAATAGTCTAAGTGTTTTTTGCCTTAATTACTAAAACCTTAATTACTAAAACCCATAATAATCTAAGTGTCTTTTTCCTTAATTACTACTGTATTTACTGATATTTTTACCAAACAATACTATTTTTATAATTTAAAATCATTTGAACAATTCATTAATTGTTTAACCTATTCATATTTCACTAACGAATGTATTCATTATAAAGTTCATCTGTTAATATTGGGATATTTCCTATTAAGACTCCCAGTTTTTTCAGTTTTAAAGCATTTTATTTCCTTAATCATTAACTCTTACATACTAACAAAAAATGCTTAAATGCTAGCTTAAAATTACTTAACAATCTTATGCTAACTTACTGGCCCCACACAGGCACTCTAAACTACTCTAAATTCTTATAACTATGTCTTTCGATTTTATGTACATTTTCTTTATTAATATTTATTTACTATACTTAAAGCTAAGAAAAAAATTGCTAACAAAAACTTAGCATATGGACATAATTTTTTATTTTTTATAAACTTAGTATCAAACTTAAAATATACCTTAACCTACCTAACCTACACAATACACATATACACACATATAGACATTATACACAATTATATACATATATTAGTATATACCATTGTATATATCAATATATGCATATGTTTCATAAATGCTAACCTAAGCCTATGTAAGCTGGCCGTCGCTATTTACACAGTAAATGGATTGGTCAGATTTGCCTCATTAGTGAGGCTGGTACGTAATTGACGGAAACGATGACGAAACATCTTCTCCATCATTCAACCACCAGAAATGCTGGTGCTGCCGAACGACATCCCTCTTATCGCGATTCCCCACTGCCCTAATAAACCTGTGACGATCCACACTGCCGTGGGCGACATCTCCGTTGTAGTTGAGTCGCCTGTCTCCAGCTGTCCGAGCGACATGGAAGATTAACGGGACCGCTGATCTATCCTGGATCAACCCTATCTGATCTAGGTAAAGGAATGTTTCCGGTGGAACGAAGCTGTCAAAGCGCACATTCTCGTGGTAAAGGTAATTGGGGTAGTAAGCCCCAGATATCAGGTTATTGCTCTTATAATGTGCCTTCGAGTCAGCTTAATTACGAAGTTGTCCACTCGTATTAGGTTCGTCCTGTTGTAAAGGACCTCATTAGAATAAAGTTGTTTGTACTCCGACTCTGGTGTTCTGTACAAGCGAAGGCAAGCCCTCTCAAACACCAGAATCTTTTCCATTAAGCTTGCTCGTACATTGAACCACACGGGACAACCAAATACCAGCATGGGCCTGATAAGGACCATGTAGCAGATTACCTTTACCCTCGCATCGAGTTGGCTGCTATAAAACAGTCTCTTTGTGAGGGCAAAAGCACCTTTAGCTCTGGTCAGAGCAGCATCTACATTTTTGCCAAAATAGAGAAACTGATCTAGCCAGATTCCAAGGTATCTGACTACATTTCGACAGGCAAGAGGTTGTCCGTGTTGTCCAACGATAGAGAACTTTCGCCAATTCTTTCTGGTATCCCTAGAGGCTCCAGACAACGGTGTCGTAAAGAGAATGGTTTCTGACTTCTGAAAGTT
Source organism: Volucella bombylans (assembly GCA_949129095.1). Lineage (NCBI taxonomy): Eukaryota > Metazoa > Arthropoda > Insecta > Diptera > Syrphidae > Volucella > Volucella bombylans. Next base: position 274,260,383 of record OX422140.1, on the reverse strand, counting down.
GATTTTCAACTTCCAGTCATCGCAAAATCGTCTTATCTTATCGAAGTCACTCTGTAAGAGTGTATTAATGACCTCGATTTTTTTACCTGTTCTGTACGCTATCAGATCGTCTGCGTACGCAATAGTATGGGGAAGTGAACCTATCAAGTCGCTGTTGAATAGGATCGGCGAATTGACCGCGCCTTGCTGAAGACCATTTTTAATTTGAAATATTCCAACAGAAGACATCACCATTCTTCACGATGAACTGTCTGTTAGTTAGCATATTATAAAGAATGTACAAGAGTGGTTTACTGATCCCCAGCCTAGTCAGCTTATAGAAAAGACCCTCTAACCATACGGTGTCGAAAGCCTTCTCCAAGTCAACAAGACAGGCACCAGTACATTGTTTTTTGCCTTTATTCCATTGGATATCGGACACCAGTTTAGACGTGGCATGTGAGATATCATGCCCCGCCTTAAAACCGAATTGATTATCCGGAACTATATGTTTGTCCTCAACCCACCTAGTCAGAGCTCTATTGATTACCTTTTCAAAAACCTTACTGATATTCGGAAGGAGACTTATCGACCGGAGATTCGCCGGATTGGATATATCCTTCCCCTTTTTGGGGATAGGTTGAACCACCGCCGTTTTCCAATGCGCTGGATAATGTGCATTATTCATTGCATTATTAAACAGGGTGGTGTAAATGTCCACACCGCTTCTAGAGGAAGATGTCGAAGCACGATGTTCGGAATACCATCTGTCCCCACTGATTTCTTAGCCCTGATTGTGTCGAAGATCTCACGGAGTTCTTCCTTCGAAATGAACGGGGGTAGGTCACCCTCTCTGGCAATGACATTATTGGCCGTATTTTCGTCGGTGAAACGGGTGAAACCAGAGCCGTCGGATCGCCAGTTCCCTATTTCATTTCGAATGCAGAAGTCGTGCACCAAGACGCGATTGTCCAGGTCGTAATTAGGGCCAATGGTATCAGTGGCCTTGTATACTTCCTGGAAAGTCGCCCCTATGGTCTCAACCTTCTCCTGTGGATCCTCGATCACAAAGAAGTCGTCATCGTCAGCGGCTTCATTTGGATCAATACCTGCTATTGTCAGTAACCGTTCGTTGTCTGTTGTCCGGGCTATTTTAAGACACTCAAGGTCGTTTTGATTTTTTCTCCGAAATAGTTTATTTATTTGCGGAAACATATTCGGGTTTGCTGGTGTTTACAGCCCGTACCTTGTTGTTCCAATACAAACTTACAGAAATTCTGTAATTCTCTTTTATTAGCGTTTGAATATTTTTAATCGACGAATTCAGTGTCCTAATCTCCGGGTCTTGTCGGTCAGTTAACTGTCTGTACAAGTTTTTGAGTCTTGTCAGAAGTCAACTTTTCTGTCGGTGCAGTGCGTCAATAGTAGGATTGCGGAACAGGTCTTCGTTAGTCGTACGTCGATACCGCGGTATTGTAGTGTCCATAGTTTGTTTAATTGTCTCGTCCATTTGTTTTAGGTAATTGTCGATCTCCTCGTTTGACAAATTCCTATTGGACGGTGGGTGGAGCATGTTTGAGGAGAGTGCTCTTTTCAATGTTGCGGAGAAGCGTGCCCATCGAGTTTTACTGTAGTTGTAAGAATATCTTTGAACAAACTCCTCCAATTCCGCAATTTCGTTGGGAACTGTAATTTCGGTGCTAAAACCGCAATGGTCACTGTCATACACGAACGTGCGCAGACAGTTCAACGTATGTAAATTCGTACCTGTCAGTCGTATGCGTTCGTCGTACAGCAGTAGATCCAAATAAGACCCGAATCTGGGAAACGACGGATTATACATCGCTTTAAGACCGAGTCTGTACATGACATCGTGCTGACCCCACCAATCGAGTAGTTGGTTCCCTCTAGTATTTGGCAAATTATTTCCCCAATCTCTGTGTCTAGCGTTGAAATCCCCGCCGATTATAAAATAATTCTCCCCCGATTCCAGCCTCAGAAGTCGAAAGAGCGTGTCGTGCTCTGTAATGAATAGGGTGGATTGTGAAGCCTCAGGTGCATAAACAGGGTCAAGTACAGCCGCTTTCCACTGCGGAGCGGTATGTAAATGACGACTGCCTCCAACACCCGGAACCTACGCAACACTCCCTTGTACACTCTGTGAAATTTTATACCTTCTTTAATGAAGACCGCAACACCGCCTCCACGTTTGGATCCGGGCCGATTTCTTCTTCTAACAATATAATTATTGTACTCCAGTTTGTGCCTATCGGTTAGCTTGGTTTCGCTAGCGAAAAGCACATCCGGAGTTTGGTCTTGTAGCAATTTAAACATCGCGGCTCTTCGTTCGATCCTAATCAGTGAATTAACATTCACCGCAAGGACCTTCAAAGTTTGCTTCACCATGTGCGTAGCCATTACGACATGTGTTGCGTTAGGCCCGGTAGTAGACAATAGATCTGGTCCACCCGCTTGGCCTGTTCTTGTACCTGCTTTTGCAGCTGAGCCATCTGCCTTTGGATTGCGAGCAAGATGGCCAGCATGTTAGGTGCAGCTTCCATTGTTCTCAGCATGGGCGCCGGAGAAGCAACAGTCGCTTGCTGTACCGTAACCCCCCTACCTGACGTCATTTGGGCGTAGGAAATTTGGGACATGACGGCTGTTGTTTGAAACCGAACAGGTGAACGTTTGACCTTCACCTTCTGCTGCCGAGATAGTTTTGTTTTCTTGATGTCAGCGAACTTAGGACAACCCCGATAGTTTGCGTGTGTCCCACGTTTCCACATAACACGCACAAGAGCTGCGACCTATCGGATGCTCCGTCAACACCCAGAGGACACTCCTCGGAACTGTGGTTCTTAGCGCACTTCATGCATCGAGGCTGCATTTGGCAGTTCGACGCGGCGTGCCCGAACCTCTGGCAGCGAATGCATTGTATAACGCCTTCGCTCCTTTTTAGTTTTTCCCAGTGGACCACCTGGTAGTCTAGGACATTGATACTCCTTAGACTATCCAGACGGCTTTCGGGACTGAGCTGCACCAGGAAGAACGGCAGACTCCGTTTCTCCCGCCTGGCTCTAGCTGTGGTAAAGGGCTTTACCCCCACAAACTTGAGTCCTTCGCACTCCTTCTCTTTGAGCAGTGCCAGGATCTCCTCAGGATCAGAAGACGGTTCCAACCCTTTCAGCAGCATCGATTGCCGCTTTTCACACTTTGGTGTGAATGAGAAGTGCTCCGTCGTCGTTTCCTTTAGGAGCTCTTTCACTTTCGCGTAGCCCTCCACTGTGTTACAGTGGATGGCATGGCGATCGTTCCCCAATCGCTTAATATTAAAGTTACTTCCAATGACCAACTTACACAGGTCCTTGGTTGCATTCACCTCTAATTTATAGGTGTTGATGGGAGGCACCTTTTCCTTCTTCTTCGTCTGCTGCTGCTGTTGTTGTTGTTGTTGTTGTTTCTGCTGTTGCTGCTGTTTTTTCAGCTGCTGTATATTCATCTGTTGTTGTTTCTGGGGCGGCTGTTGTTTCTGCTGCTGCTGTTTTGTCTGCTGCAGTGGTTGTTTCTGCTGCTGCTGGTTTTGTTGTTGCTGCAGTTGTTGTTTCTGCTTGTGTTGCTCTTTTTGTTGGGCGCTTTCTGCCTCTAATTTCTCCCTCTGTCTGAGTGCAGTTTGTTTTAGCTTAACAGCAAGCATTTTTTCTTGCAGCTTTTCTATGCTGCTGCTAACGTCTTTTAACATTTCATCCTCATCTTACGATTCGGATGCCGCTTAGAAGCAAAGTTGTTATTGCCCCTTCATAATGTTCATCATCCTCTGATAGAACGGCATTTATTCTTTTTTTTGTTAATTTAGGAGGGGATTTCAAACTCCTCCTCCTTTTAATGGTTTTCGCCACGGCACCGGCAACACTGTGGTTGTCTTTTGCAACTCCCGTCATGGGAAAAGCGGAACGCTCTCCACCATCCATCACGTGATTTTTTTTCCTTTTATTTGCTGGTTTTGTTTTAAAATCACACAATTTGAGGAGAAAACACAAAAACAAAAAAAGTTCTTAGTTTGGCCCGGGATAAGAACCCGTGTCCCAAAATTCGATGACAAACACTGTGCCGCTAACCGCCGGGCCACTGATTCAATTAACCAAACTGCAACTAATTTAGTTTAAGAACACGGAATCACTATTTTTATTTTACTATAAGAAAAGCCGAATCACATCAATTCTCGGCGGAGATCTGCGAACACTCGTTGCAATAAGAGTTTATGGAAAAATGCACCACCTATTGTCGCAACCAGACCAAAGAGCTAATTCCCAATATGTTTCACCTAACATTTTTTTTTTTTTTTTTTTTTTTATAATGAGCGCGCGCTCAAGGGGTTTGAGTACCCTTAAGGTGATTGTACACAGCGCGGGCAAAGGAAATTTAGGGAGGAAGAAAAGAGAGGTACCGATGTACATTGTTTTTAAATGTTTGCATGTTATAACGACCAGGAAATACAGAGATCGGCAGGGCATTCCATAAGCGAGTTGTACGGCTTAGGAACGAATCACGATATTTTAGAGTACGTCCGAAAATGGGCTTGAGGGTATACTGATGAGCATTCATAGCGAGACGGGTGTTACGGTTGAAAGTTTGAATGGGCGGAATGCTACTGGCGATTTCAGTGGAGCACTGGTGGTGGAAGTAGCGATAAAACAAAGTGAGACACGAGACATTTCGTCGGTGTTCGAGGGTGTCCATTGATTGACTGATATTAGTATCGTCAATAAATTTTATCGCACGGTTTTGAATCCTATCTAGCAGGTGCAGAGATGTTTTAGGAGCACCTGACCAGATGTGGGAGTTGTACTCCAATTTTGGGCGGATGAATGCCTTATATATTGAGGCCAGATCAGAGGGGGTAAAATATTTCTTACATCGCTTGAGGAAACCTAGACATTTCGCAGCATTTTTGGCGACATCAAATATGTGGTCATTCCAACGTAAGTTGTCATTGACACACATACCGAGAATGGAAAGTTTTTCGGTTTCGACGATGCAAGTGCCATTCATAGATAATGGCTGGGTGTTTAAATTTCGCTTTAAAGACAGCAGACAGCATTGTGTTTTGGAAGCATTAAATTCCACTCTATTGATAGTTCCCCAATTGGTTATGCTGTTGATATCGGAATTTAATGAGCTTAGCATACGCTGCCGTTCTCGTGCTACAGCCGAAGAGCAGGGCCGTGAGTCCGGGAACGAATATGAAAAGCAGAGAGTACTGTCATCAGCAAAGGAATATATTGGATTAGAAGTAGTAGACAAGAGATCGTTAATGAAAATTAAAAAGAGTGTCGGTGACAGAACAGAGCCCTGGGGCACACCAGCATTTATTTTGTGAATATCAGACTTGAAACCGTCCAAGACAACTTGAATTGAACGTTCCGAAAGGTAATTTCTAATCCATTGAAGAAGAGAGTCGTCGATCCCAAATGCACGCATTTTCGACAAAAGAGCCTGATGCCAAACTCTGTCAAATGCCTTAGAAATATCAAGTGCAACTATCTTGCTTTCGCCAGATTGATGTACGCTTTGGTTCCACTTTTCGGTGAGACATGCCATCAAATCACCAGTGGACCTGTTGCTACGAAAACCGTACTGTCGGTCATTGAGAAGTTTTCGTGTTTCGAGATATTTCATGAGCTGACGATTTATCAGTGTTTCCATGACCTTGGAAAGAAGGGACGTAAGTGCAATGGGTCTGTAGGAGGAGAGAGAAGATGATTCGCCTTTTTTAGGGACGGGCTGGACAAATGCTGTTTTCCATCTGCTCGGGAAGAGTCCTAAAGTGTAGGATTGATGAAAAAGCTTACGCAGTGGTTTTGCCAGCGAGGAAGAACACCTCTTCAGAAGAAGGGGAGATATACCATCTGGACCAGCGGATTTATGTATGTTGAGATCTTTAAGTACTCTTGCTACTACACGAGTGCGAAAATAGATTCGCCCCATTGAAGATTCGACGCACTCAAATGTAGGCGGAGACAAAGCACAATCTGGGAGTGTTGAGCTGGCCGCAAAGGGTACAGCAAGCAGATTGGCCTTATCCAAAGAGCTGACAACTGGAATGTCATTGTAAATGAGCGTTGGGATGGAGGATGAGGCGGAATTTCTAATGTTTTTGACGAACGACCAAAAATTTTTACTGCCTTTGGGACATTGCAGTATTTTTTGCCTCAGTTTTTGGTCGTATAGGAATTTCACACGCTTAAGAAAGGCGTTGCAGTCATTTCTGGCTCGTTTGAACTTTTTTCGGTTTTCCTCTGTCGGGTTGGTCTTGTAGGACCGAAAAAACATTTCTCTAACCCTGACGGCCTCTTTACAGTTCGAGTCGTACCATGCCTTTTCTTTTGGTTTGATACTCTTCATCCGATGAGGAATAAAGGATCTCATTCCAAAGAGAATGGTGTCTGTAATCATATCAGCAGCGGCATCCACGTCGTTATCGAGGAAGCATAACGACCAGTTAAAATTCCTAAAGAAGCTGTTAAGACCGCTCCAGTTGGCTTTCTCGTATTGCCATACGGTTCTTTTAGGAATTTTTTCTCTAACTGTGTGGTCGGTGTACGAGAAATTAGCTGATATGACACAATGGTCCGACGAGCCTAGAGGGGAGAGCACATCAATGGTGTACTTATCAGGGTGAGAAGTTAAAAACAAGTCCAGGGTGTTGGCGGTATGACTATCAACGTCTGGTATTCGCGTGGGCTCATTTACAAGCTGCGTTAGGTTGTTTTCCGCAGCGAAGATCTCAACACACCGTCCTTCGGGTGTTGTCTGTCCAGAATGTCGAAGCCACCCAGAATTGTGTATATTGAAGTCGCCCGTAATAACGATTTCAGTATGAGGATACAGGGATACAATTCTTTGAATGGAGTCAGACAGCGCATCAAACTCGTTAAAGGTTGAATTGCTGTCCAGTTTGGGGCTTCTATAAATAAAGCAGTAGTGTATAATTTGCTTACGGAGATGGAATTTTAACCACATGAAGTTGAATTCCGGATTGGAACATGGATCACATTGTGGTGGAGTTTGGTAAGCTACATCACTACGCACATAACATGGCATGTAATTGGGGGTGGCCGTGGTGTAGTGGTACTAGCAATCGCTTCTCACTCGGAGGGTCAAGGTTCGAATCCTACCCATTGAAAAGTTTTTCAACTTTCTCATTTGTGTAATTGGAACTCAGACAGAAAAATTCTGCGTGTGAAGGCATAACACTGACACGTAGATTTGGCTGTTGTAGAGTTTCAAGCACAATAAAAAATACTGTGAATTATAACCTTCGAATCACTCTGAGTGAAGAAAAAGCTCTTCGTCCTATTCGGACTCCCACCCCCTGGAGAGCGAATATCGAAACCAAACACACCTGAGTTTTTCAAACCACTACAAAAAACCAATTTTCCTTTCTCCTCCTCCAAACTTTCCGCCCGCGCCCAGGCAACAGTAAAAAGGGTATCCAACCCCTTAGGCGCGCGTAAATTATAAAAAAAAAAAATCCTGCTGGGGGTCCAAAATCATCTCAACTCGCTGCAAGACAAGCTATTTCACGCGATCTGCCGCATTTTCATGGTGACCCAGAAGAATGGCCCCTTTTTATTAGCAGTCTTCAGACCAGTACATTAGTAGCCGGTTATTATGATGCAGAGAATTTAACGCGGCTGCAAGCGTGGCTTAAGGGAAAAGCAAGGGGATTGGGGGAGAGAAAGTTGATGTTGCCAACGACGGTTCCTGAAATAATCCAGACTCTTAAGATGTGTTTCAGGTTACCTGAACATATCCTAGAACGCTTAATAAAAAGGGTAAGAAAACTACCTCCACCAAAAGATTAATATAAACATGTGTTCAATTATGTAAGCTAGTAAAATGAATACACACATGAATAACCCAATACTAGTGAAGGAAGTGGTGGACAAGCTGTCCAGCCAATATATACTAAGTTAGGTCATGCATCCAAAAGATGAAAGTGTGGCAATTATTGGCATCACTCCTCAACCAAAGCGCCATCTAGCGGAAAAGAAGAGAGGATTATAATTTGACAGGAAGGACGCCTCAACGATTCATTCCATTTTTGAACACCAGAGCGAGGAGACTAAATTTGAAGCCCTTCTCGACTTTCTTCCATTTTCTTTATATAAACCTTACTCTGTTTTCCTTGAATTCCAATAAATTGTTATATCGTTTAAATTATAAAGTTTTATGGATTGAATATGGGAACCCACAAAAGTCTCATTCTTCATTCTCAACATTCTTCAAATTTATCGTGTTCGAATTCCTGAAATCATGTCACCAATTGCGCATGTAGACGAGACTAACGGTGTGTGTCCGATTTAAGGCAAGCAAGCGACCGAAGATGACATGGTTGAGTTTACTGCGTGCGTTGGATTCACTAGTGTCGCAGAAGATCCCATGTCGATATGTCCAGGGTGTAACCCAACACTATTCAGACAACACTATTCTCCATCAAAAGGACGCACCAGCGTCCCACTCCACACCAAGGTCTAACAAAGATGGTACGAGCACCATCTTGGCGGCTCTAGAAAATTCTAGAGCACGTCTCATTGAATTAAACAGGGAAACCGAACTCCTCAATCAGTTACCATTATTTTCGAATAACAATTTCGATATGCTCTCAACGACGTACAACTTAAGACTGCCTCTTTCAAGTAACCTAACTACACTGTGTAATAAGCGGCGTTGAAGGTGACGAGCTCGCAATATAATGGAGAAAAGATTAAAACGAAGAACTAATAACCGTTTTGAAATGGATGATATATTTTTCCCGGAAAGAAAAAATACTGCGATTACGAGACCTAAGAGTCTCGAACGGAGTTTACGAAGGAATTCAGAACACCTTGAAGCACTCCATAAATTAATAAACTAATACGAAACAGAAAGTTATATTCGTCGCCTAACACCAGATGAAAAAAGGTTTCCGGTAAATAAAGTCTTCTATGTTCCCATTTTCTTTCATCAAAGAAACCAAAAGTACGGCCTATATGGAATTTTGTAACCGAGATAAATGAAATTTCCCTTAATTCTCTATTATTGAGCGGTCCGAACATAAGTTATGGCGGATATAAAGGATATATTCCACAGGGTGTGGATCATAGAGAATGACATACATGCTCAAATATTTTTGTGGAGGTTTGGTGATATTGGCGTTCCACCTATAGAATTTGTGATGCGAGTAATGTCTTTTGGCTTGACGTGTTCTCTGTGTTGTGCACAACAAGCGAAAAATACGAATGCTGAAGAGTTCATGGATAAATTTCTAATTAATTAATAATGCTATTGTTAAGAACCATTATGTGGATGATTGGCTACAAAGTTTTGACCACGAAGAAGAGGCGATCCGAATTGGTACAGAGTTTAAAGAAGTATATAGGCGTGGAGGCTTCGAGATCCGAAATCGGCGTTCCAGTGAATTGAAGGTATCACGAGCGTTGCGCGGTGACGAGCATATTGAAAAGTTAAATTTACATCTGGAAGAGTCTGCAGAGAAGGTGTTGGGGATGTTTTGATGTCCCGCTTCAGATTGCTTCATGTTCTTGCTCAATCTCAACAAGGCTGGAAAAGAAATTCTTAGTGGCGAGAAGATCCCAACAAAACACTAGCTACTCCGAGTGCTCATGACTATTTATGATCCCTTAGGTCTAATTGCTGACTACGTAGTGCGGTTCAAAATATTAATGCAAGAAATGGAAGTCAAAGATAGATTGGGATGATCCTATCACTGCAGACCAGAACACTACCTTTCAACAGTGCATTAAATTATTTCCTACTATAAGTTGGAGTTGGAAGTATTAATGATTCCGAGTTGTCATCTAATCGGAATTAGCAATTACTCTCATGCCGGTGTACAGCTTCACACTTTTGTCTACGCTTCAAAGATGGCTGAAGCAGCTGTTTGTTATTTTCGCATAGAGCGCGATGGCGTTGTGAGATGCTCACTTGTGGCGGCAAAGACTCACGTAGCCCCTTTGAAATTAACATCAATTCCTGACCTTGAATTGGAAAGTGTTGTCCTTGGGACAAGACTTGCCGAAACAGTCAAGAAACATCACGAATTCAGTGTGCATTTATTGGAGCGATTAAAAAGTGAGTGTGGAAAGAATCCGAATGATTGATCTGCAAAAGAAAAAGAAGTTCGTCGCCTTTCGGTGCCCGAAATTTAGGATTTAACAAATCAAATGTACGGGTGATACGTACCATCTCGGGACAATGTAGCGGACGACGCAACCAAATGGGCGAGAATCCCGAACTTCGAGATTGATGACCGATGGTACACTGGTCCATGCTTCGTCTATTATGCAGAAAGTCAATGGCTTGCGCAAGATAAACATGAGTCGAATGCTGAAGAAGATCCTTCAGGAGCGCATACGAATTTTCATTTGGTAGGTGAGTCGTTAATAAAACTTGAAAGATTTTCCTCTTTACAAAAGCTGAGGAAGACAGTTGCCATTTTATACAGTCTCCGATATGCTGATCCCGTAATACAATTTCAATGAGCTGATGCCTATTTACACAGGACAGTTCAACGTGTTTTTGTTGATGAAATTGCAGCACTGAACTCGGGAAACTCTGCCAAAACAATTTCAGTTTTGAATAAGAGTCCCATACGTGATCGAAGTCCATATTTAGACCATGATGGTGTCCTAAGGGTCGGAGGCCGGATAGATAAAGCAGATATCTGTAAGGAGACCAGTCAACCTCCCGAGATCCAGCCATTTCACGCTTTAAGTTGTCCAGAGATATCACGAGAAGTATCACCATGCCTTTCATGAAACGGTCATCAATGAAGTAAACAACAATACGACATTCCAGGTCTCAGATCTTTGCTTAATAAAATAAAGCACACCTGTGTCATTTGCCAAGTACGTTTTCCAAAAATCGTCGAACCGTAGATGGGTGATCTATGGGAGATTAGCAGAGTACGAACCGCCATTTAGCTATACTGGTATAGACTTGTTGGGCCCGATATTTGTGGCAATCCGAAGATCAAAAGAAAGACGTTGGATTGTACTCTTCACATGTTTGACGACTCGTGCCATACATGTAGAAGTTGCTGTTAGCTTGGACACTGATACTTGCGTGATGTGCCTCCGAATTTTTATGAATCGTCAGCCTCTCCCTAGAACTGACAGAGGAACTAACTTTATTGGAATTTACATTGTTGCGTGTAGAGTTCAAACGCGTGTACCTTAAAGGCGTTGCTAAGAATTTCGAGGGATCTGCCATTAAGAGCATCTTCAAACCCCCGGGAGCACCTCACATGGGCGGTGCATGGGAACGCATGATAAGAACTTTCAAGATTCAAGCAATATTCATAGTGAACTCCAGGCTACTGACTCACATTCCTATTGAACCTGGGTCCTCGAATGTCCTTACCCCAAACCATTTTTTGATAGGGAGCAGCAATGGAGTAATATCAATTTGCAATATTCCAGACAACGCTCGTCTGTGCACCAAGGTCACTTCGCAAATGTTTCGGAACAGGCTTTGGAAGCTATGGGTCGAGGGTTACTATAGCGTCATTTGGCGGAAAAGAAGAGAGGAATATAATTTGACAGGAGGGACGCCTCAACGATTCATTCCATTTTTGAACACCAGAGCGAGGAGACTAAATTTGAAGCCCTTCTCAACTTTCTTTCATTTTCTTTATATAAACCTTACTTTGTTTTCTTTGAACTTCAATAAATTGTTATATCTTTTAAGTTATAATTATAAGGATTGAATTTGGGAACTGCCATTAAGAGCATCTTCAAACCCCCGGGAGCACCTCACATGGGCGGTGCATGGGAACGCATGATAAGAACTTTCAAGATTCAAGCAATATTCATAGTGAACTCCAGGCTACTGACTCACATTCCTATTGAACCTGGGTCCTCGAATGTCCTTACCCCAAACCATTTTTTGATAGGGAGCAGCAATGGAGTAATATCAATTTGCAATATTCCAGACAACGCTCGTCTGTGCACCAAGGTCACTTCGCAAATGTTTCGGAACAGGCTTTGGAAGCTATGGGTCGAGGGTTACCTTCCAGAATTGGTAAAACGACCAAACAATTTTCTTCCAGTGGACTCGATGAAACTTGGGGACTTTGTCGTAGTGTGCGACTCGACACTTCCATCCAGCACCTGGTCAAAAGGGGAGGTAAAGGCAGTATTCCCTGGAAAGGGTGGACACGTACGCTCAGCGGTAGTTAGTACAAGACATGGAGAGTAGCACACGCCTGTGTCGACGTGGTGAGACAACTATAGAACCCGAATCCAGTAGTGTCTCACAGGGTGGGAAAAAAGTTGGTATCACTCCTAAACTATAGCGTCATTTGGCGGAAAAGAAGAGAGGAATATAATTTGACAGGAGGGACGCCTCAACGATTCATTCCATTTTTGAACACCAGAGCGAGGAGACTAAATTTGAAGCCCTTCTCAACTTTCTTTCATTTTCTTTATATAAACCTTACTTTGTTTTCTTTGAACTTCAATAAATTGTTATATCTTTTAAGTTATAATTATAAGGATTGAATTTGGGAACCTACAAAAGTCTCATTGGAAATTATACGGAAAGTTGTTCCTGCTCATTCTCAACACCGATAGTGAAGATATTTAGCGATTGGATTTTTAAAATTGCCGATGCTGCTTCCACTGTTATTTCTATCCCGTAAACAGTCAGATCAGCAACGGTCAATACGCATACAGAGGAGCAGTCGCCATTCAAACTGAAGTGCTACACATGTGAGGGTGATCATGATGTGTCAGTTTGCAGGGATTTTAAAAACCTTTCTTTGGAAAGGAAATGGGATATAGTTAAAGAGAATAATCTATGCAGCCGCTGTTTAAACAAGCACCGCCGTAAATTTTTCGTTAATAACGATTGTGGAATCGATGACTGCACCGCCAAACATCATCGTCAGCTTCACAAACATGAACAACTGAATCAAATTGTCGGCCTCAACAACCGAAATGCCAAGGAATATATTAATTCGCATTCAATATCGAATAAAACTCAGCGTGCCATTTTTAGAATCCTGCCTATACGTATTCATAAGAAAATAGGATACATCGATTTGTACGCTTTTCTTGGTGAGTGATCGTCAGTAACATTAATCGAAAAGGATGTTTTCGATCCACTTGACCTTAAAGGGACCAAGGACCCTCTATGTTTGATGTGGACGGGCGTTACAACTCAACAACAAGAATCTTCACTAAAGACTTTAATAAGTATTTCAAACATAGATAATGGTGATTTATTTACTCTTAAAGCGGTACATACTGTCCAGGGCTTAAACATGGAATCACTGAACATGGAGGAGGTTGCAGCAACGTATCGATATCTCAAGGGTATTTTCATAAAGTCGTACCAAAATATAAAACCAATTGTTCTAATCCGAACGGACAATTGGAAAGTCGCTGTGCCACTTGAAATCCGTGAAGGGTTGTGAAATTAACTAATCGCCACAAAAACGCGGCTATGATGTACAATTCAGGGTTGTTTTGGGCACCCTCGGAAAGTTGATGGGCTAAATATTCACAGTTGTGACTGCGAAAAACAATTCGATAAACTCCATCATATGGTAAAAGACAATTTTAGTGTGGAAGAACAGACCTCAAGGACATTTATGCCCGACAAAAATACCAAAGCAACCGCCATTTTAAAGGCTACATGTAAAAAGGGTGGGTGGACAGATGGGCCAAGTGTTTAAGTGATGCGAGCATTAACTTTCGGTATTTCATGTGCTCCATGCATTGCAAATTACATATGGACTTTAATGCTGACAACTTCAAACATGCATATCCGTTCGCGGTTAGAGGCGATTCAACATAACCACTATGTAGATGACTTTATCGATAGTGTAGACGACGAGCAACAGGCGATCGAGCTGACGTTACACGCGAATCACGGAAAAAACACAAACATGCATTGATCATATTTTTGTAAGATTAAATTCGCAATTTACACATAAATTACTTGACTACAAAGTGACTGATCATTGCATGACTAATGTAAACATAGAAACCGTTCAATCAAATAGTTTCGATAAATATGTTCCTTTCAAGGAACACCACAGAATTTATTATAATAAACTAGTTGATTGCTTAATGTTTGAATTCTGGGAGTCTGTTTATGAGGAAAGTAATCCCTCAGTAGCTTACGATATATTTTTGAACACTCTTAAGGCTCGTATTGTAAGTTGCACCAATATTAAAAAACTAGAAAATTCACATTTAAAACGCATTAGGCCATGGATTGACAGAGGTTTGCTTAAAAAAATAAACAAAAAAAACACGTTAAGGAAAAAATGCAAGCGCCATCCTTGTAACCAAAAGTTGAAAAAATACTATCTTAAACTAAGTGAAGAGGTTAAAAAGCAAGTGGAATTAACTCGGAATAAATATTACGTAAATAAACTGCAAGACTGTAAGGGTAATGTGAAATATGAGTGGAGAGTGCTCAATAACATCCTTAACAATAGAAAGGAAAAAGAAAAAATTCTTAAAATCAATGTGGATGGTATAGAAATATCAGACCCAGTAGATATTGCCAATCAATTTAGTAAATTTTTTGCTACTATCGCAACAGAATCGAACCCATATCCGCCGCAATACCCTTGCAATTGTAATATGTATTCAGATATAGTCGAAGATAACTCTCAACACAATAGTTTTGTTTTTCAACCTTTCACACCGATAGAAATCCACAAATGTATAATGTCTCTTGACAACAAAAATTCTTGCACATCCGATGGCATAATTAACTGTTTTTTAAAACGTATTTCTTTATTTATTGTTGATCTCTTAAGTCACTTGTTCAACTTAAGTGTTAATTGTGGTATTTTCCCTGTGTCCTTAAAATGTGCTGAAGTCATTCCTCTATTCAAAAAAGGAAATCGAGGTTCAATGACTCAATATAGGCCTATCTCTATACTCCCAACGTTTTGCAAACTTTTTGAAAAACTAATAAAAATACGCATAGTATTATTTTTAAATAAAAACAAGTTTTTTTAGAAACGACCAATTTGGTTTTCGCGAAGGGAGATCTACTGAAGACGCTATTCTAAAGTTGTGTAGTGAAATTTATGAAAGCTTTAATTATAATAACACTATTGTAGTACTCTTCATCGATTTGTCAAAAGCATTTGATATGGTCAATCACGATATATTTTAGGATAAATTGTATAGAGCTGGACTAAGAGGTGCGATTCATAAGTGGTTTTCAACGTACCTATCAGAGAGAACTCAACGAGTAAAAATAGAAGGGATCTTTAGCAGTCAGCTAAAAACCACAATTGGTGTACCGCAAGGTTCAGTTTTGGGAACAATCTTATTCTTAATATACATATGTCAATTCAATGTTTTACCAGAACTTCAGTAGTCGTATCACTGCATTTGCTGATGATATGGCGTTGACATATGATAATAAAAGCGTTTTTGACTCAGTTGTTAAACTACATAGGGATTTAAGTATCCTGCGACAATGGTTCGCCAAACATAAGCTACTTATAAGCAATAAAACAAAACTTATGATATGCAATTTAAGAGGTCCTTGCCCACTTAATTGTGATGTTATCTTCCACTCTAGCTCTTGTAAAAAAATGTCCTTATCTGTTCATACGTGTGGCAATACCAACTTCCACAAAGATTTAGTGTGCTGTTCAAATTGTTTCCATATAGAAGGTGTTAAGAGTTATAAGTATCTTGATGTCCTAATAGACAACAACCTGTCTTGGAAGTTACATGTCGAAGAACTAAAAAATTGTATGCTATCTGTCACTCGCAAAATGTATCTCTTAAAAGAACATTGTTCAAGAAAAATTCTACTAATGTTTTATTATGGACTTGTACACTCTAAACTTCAATATGGTATTGCGAGTTGGGGTGGAACTTCCAATAGCACCATCGAAATACTAAATATTGCCCAAAAACACATAATTAGAATCATTTGCAATAAAAATCGTCTAGCCCATACCTGGCCATTATTTTCTAGCCTACGCATACTTCCAATAAATCATCTATACATCTTTAAGGTTCTTAAAGTTTTTTTTCATGCGAAGCGGCTACAGTGCTACACTAAGAAGCTTGAATATATACAGACTAAGAGTAAATCATATGGCAATCGTTAACATTCCAATTTCCAATAAAACTCATTGCTTGAAATTTTACACTGCGACAGCGCCAAGGCTTTTTAATAAATTACCAATCGAAGTTAGATTTATAGTAGAACCCACTTTATTTTTTAGCGAAGTAAAAAAATTTCTTTTTAGTATGGATAGTTCTACAGTCAAAAGATTTGTAAATACAGCCGCTTAATTTGTTAATTATATAAATAGTATATCTAAAATGTTTGTAAACTAATATTACCTGTTTTTCGTTATTATTCTTGTTTTATTTATCTTATTCTTGAATTTACCCCACATGAAATCTAAAAATTGTATTGAATTAAAGGATCATTCGCCTCTAGTCACTTAAGTGCTACAGAATGATCACTATTCAGTTTCTTAAAATCGTAGTAAAATTATATTATGCTATTGTATTTTATACAAGTATCTTTATTGTGAATTATATTTATAATAACTTGTACCAACTGGCATTTAAGAAATTGAAACAATAATAAAAAAAAAAAAAAAAAATTATACATTCTTCCGTCAGATTTCGCATCCGAAATTGGTCGTTAAACAGCAGAGGGGTCGTGAACCACTTGCAAGAGAAAAATTTCAAGATCCTTAGCCAAAAAATTTTGCCGATACCGAGAAAGTTCTTGGAATGTATAGGGATCTTAATAAAGACTCCTTTGTCTATATTTTTCTCGCGAATTATTCAACGTTGACAAAACATCGGAAAATAAGTGGCCCACTGAAACCGACGTCAATAGCCAGACTTGAATTTTAGGCTATAATGTTAAGCGTGCGGCTGGCGAACAAGGTAGAAAATAATATTCGTTTGAAAGTTGCGTCAAAAACGTTCTGGTCGGACTCTAAAATAGTTATACAATTGAACCATGGACACAAAAAAATTTAAACAATTTGTTATGCACCGAGTGGGAGAGATTTTGGAGAACACAAATGTATCACAATGGCGATGGGTGCCATCCAAAATGAATCCGGTAGACCTAACAACCAAAGTTGCAAGCAAAGATTGTTCTTTTTCGACGAGCTCAATAAAGCGAATATACTGTATTAAAAGGGGTAAGCCTATTGCAAAAGACAGTAAATTAATATTATAATATATTAATAATATAAATATATCTGGATGACGAGGGCATATTAAAGGCAAAAGGCCGCATATCTCATCTAAACACTGAAGGTGTAATAACATTGCCTACTTCACATTATGTGACCGTGCTCCTAGTACGATATACACATGAGGGCTTCCATCATAAATCACATGTGACCGTCATCAATAATATTAAGAGTCATTACCACATACCTAAACTACGAGTTCTATATAAAACTGTTCGAATATCATGTCAACATTGCAAAAACCCATCTGCCATGGCACTTATACCACAAATGTCAACGTGGCCTACTGCGAGGCTCGTAGGCTTCCAACGACCATTTACACATGTTGGTCTAATCAGTTTGGGCCACTGTCTATATCTGCTGGTAAGAGAATGTAGACGAGGTGTAGTTTTCAACTGTCTTACCGTAAGAGCTGTTCACCTAGAAATCACCTACAGCCTCGACACCAGTTCCTGCATCATGTGTATTAAAAATTGCATGGCACGAAGAAGGACTCCACGAGATATATATACCGACAACGGTACTGATTTTAAAGTTGCTTCAAAAATAATGACAATGAATCAATAATTGTAAATCATGTAACTATTACTCAGACGTTCGAAGCTATTGACTGGACATTTAATTCACCAGCAGCCCCTCACATGGGCGGAGCCAGGGAGAGGCTGGTTCGAGCCGACTATAATACTCTTTACGCAATTTGTCCCAATATGAATTTTAACGATATAACCCTAAAAAATGCCTTCGCAGAAGCCGAGTTCGTAATTAATTCCCGGCCACTCACTTTCGTATCACTATAATCAAACGGCAACGGAGCTCTTATGCCTAATCATCTCTTAGGCTCATCAAGCGACTACAAACCAATCAATATCGAGGAGGTTGATACATGTCGTCGATGGCTACATGCTCAACAATTTTCTGACCAGTTCTTGCGTATTTACCAACAATAACACGAAGAAATAAATGGTTCAAAAAAAGTGACCCACTAAAGATTGACGATATCGTCATTATCGTTGACGAGTACCAACCACGACACTTCTGGCCAAAAGGGAGAATTATTGGCACCATTGAAGCCAAGGACGGGCAGGTTCGCCAAGTAACAGTTGAAACAACGAAGGGAGTGTTACGGCGACCAGCAACTATTTACAATAGCTAAAGTGGACGTCGTCAGTAATAAAGAGTAAACTCGTCCCACGGTATCATTTACGAGGGGAGAATGTTACCGCCAACATTGTTCCCAAACAATACTTTTTTCATAATTTAAAATCGTCTCTCAATTCATTAATTTACCCTATTCATATTTCACTAACGTATGTATTAATAATAAAGTTCATCTGCAAATATTGGGATATTTCCCATTAAAAATCCCAATTTACAAATAATTCTCACACATACCATGTTATACGTTTGTAATACTTTTTATATTCAGTTATTCTTTCTTGCTCTATGTACTCGTAATATGTATGTAAATAAAAATTAAAAACCTCAAGCTTAAAGTAAAGTAACGGGCCGGTAATATATATCACGTAGGCATCTTGTGACCGATGGCTCACAACAAGAAAAAGAGAAATAGGCAGTCAGTCAGGCAAATGACACGTACAAAATTGTTTTAAAGCGTTCTTAGAAATAACGGTCTGAAAATTAATATTCTGTGAAATATTTTGTTTTGTTAATGCGCAAGGAGTGCTCTTAAAAATGTGCACATTTTCTTAAATTGTGCATACCAAAAACTTTTAAATGGGCAATATCTGATTCCTAGAGCGCACTTGAAATTTCAAAGTGCTCTCCTGAAAAGTATGAAAAATCTACTTAAGCGGTTATGGCTTGTGACCACTGATTTATGCATTGTTCCTTTTCAGATACAAGCCGAGCAGTTTCGGCTAGAGATTTTGGATGTTGTGTTGTTACATATGTTGACAATCTTTCTCGTAGCCCATTACTGAAAACTGTTAAATGTTTGTTTTGAATAGATTTCAATGTTTCGACTTTTTTGGCGTTTTCGATTCGGCCTTGAAAAAAGTGACATAAAACTTTTTCCCTCGTTTGGATTTTGACTCAAATGGAACACTAAAAACTTCTTTGGACTTTTATTTTTTAAATATATTTGCTTGTCGATACAGCCGATAGCACGAAAACAGAAATCTATTTTGACACACAATACTATTTGACGTTTATTTGACGTTTATACATATTTATATATGTTAGTACATTGGATTACGAGCAGCGAAGCGAATGAGAAGTGTTCTTTTTTGTTGAGTTTTTGGATAGTTAATTTAGTAATTTAATATAATTTAATTTGATACTTGAAACGGAGTTGGTTTCTTTTTTTCTCGGCAAAGTCGAGTTCAACGTTAATAAAAATTTGAAAATTAAAAAAAAAAATAAAAATTAATAAGGAAAAAAAAAAGTAGGTGGTGTGAAAATCGCCGCCATCTTTTCTGTAGTTAAATACATACATATGTATATGACTACATATGAAACCAAATTCTACGATTAAAGAAGATGGCGTACTAAAATTAAAAGGGAAAATGAATTCATACAATGCGAACAGCCCAAGGAGCATCAGGGCAGCGCAATTCCTAGCTGATCTGAAAAGACATAAAATGCTTAACAACAAAACGGTAACAAAAAACCAAGCCATCATCAATAAGGTGGATGTCAACTGTAATTTGATCACAGAAGAAGTAACAACAAGTGGTAACGGTACCAACAAACAACTAACAGACGAAGTAATGGAATGTTCCACTGAAATTCCCAATGAGTGGACAATGGTTAAAAAGCGTAACAACGGAGTACATATAAATGAAGTACAGAAACCAGCTGAAAAAACGAATATCTGCAATAAATATGCTATTCTGCGACAAGTAACGCTTCTCAAAAGCAACAATACAACGAAGACAAAGAACATCATCCCTTTACAAGAGACCGATACATCATTAACTGAAGAAAATCAAAATAATAACAACTCATCACTTAACAAAGAAGCCAACATTGACGACACAATCAACACCAACAAGCAACAAAATTCCAGGTCGAGTAAAACAGGTAAGTTTTGCCCACCTATTATTATTTTTGATACAAATGTAAGAGAATTTATTTATAGCTTAAAAAAAATCAATTTAAAATTATAAATGTTGGGGTTCATTTTGACAAAAAAAAAACTCATATTCGCATAAATCAAAAGTCTTTGTGGACAACCCCGAAGTCCACAAGGAACTTTTAAGACTTATTAGAGAAAGCCAGATCCAGCGGTATTCTTTTACTCTTAAAGAAAATAAATCATACAATATCTTGCTAAGGGGGCTTACAGCGGACTTTACTGGAGATGAGATTAAGGAGGAGCTAGAATTGATAGCACCAGGCGTAGTTGATAAAGTGACTAAATTCGAAACACCAAGATCCAAAAGAGATCCAAATTTAATTTACAACCTCTTTCTGGTGACACTATTCCCGGGTAGAGTTCCCAGTGAAATAATTAAGCTTAATTACTTATTTCACACAAAAATTAAATGGAAAAAACCCAGGGGGGCTGATGGGTTAATTCAATGCAAGAGATGCCAAAGTTTTGCGCACCTTGCCAAAAACTGCGCAAAGAACTATAGGTGCGTCAAATGCCTAGAGGATCACCTACCGGGGCAATGTCAAACCAAGCAAATCGAAAACTCTAAGGCGAGTTGCACAAATTGCGGGGGTCAACACTCAGCAAGCTGGAGAGGCTGTCCTGCCTTCAAAGAGTATGCGGAATCAAGGAAAAAGTTAACAAGGGAGGCTAGGGAAAAGAGAGAACCTGCCATTGTATTATAACCTAATATGACTTAAGCTCCGTTCCTATTCTCTGTCTTTTCTCGACTGACTCGATCACTCAGCATCGATGCCCCAGATTGGTTTTTTGGAAAAACAAACAAGTGGAAAAGGTAATATAAAAGGACGCTTAGTATAATCACGCACAAACAAAAAGGTGTAGACAAAATTGGTAAGAGACACTTTACGCATAAACAAACGATAGGAAAGACAAATAGGAAAAGGTATTGTATTGCTGGGTGATCGAGTAGGGTTAAGAAGATGTAAGTCACGCACAAACAAATAGGTGTAGACAAAATTGGTAAGAGACGCTTTACGCACAAACAAACGATAGGAAAGACAAATAGGAGAAGGTATGGTATTGCTGGGTGATCGAGTAGGGTTACCAGGATGTAACTCCTCAGACCGAAAAATCGATTGTGCAAAATCATTGATATAAGGAAGCCATAATTCACAATATAGTACATGTATATAATATATATGTACGTAGGTATGTATAATAACTTAATATAGTTCTCTTATCTCTTTCATCAACCTTAACACTTTTGATTTTGTATTTATTCATCTTATATACATATATATGTACATAATGTGTAAGATATGTGTGTGGATATATTGGATATATGTGTGTAATTCTTATATATATAACTTTAACAAATTGTAAGTTCTAATTTTGTTAATATTTCGCATCAATCGCCTTAACAAACTATATTTTATTTTCCTTAGTAGGTTTCATATGTATAATTATATTTGTGTGGTATCATAATCAGTATGCATTTTTTTTTTTTTTACGTTATTCATTTGCTCCTGGAATGGACTTTTGAGTTGTTCATGAATTGAAGTCCACCTGGTCGGAAGGTTGCTAATGAAATCTTGATACTTGATGATACTCTTGCTTGATGTGTTTGATATTACTCGACGCAGTTTATCCAAAGTCGATACGCGTATGTGTGCATGGATCAGTATTTTATTTTTATTTTTATTTTTTTTTTTGAAGAAAGGGATGGATTAATGTAAAATGATTGTGTTAAAAGAAATGAAGGTTGAATCTGCAATTATATTTATATAAATAGTAACAAAAGCTTTGTCACTATGAACTGTTGGTTTGCGAAATCTAAACGATCCAATCCGAACCTCAATGTAGTAACCGCGGTAGTAATTTATTGATTTTTCAATCTGCGTTTCTTTTTAATTTTTTGTTTATGAATTTTGCGCTTATTCGTATCAACTGTAATTTTATTGTTTTTTACAACCTGATGTTCATTGAACCTAGGAGCTAGCTTGTACCTTCTTGTTCGAATATTTTTTCGTTTGGTGCGAAGTCAATAGCATTCGTGCGGGTTTTATTACGTTTGTCTATAATACGTTGCTTATAGATTAGACTACGCTCATGTATTAATTTGCATATACTTCCATAATCTTTAATATGCTGTCTAAGGTATTCGTGTTCAGTTTTTGGACTTGGCCTTGATGGAAGTGGTACATTTGAGTTGTAGTGACCAGAAAGTAGCTCAAACGGAGTCAATTTGGTTGTGGAATGGATGGAATTATTATATGTGATGACGGCCTCGTCAACAATTTCATCAATAGGTTTAATGTTCTTTTGGCTGCGAAGTATCCGAACCAATTCCGTGAGTGTTGAATGGAACCTTTCTATAGCGAGTTGCCCGTGGAACTTTTTGCACAAGTAGTATGCAGGGTATTATCGTAAAGATTCAAAAACTCTCGAAAGATCGACGAAACAAAATTCACTTCCATTATCGGTTACAATCTTTTTCGGAACCCCGTGATGTGAGAAGAAATGTTTCAAAGACTGGATGAGGTTAATACTGTTTCTAGATGTTAGTAAATAAACACCTGCGAATTTGCTAAACTTATCAATAATAGTGAGGAAATGTTCTTTGTGCACGGCGTAAATATCTATGTGTAATATCTCTAGTGGTTTGGACGGTGATTCGGATATTTCAAACTTTAGTAATTCTTTATTACGATCATATTTGTACTTCTCACATATTTCACAATTGTTTATGATGCGTGTTATAGCAGTTTTCATATTCGGAAAATAATACTTTCTCTTAAGATGCTCAACTGACTCATTAATTCCACGATGGTTCTATTTATAATGGTAGTCTTGGATTAATCTATCTTGTTCATCTATATCTACTAAATCTACAAGTTTTTTACTACATCTAACTATATTAAACTGAGAATTACTAAAATATTTTGAGTAAACATACTGCACCATTTTAAATGTACTATCGTCTGTTAACACTGCTGTCAATCCTTTCGGGCTGACATAATCCTTGAAAATATTAACAATAATGCTTTCATCACTTATGTTCTTATTGTAATACTTTTTATATTCAGTTATTCTTTCTTGCTCTATGTACTCGTAATATGTATGTAAATAAAAATTAAAAACCTCAAGCTTAAAGTAAAGTAACGGGCTGGTAATATATATCACGTAGGCATCTTGTGACCGATGGCTCACAACAAGAAAAAGAGAAATAGGCTGTCAGTCAGGCAAATGACACGTACAAAATTGTTTTAAAGCGTTCTTAGAAATAACGGTCTGCAAATTAATATTCTGTGAAATATTTTGTTTTGTTAATGCGCAAGGAGTGCTCTTAAAAATGTGCACATTTTCTTAAATTGTGCATACCAAAAACTTTTAAATGGGCAATATCTGATTCCTAGAGCGCACTTGAAATTTCAAAGTGCTCTCCTGAAAAGTATGAAAAATCTACTTAAGCGGTTATGGCTTGTGACCACTGATTTATGCATTGTTCCTTTTCAGATACAAGCCGAGCAGTTTAGGCTAGAGATTTTGGATGTTGTGTTGTTACATATGTTGACAATCTTTCTCGTAGCCCATTACTGAAAACTGTTAAATGTTTGTTTTGAATAGATTTCAATGTTTCGACTTTTTTGGCGTTTTCGATTCGGCCTTGAAAAAAGTGACATAAAACTTTTTCCCTCGTTTGGATTTTGACTCAAATGGAACACTAAAAACTTCTTTGGACTTTTATTTTTTAAATATATTTGCTTGTCGATACAGCCGATAGCACGAAAACAGAAATCTATTTTGACACACAATACTATTTGACGTTTATTTGACGTTTATACATATTTATATATGTTAGTACATTGGATTACGAGCAGCGAAGCGAATGAGAAGTGTTCTTTTTTGTTGAGTTTTTGGATAGTTAATTTAGTAATTTAATATAATTTAATTTGATACTTGAAACGGAGTTGGTTTCTTTTTCTTTTTTTCTCGGCAAAGTCGAGTTCAACGTTAATAAAAATTTGAAAATTAAAAAAAAAAATAAAAATTAATAAGGAAAAAAAAAAGTAGGTGGTGTGAAAATCGTCGCCATCTTTTCTGTAGTTAAATACATACATATGTATATGACTACATATGAAACCAAATTCTACGATTAAAGAAGATGGCGTACTAAAATTAAAAGGGAAAATGAATTCATACAATGCGAACAGCCCAAGGAGCATCAGGGCAGCGCAATTCCTAGCTGATCTGAAAAGACATAAAATGCTTAACAACAAAACGGTAACAAAAAACCAAGCCATCATCAATAAGGTGGATGTCAACTGTAATTTGATCACAGAAGAAGTAACAACAAGTGGTAACGGTACCAACAAACAACTAACAGACGAAGTAATGGAATGTTCCACTGAAATTCCCAATGAGTGGACAATGGTTAAAAAGCGTAACAACGGAGTACATATAAATGAAGTACAGAAACCAGCTGAAAAAACGAATATCTGCAATAAATATGCTATTCTGCGACAAGTAACGCTTCTCAAAAGCAACAATACAACGAAGACAAAGAACATCATCCCTTTACAAGAGACCGATACATCATTAACTGAAGAAAATCAAAATAATAACAACTCATCACTTAACAAAGAAGCCAACATTGACGACACAATCAACACCAACAAGCAACAAAATTCCAGGTCGAGTAAAACAGGTAAGTTTTGCCCACCTATTATTATTTTTGATACAAATGTAAGAGAATTTATTTATAGCTTAAAAAAAATCAATTTAAAATTATAAATGTTGGGGTTCATTTTGACAAAAAAAAAACTCATATTCGCATAAATCAAAAGTCTTTGTGGACAACCCCGAAGTCCACAAGGAACTTTTAAGACTTATTAGAGAAAGCCAGATCCAGCGGTATTCTTTTACTCTTAAAGAAAATAAATCATACAATATCTTGCTAAGGGGGCTTACAGCGGACTTTACTGGAGATGAGATTAAGGAGGAGCTAGAATTGATAGCACCGGGCGTAGTTGATAAAGTGACTAAATTCGAAACACCAAGATCCAAAAGAGATCCAAATTTAATTTACAACCTCTTTCTGGTGACACTATTCCCGGGTAGAGTTCCCAGTGAAATAATTAAGCTTAATTACTTATTTCACACAAAAATTAAATGGAAAAAACCCAGGGGGGCTGATGGGTTAATTCAATGCAAGAGATGCCAAAGTTTTGCGCACCTTGCCAAAAACTGCGCAAAGAACTATAGGTGCGTCAAATGCCTAGAGGATCACCTACCGGGGCAATGTCAAACCAAGCAAATCGAAAACTCTAAGGCGAGTTGCACAAATTGCGGGGGTCAACACTCAGCAAGCTGGAGAGGCTGTCCTGCCTTCAAAGAGTATGCGGAATCAAGGAAAAAGTTAACAAGGGAGGCTAGGGAAAAGAGAGAACCTGCCATTGTATTATAACCTAATATGACTTAAGCTCCGTTCCTATTCTCTGTCTTTTCTCAACTGACTCGATCACTCAGCATCGATGCCCCAGATTGGTTTTTTGGAAAAACAAACAAGTGGAAAAGGTAATATAAAAGGACGCTTAGTATAATCACGCACAAACAAAAAGGTGTAGACAAAATTGGTAAGAGACACTTTACGCATAAACAAACGATAGGAAAGACAAATAGGAAAAGGTATTGAATTGCTGGGTGATCGAGTAGGGTTAAGAAGATGTAAGTCACGCACAAACAAATAGGTGTAGACAAAATTGGTAAGAGACGCTTTACGCACAAACAAACGATAGGAAAGACAAATAGGAGAAGGTATGGTATTGCTGGGTGATCGAGTAGGGTTACCAGGATGTAACTCCTCCCACCGAAAAATCGATTGTGCAAAATCATTGATATAAGGAAGCCATAATTCACAATATAGTACATGTATATAATATATATGTACGTAGGTATGTATAATAACTTAATATAGTTCTCTTATCTCTTTCATCAACCTTAACACTTTTGATTTTGTATTTATTCATCTTATATACATATATATGTACATAATGTGTAAGATATGTGTGTGGATATATTGGATATATGTGTGTAATTCTTATATATATAACTTTAACAAATTGTAAGTTCTAATTTTGTTAATATTTCGCATCAATCGCCTTAACAAACTATATTTTATTTTCCTTAGTAGGTTTCATATGTATAATTATATTTGTGTGGTATCATAATCAGTATGCATTTTTTTTTTTTTTACGTTATTCATTTGCTCCTGGAATGGACTTTTGAGTTGTTCATGAATTGAAGTCCACCTGGTCGGAAGGTTGCTAATGAAATCTTGATACTTGATGATACTCTTGCTTGATGTGTTTGATATTACTCGACGCAGTTTATCCAAAGTCGATACGCGTATGTGTGCATGGATCAGTATTTTATTTTTATTTTTATTTTTTTTTTTGAAGAAAGGGATGGATTAATGTAAAATGATTGTGTTAAAAGAAATGAAGGTTGAATCTGCAATTATATTTATATAAATAGTAACAAAAGCTTTGTCACTATGAAGTGTTGGTTTGCGAAATCTAAACGATCCAATCCGAACCTCAATGTAGTAACCGCGGTAGTAATTTATTGATTTTTCAATCTGCGTTTCTTTTTAATTTTTTGTTTATGAATTTTGCGCTTATTCGTATCAACTGTAATTTTATTGTTTTTTACAACCTGATGTTCATTGAACCTAGGAGCTAGCTTGTACCTTCTTGTTCGAATATTTTTTCGTTTGGTGCGAAGTCAATAGCATTCGTGCGGGTTTTATTACGTTTGTCTATAATACGTTGCTTATAGATTAGACTACGCTCATGTATTAATTTGCATATACTTCCATAATCTTTAATATGCTGTCTAAGGTATTCGTGTTCAGTTTTTGGACTTGGCCTTGATGGAAGTGGTACATTTGAGTTGTAGTGACCAGAAAGTAGCTCAAACGGAGTCAATTTGGTTGTGGAATGGATGGAATTATTATATGTGATGACGGCCTCGTCAACAATTTCATCAATAGGTTTAATGTTCTTTTGGCTGCGAAGTATCCGAACCAATTCCGTGAGTG
This sequence comes from Volucella bombylans, assembly GCA_949129095.1. Taxonomy (NCBI): domain Eukaryota; kingdom Metazoa; phylum Arthropoda; class Insecta; order Diptera; family Syrphidae; genus Volucella; species Volucella bombylans. The sequence continues at coordinate 274,232,948 of OX422140.1, read as the reverse complement.
TTGAATGGAACCTTTCTATAGCGAGTTGCCCGTGGAACTTTTTGCACAAGTAGTATGCAGGGTATTATCGTAAAGATTCAAAAACTCTCGAAAGATCGACGAAACAAAATTCACTTCCATTATCGGTTACAATCTTTTTCGGAACCCCGTGATGTGAGAAGAAATGTTTCAAAGACTGGATGAGGTTAATACTGTTTCTAGATGTTAGTAAATAAACACCTGCGAATTTGCTAAACTTATCAATAATAGTGAGGAAATGTTCTTTGTGCACGGCGTAAATATCTATGTGTAATATCTCTAGTGGTTTGGACGGTGATTCGGATATTTCAAACTTTAGTAATTCTTTATTACGATCATATTTGTACTTCTCACATATTTCAGAATTGTTTATGATGCGTGTTATAGCAGTTTTCATATTCGGAAAATAATACTTTCTCTTAAGATGCTCAACTGACTCATTAATTCCACGATGGTTCTATTTATAATGGTAGTCTTGGATTAATCTATCTTGTTCATCTATATCTACTAAATCTACAAGTTTTTTACTACATCTAACTATATTAAACTGAGAATTACTAAAATATTTTGAGTAAACATACTGCACCATTTTAAATGTACTATCGTCTGTTAACACTGCTGTCAATCCTTTCGGGCTGACATAATCCTTGAAAATATTAACAATAATGCTTTCATCACTTATGTTCTTGTATTTCATAGTATATCGTTTTTTGGTCTTAAACATAATTTGAAATTTGCTGTGAAGTTTTTGTACATTGTCATCTTTTTCTAAAATTAATTGATTAATAAATCCATTTATCGGTCGCTCCGATATTGGAATTCCGTCATCAAGGTTTTCTTGTGCGGAGTGAATAGAGGTAAATCTCGACTCTAAATCCACATTATTGTGCAAAGATATGTTGTCTAGATTTTCAGCGGATTGAACTGTCTCATTAACATTTATTTCGATTCTAGATAGAGCATCTGCGTTTGTATTACATTTACCTTTTTTGTATACGATTTCATACTCAAACTCTTCTAATTTTAGTCGCCATCGAATGAGCTTCGAATTTGGCTCCCTCAAGGAAAACAACCATGTAAGGGGTTTATGGTTTGAGATAAGGTGCGGCTTGCGTAGCAAACCGGTTTATCCGATCCTACAGGTCCTTGAGAAAGCACAGCGCCTATTGCAAAGTTACTCGCGTCTGTAGTAACGATGAAAAGTTTTGAAAAATTGGGGTATTGCAAAATTGGTTCGTTACAGAGGAGAGTTTTACAGTACTCGAAACATTTTACATACGTCGAATCTAGTTTTATACTTTTACCCTTTCGTAAACATCCGGTCATTGGTTTCGTTAGCTTTGCGAAGTCCTTGATAAACTTCCGATAATATCCCAAAAGTCCAAGAAATGATTATATTTGCCTACTTGTTTTAGGAATGGGGAAGTTTTCAATTGCATGGATTTTGTCGGGGTTGGGTTTAACTCCATCAGTTGTAACTAAATGCCCTAAGAACGAAATTTCTTTTCCAAGAAATTCGCATTTTTCAACATTGAGTTTTAAATTTACTTCTTGTAGTCTACGAAAAACTTTATCCAAACTCTCTACATGCTTGTTTAGTTTTTAAGTATATTTACACACAAATGTATTTCATACAACAATACCATATAAATACACACCTATGTTTTCCATCAACAGCTTCGCTGTATACTTTATACACAAACCATAATTCATTGCACTCACACATTATGCAACTCACATTTTGCTACATAGACAATATTTGCTTCACTGTCATTTAATTCATTGCACTCACAAATTATGCAACTCACATTTTGCTACATAGACAGTATTTGTTTCACTGTAATTTTTTGCTTTGTAAGAACAATAATTATATAGGTCATGTTATTTATTTTGTTCTTCCTAATTGTTATAATTTAAGCTTAGTTAGCAATAATTTTGTATAAATATAGTTAAGAGTTCAATAAAGAATCACTCGCTATTGATCAACACTTTGAGCTTGTCCTTTTCGCTACATTAAGACTTCCCCCCACCAGTGGTAAGGGGTCTTAATCATAATCTCCACTGTAGTCCAAGTTTATGCGCTTGGATCTACAAAACAAACGGTCAAGGTTTATGTGCCCTGTCCAAATAATTAATTAAAACAGTCAATGCAAACGAGCATTGTCTTCAACATTTTGGTGACCCCGACGTGATTCACACATTGTTTCACATATAGCGATTGGACTTTTGCTCTGAGAAGTGATTCACACAGTTGACTCACATATTCATCGGATCAAAGGCGAGTACAAGAAAGCGTTACCAGGGCTAGAACACTGGGTTTTAACATTTGCACCATCGTAAATCACAACCAAAAGAGCCTTAGCCCAAGATGGAGGAACTAGCAACAAATCAACTGAAAGCAGGCGAGGAAATTCAGCGGATCATAGTAAACTTCAAGAAGGATGGAGCAGACAGAAAGTCAACTGTCAAATACTTTCAAGATCGGTTGTCACTGTTAGAGACTGCATGGTCGCAGTTCGAAGAAACGGACAACCGAATTCGAGGGCTGCCCAGCATCGATCATAACCACGAATACTTCTTAAAGGATTATTATACCGAGATCCACGAACTAGTCATACAATGCTCCGAATTATTCAACAAGAATATTGGCTCACTAAAAGGCAAGTCATACACTCATGCTACAAGCCAAGATCTTGCAGTATCTAAGAATGGTGAAGGAGGTGGTGCATCTGATGCTAGTAATGTCAGCGGTATCATAAGAAAGCAGGTTCAGGCAATCAATTCACTGCATCGCTTATTAGGATCGGTTTCTAAGGACGATGAGCCACGGCCCAGAGAATATTATGAGGCAAAGCGGGAAATGATAAACAGGGTATGGCAACAAATCGAATCGCTTAATTATTTAATTTGGGAGTTAAGTGATGATCCAACGAAACATGGATATGATCTAAGGTACATATGTTCAAGTCGAAGCACTGGTAGAAAGCAACGTACTCGACTTGGCAATGAAAATGGGTTGCCAGACTTCGAACAGTCATTCCATGTCAATGAATAGCAACAACATACCGATTGACAATTCATTGAACCTACCAAAATTAACAATTCCGAAATTCGATGGAGACTATTTAAAATGGCGTCAATTTTTTGATATTTTTCAACAAATGATACACAACAAGCCAATTCCCAATGTACAAAAAATGTGGTACTTAAAAACAAATGTCTCTGGAGAAGCAGAAAAACTGATTGGACATTTGGCGCTGACGGAAGAAAACTACCTGACAGCCTGGCAATCGCTTCAAGAGAGATATAACAACGTGCGAGTGCTAACAACAGCATTAATCCACAAAATTATAAGTCAACCAAATCTTACGTCTGACAATGTGTCAGCTTCTGCCATAAGGGAGCTCCATGACACCACACAAGAAGGACTTCAAGCCTTAAAGAATTTAGGAGTGGATACTTCTAGTTGGGATCCTCTATTGCTACATCTCCTAATCAAGAAGCTCGATAGGACCACACACGTCCTATATGAACAAGCACTCAGAAACCCAAGGGAAAATCAACCATTAAAGGAGTTTCTAAGTTTTCTGGAATTGCGTTTCCAATCACTGGAAGCAATTGGACAAAGGGTATCAAGGCCACAGTCAAAACAAAACTCAAAATCATGTTCGTCAGTTGTATCGACAACACAAATTGAAAAGAAAACTGGAAACTTATGCCGAGCATGCAATACTGAAGCTCATCCGCTGTACGGTTGTAAACAGTTTTTAGACTGGCCCACAAGCAATCACCTACACTTTGTTCAAAAGCAAGGGCTATGCATTAACTGCCTACGATTCGGACATAAGGCCAAGGCATGTGCATCGCGGACCTGTACCAAATGCAATAAGAGGCATAACACACTATTACACAGCAACGATCGGGCCAAAATCGCAGAAACGGAGAGCTCAACGTCAGCAATATTGGAATCAGCAAAAGACAAAAAAGAATTGACTACATTGGCTGCATTAAATGACAAGAGCTACGCTCTTCTCAGCACAACACAAATAAGATTAACCGATAGGAACGGTAAAAGCATTGAATGAAGAGACATTTTTAATTCTGGATCCCAAGTCAACTTAATTACTGAGAGCCTCATCAAGAAAATGGGCATATCGCCAAAAAATACGTCAATGAGTATTCAGGGTATCGGCGATGGTAAAAGGGAAGTCCATCATCGTGTGAGCCTTCAATTATGTTCAAGACTAAATGGGTTTTCCACACAGTTGGAAGCTTATGTCCTCAAAAACATAATATCACCACAACCAACGCAGCATTTGGATATTTCCTCATGGGCAATCCCGAACAACATTACACTGGCTGACCCAAATTTCAACAGACCAGGCAAAATTGACGTTCTTCTCGGCGCAGAATTTTTTCATCAATTGTTATCAATTGGACAAATAAAATTAGGTGAGGGCTTGCCAACACTCCAAAACACTGTATTTGGATGGATCCTAGCAGGAAAGGTTGAGACGAACACAATTGCTTTAGCAACATGCGGGATTTGTAGCGAATCCGAGGACCAAACAAATCAGATAATCGAGAAATTTTGGAAACTCGAAGAAGTAGAGGTAGCTGAACCAAAGACTACCCTGGCAGAAAAACGGTGCAAAGAACATTTTACTCAAAACACAAGAAGAGACGATAAGGGTCGTTTTATAGTTAGACTACCCTTCGCACAAAACACTACAGCCTTAGGATCATCCCAAGATATTGCTCTAAACAGATTTTTGGCTTTGGAAAGACGGCTTTTGAAGAACGACATTGTGAGGAATCAATATATTGAGTTCATGGATGAATATGAGACATTAGGACACATGACGGAAGTCAACATCGACGACATATTATCTCCTAATTATGTTATTCCACATCACTGCGTCTTAAAACCTGATAGCAGTTCTACCAAGCTTCGGGTAGTATTTGACGCCTCAGCAAAAACATCATCTGGTGTGAGCTTGAACGACATTATGCACACTGGACCTATTATTCAAAATGAGCTTTTTGCCATCCTTCTCCGATTCCGGATGCCCAGATTTGTGTTTACAACGGATATACAGAAAATGTATAGGCAGATTCTGGTTCATCCAGATGACAGAGGATATCAACTTATTGCTTGGAGAAGGAATCCCAACGAGAAACTGAAGTACTACCAACTGAACACTGTCACATATGGCACAAGATCTGCTCCATATTTGGCAGTAAGATGTTTACACGAGCTAGCCAAGGCTAACAAGGCAAAGTATCCACTTGGAGCCCAGGTATTACAAGACGACTTCTACGTTGATGATGGATTGACCGGATCAAATAGCCTCACTACTGCCAAGGAAATTCAGACAGAACTCGTCAAGATACTCGATCAAGCTGGCTTTAAGCTAAGAAAATGGTGCGCTAATCACCCACAGCTATTGGAAAACATTCCACCAGAACATCAGGAAGTAATTCTTGACTTTAACACCAAGGCGGAAGAAACAATCAAAACACTAGGCCTAGCATGGGTTCCAAAGAATGATCATTTAATTTTTAAGACAAGCATTGGGATGAAATCACGCATAACAAAACGGACAGTTTGTTCCGATGTAGCTAGAATCTTCGATCCACTAGGAATATTAGGACCAGTAATAGTAACTGCGAAAATCTTCATACAACAATTATGGCAACTGAAAATCACATGGGATGAAGCATTGCCAGCAGAGTTTCACACCAAATGGCTATCGTTCCAAGATGGTCTAAAAGAACTGAATAACATCCACTTCGCACGACACGTTTTTAATTCAGAAGTCCCTAAGTTAATTCAGATTCATGCCTTCGCTGATGCTTCTGAGAAAGCTTATGGCGCAGCGATATACATTCGATCAGTTCTCAGTGACGGAAGAATAATTATGAGATTACTGTGTTCAAAATCACGAGTAGCACAACTTAAAAAACAGACACTTCCACGACTGGAACTTTGTGCTGCGGTATTAAGTACTATTTTAGCAAACAGAACTAAAAGGGACCTTAAAATTGAAGACACAACAACATACTTTTGGACCGATTCTGAAATTGTTTTAAATTGGATTAACTCCAATTCATCGTCATTTCAAACCTTCGTAGCCAACAGGGTAGCTACAATTCAGAATCTTTCAGTTGCCGAGCAATGGAGACACGTCAGATCAAAAGACAATCCTGCTGATGTACTATCACGTGGGTTATCTCCGACTCAGCTCAAGTCTTGCGGAATGTGGTTATACGGACCTCTGTTTCTTCATGGGACGGAGGACACATGGTCAAGACCTTTTTGTAAAATTTTAGCAATAAACACTGATGAAGAACGAAGGAAGAAAATTTCGGCTACAGTAACAAGTGTCGAAACAGAAAATCTTCTCCGGCAAGTCAACCACGGAAACTCATTCAAGACACTTATACGCATTATAGCCTATGTTCAAAGGTTTATACGTCGTTGCAAACAGAATCGACTTTCAGCTCCAACACAATTAACACTAACACCCATGGAAATAGATGATGCACTAATGAAAGTTGTATCAACATTACAGCAAACACACTTTAATAGTGAAATCAAGGAATTGAAGAAATACAAAGAATTACACAAATCAAGTTCTCTCAGTGGTCTCTCCCCATTTCTGGACGAAAATGGAATTATTCGGGTTGGTGGACGAATCAACTCTTCATCCCTGTCATACGATGCAAAACATCAAATGCTCCTACCATATGATGACCCAATAACGAAACTGATCATGAAAGATATTCATGAGAAAAATTATCACTGTGGGTCTCAAACATTGCTAGCCCACACTCGACAAAGATTCTGGCCAATAAAGGGAAAAATCCTTTCGCGATCAATCGTGCAACATTGTATAAAGTGCAATAAGGCAAGGCCACACTTTCTAAAGCAAATGATGGGAAATTTACCTCCTACACGAGTCCAACCAGCAAGACCCTTCCTGAATTCGGGCGTGGATTATTGCGGCCCATTCTGGGTACACTATAAAATACGAGGAAAAAATCCACAAAAGGCGTATGTTGCGATATTCTGCTGCTTCACAACAAAAGCTGTGCATATAGAGATTGTTAGTGACCTAACAACGGAGTCGTTTATTGGCGCTCTTAATCGCTTCATAGGCCGCCGAGGACATTGCGAAAATCTTTACTGCGACAACGCCACAAACTTTATTGGCGCTCGTAATCAACTTGCGGAATTATCATCAACCATCTATTCCGCAACTGCAAGTGACAAAATTATGAAGGCCTGCAGCGACAAGGGAATTAAATTCAACTTTATTCCTCCTAGAGCCCCACATTTTGGTGGGTTACGGGAAGCTGCTGTTAAGTCTGCCAAACATTTATTAGTGAGAAGTGTTTCTACAGCATCATTAACCTATGAAGAACTGGAAACAGTTATGATCGGCATTGAAGCAGTTTTGAATTCACGACCAATAACTCCAATGTCGGAAGACCCAAATGATCTGACTGCCTTAACACCGGGACACTTTTTAATCGGTCAACCTTTAACAGCGATACCTGATGTAAACACAACTACACGTAACGCAAACACGTTAACACGCTGGAAACTGGTTTCGCATCTAAAGAACGAATTTTGGAATAGATGGTCTAGAGACTATTTGAATGAGCTAGAATACAGACACAAATGGAGAGAGCAATCTCCTAATATTAAACCTGGAGGACTGGTAGTCATCAAGGAGGATAATGTCCCAATTCTTCAATGGCCCCTTGGAAGAATAATTCAAGTCTACAAGGGTGACGACGGAGCAGTTCGAGTCGCAGACGTTAAGACCTCAACCGGTATTTGGAAACGAGCAATACATCGATTAGCACCTTTACCAATAAAGGAACATCATGAAGAAATCGAAACAATTGAAACCCAGCCCGAGTTCAATGAAACCAGTCAAAACCATCATGAACCTGTAGAAGTACCGAGAAAGAAAATGAGACGCTTAAGCCACACCAACTTGATCATAATGCTTATAGCAGTATTAATGTTCCCCATAATTGTTGCAAATCCTGTTCAAATAACAAGGTTTAAATCTGAGCCAGGAATTCACTTTGAAGGCATGGGCACAACAAGATTTGTCACGGCTGAATGGAAAATTATTGCATACTACGAACTAGCACCATTCAAGAAGGAAATTGCAGCATTATCAACCGGAACGCTTGCCTTACACAATTTGTGCGAACAATTTTCGAAGAGGACTACCTGCCGTTATTTAGTTGATCATTTCAATGAGACTATAACCAACTTGCAGTTTGACAACAGTTTGCTTTCCGAAAGGAGAGTTAAAAGGGGCGCTCTAAATATTATTGGAAACGTCGCCCACTCTCTCTTTGGTGTCTTGGATTCCAAATATGCTGAAAAGATGTCTAGCATAATTGATAAGGTTAAGGAAAATGAGGATTACTTATTAGAACTACACAAAACCCAGACATCCATGATTGATTCTACTGTGAACATCGTCAAACGAAGTCAATTAAACACAACTTCTAAATTTACACAACTTGAAAAACAGATCAATATGGTTATGAATGGTATACAAAAGACAGAAGCTGAAGTAGATCTAATTCAAATGTTCAACTCCATGTCTATTCAGCTGACAATGCTAGTGTCCAACTTACAGAGAATGCAAGCAGCAATACTCGACGTGCTTACTGACACACATCATGGAAGAGTAAACCCACTACTTCTGTCACCCCAGCAGCTAAAAGTAGAAATTTCGAAAATTAAAGGCCACTTGTCAGCTACTCAGCAACTCCCCGGAGATGAAGCAGACTTACTTCAGCTTTACAAGTTAATGGCGATTAAGGGGAGTATCACAAATGATCATGTAGTATTTATCATCAACTTACCGTTAATCGATCACGAAAAATACGATCTCTTCCATACAGTTGTTATAAACAAGACCATGCTGGCAATCAGCCCGTGTACGAGTCTCATTTCAATAAGCAGTCACAGAGATCAGTACGTTCCAGTAAGCAAGGACGAGTTAAAAGAATGCCGGATGATAAAGGAGGGAACTTATTTGTGTTCCAACTCACAAGCGAAATTCAACAAAGGATCTGAGTTATGTTCTTGCAGCTTTAACCTGTTCAACAACCTAACGAAACCAAAATGCAAGCTAATGGAAGTCCAAAACAATTTCGTCTTAACACAACTATTTCATAAGAACCAATGGATATTCGCTACTAGATTACCAATTCAAATGTCCGTGGTATGTGGAACAAGTTTCTTTCAATTACAACTGAAGGAATCAGGATTTCTTAATCTCGAACCAGGTTGCACCATCAAACACAACTCCGTTACTATTCAGGCTTACTACGAATATACATCTGCATTAAGACCATCATATACAAGTTTTGGCATCAGGACTGAATTTCCAAGTCCACCAAAGAAGGAATCATCTTTGAATAATTCAAACCCAACTCAATAGAACTCGAAGAGCTTACGGCCTTGAAAACTTTACTTAGGAGTCAAGATTTTGTAAAGCTACCAAACAGAATCAAGGACAGTGAATATCATCATACAACAATCGGTTACTCCGCACTTTTGTTATCCATCAGTGTAGCCTTTGGTTTTATATGAACATGGAAAAAGGGCTACTTTAACAGAAAAATCAGCAAGGAAACCAACAGTATCACAACGCCACATCAAGATTCTCCTAGCAATCCTCCGACGCCACAGCCAAGAAGCACCCTTAATGCAAACAAGTTTGCTGTACATATTTAAATGTTGAACGATTATTCAACGCGCGGGAGAATGTTTAGTTTTTAAGTATATTTACACATAAATGTATTTCATACAACAATACCATATAAATACACACCTATGTTTTCCATCAACAGCTTCGCTGTATACTTTATACACAAACCATAATTCATTGCACTCACAAATTATGCAACTCACATTTTGCTACATAGACAATATTTGCTTCACTGTCATTTAATTCATTGCACTCACAAATTATGCAACTCACATTTTGCTACATAGACAATATTTGTTTCACTGTAATTTTTTGCTTTGTAAGAACAATAATTATATAGGTCATGTTATTTATTTTGTTCTTCCTAATTGTTATAATTTAAGCTTAGTTAGCAATAATTTTGTATAAATATAGTTAAGAGTTCAATAAAGAATCACTCGCTATTGATCAACACTTTGAGCTTGTCCTTTTCGCTACATTAAGACTTCCCCCCACCAGTGGTAAGGGGTCTTAATCATAATCTCCACTGTAGTCCAAGTTTATGCGCTTGGATCTACAAAACAAACGGTCAAGGTTTATGTGCCCTGTCCAAATAATTAATTAAAACAGTCAATGCAAACGAGCATTGTCTTCAACAATGCTCTTGTAGAGATGTTGAAAATACTATTAGGTCATCAATGAAGATCAAACAAACAGTTCCTAATAGATCTTTTAATACATTATCCATAGCACGTTGGAAAGTGGAGGGGGCATTTTTCAAGCCAAAAGGCATGCGAACCCACTCATAATGTCCACTGTCCACAGAAAATGCTGTTTTCGGAATATCTTCGGCTTTGACCTCTATTTGGTGAAAACCAGAAGCGAGATCTATGGTGCTGAAATAATTAAATTTGCCGAGTTTATCTAAGATATCACTAATGTTGGGAATCGGGTATTTATCACTAATTGTTTTCGCATTAAGTTTTCGGTAGTCTACGACCAGCCGCCATTTTTGCTTACCAGTACCATCTTTCTTTTTTTGTACTATCCAAATGGGAGAGGACCATGGGGAGAAACTATGCCGAATTATTCCCTGAGCGATCATTTTTCTAATCTGATCTTGGATTACTTGCCTATGTATATAGGGAAAGCGATATGATTTTGTGTATATAGGGATATCATCAGTGGTTTTTATTTCGTGCTTTATTTGATTGCAAAATGTCAAATCTTGCCCCTCGTGAAAGAAAATATGTTCGTATCTCTTACATAATTTATCTATTGCGTTCTTCTCTTCAGCGGTTAAGTGATCAGTTTTAATTACATCATGAATACTTTTATCATATTTTGTAGTTGAGTCTGAATATTTATTAAACGAGAAGTTATGAATTTCGACAAAATTATTTTCATCAATAGATTGAGCTTCTATTGGTTGTTCAATGACAAAACTCAATGGACAGTCTGATGTATTTATAACTTCTACCGGCAAATACCAATTTTCGTATTTGTATATTCCCTCAGGTATTATGAGACCACTTTTAATTTGAATAGGCTTTATGTGTATACTACAAGATTTTATACTAACCGGAACGCGACTTATGATTTTACAGTTTCCTGGGATGGTATAGGTTTCTGATATTAAATTAGGCTTATAGTTTAGATGTATTCTAAAATTTTTAATTTCTATGCAAGAGTTTTGAAGATCTATTTCCATGCCTAGTTCTTTCATTATATCCGTACCAATTAACCCATCGAAATAGTTGTTAAATCTAAATAAGGTAAAAAATAATAACTCTTTTGTATTCAATTCCTTCATACCATTTAACCGTATCTGCTTATCTACCTTATGAGTTTTAAAAACAGTTTTTATTTTAACCGGATTCATGTTCTCAATAATGGTGCTATCGACGACACCTGGATCGATAAATGACATATTACTGCCAGTGTCAATTAGAAACTTCATGTTATTTGATATTTACATAGGGTAATAAGCAGGAGTTGTAGTTATTGAGATCTAAGTAACCTATGCTTTCTCCGAGGCTTGTTATTGGCTTTTCTTCATCTACTTCGCCTTGAAAAGTATCATGTAATGGATTTATATCTGAATTTCTAGAGTAAGTATAATTCTGATTGTAACTATGTTTCTGAGTGCTCGCTTCGCAATTCTTACTAAAGGGTCCGCCATCTAACGTTTTTTTTTTCAACTAGTGCTTGTTTCGTGAATGGTAACACTTAGTTCATGTCTGATTTGACAGGTAATTAGTTTCATCCTTCCGGTTAATAATGGAAAATAATTTCATTCAAATGGCTGCCTCGGCTGGCCATGCAGTAGCCTACACGATCGGTCCAATTTTTAAGCACATTATCGATTGTGTGCAGCTGTATTTCACCAATGGCTTCACGAATATTGTCCTTTAAAGTGTCAATTGTCTCTGGCTTGTCGGCGTAACACTTATCTTTTACGGCACCCCACAAATAATAATCCAACGGTATCAAATCGCAGCTCCGAGGTGGCCAAACGACATCAGCTCTGCGGCTGATAATGCGATCTTCAAAAACAGGGCGCAAAACATCGCGTGTAGCTTCGGCTGTGTGGCACGTAGCGCCGTCCTGTTGAAACCAAATGTTGTCAATATCCTCCTCTTCAATTTTTGTGAACAAAAATTCGTTCAACATGGCCCGATAACGATCGCCATTGACTGTAACGGCCACTCCTTGCTTATTTTCGAAGAAAAATGGCCCAATTATGCCTCTGGACCAAAACCCGCACCAAACAGTGACTCGTTTTGGGTGTATCGGCTTTTCAATGTATGCCTGCGGGTTTTCTGTGTCCCAAATGCGACAATTTTGTTTGTTTACATACCCGCCAAGATCAAAATGAGCTTCATCTGAAAAGATGATTTTTTTGGCAAAATCGGCATTTTCTCTAAGTCGATCGCAGGCCCACTTAGCGAAGCGAAAACGCATTGGATGGTCAGTTGGCTTCAACTCCTGAACCAATTGGACTTTGTATGGCGTCATACCAAGGTCTTTATGCAAAATTCGTCTCAATGATGTCTCCGAAATGTTCAATTGTTGAGAACGACGGTGGATTGATGTTGATGGCGCTTCACGCACACTTTCTGCCACAGCAGCAATATTCTCAGGTGTACGCACTGTTTTTGGCTTTTCACGCTTTAGTTTATCGATGAGGATGCCAGTTTCTTTCACTTTTTTCACAAGATAACGAACATACGGAGCTGACGGTGCTTCTCTTCTTCCAAAATCAGTACGCAATTTTCGCACACATTCTGCAACATTACCATGATTTTCAAAGTAATGTCGCAATATTTCCCAGCGTTGTTGAAGCGTATACACAACCATATTCGTTCAGTGGAAGGATAAAACTAATTATCTGTCAAATCAGACATGAGCTAAGTGTTACCATTCACGAAATAAGCACTAGTTGAAAAAAAAATATGTTAGATGGCGGAGCCTTTATAATGTTGGCTTCTGTTGGTAAGTGAAGTAAGAGCGTTTTCGTTTGGCCTTTTTTTCTTTCTCCGGAGAAGAAAAGTGAATCATTTCCCCTCATTTTTCAGAAACAAAATTTTGCTTCTCGTTTTCATTTGAGAATCAAAACTTTTCTCGTGGCTTTATGTCAAAATGTATAAACGTCAAATAGGTAGAATTATGTATCAAACTAGATTTCTGTTTTCGTGCAATCGGCTGTGTCCTTTTTTACTATTCTGAGTGTTTAAATTGATTCGCAAGCAAATATATTCACAAAATAAAAGTTCAAAGAAGTTTTCAGTGTTCCATTGGAATCAAAATCGGAGTACACAAAAAAAAATCCATCTGACTGCCCAAACGAAAACACCATAAATAAACTTAAAAATAAAAGTACTCGTATACTAAAGAATGAACAGATAAGAATTATAGGAAGAAAAAAATTAAATAAAACAATAACGGTGTGGTGCTCAGTGGTCGGTCCAATTTTGGATGACTCGGTCCAATATGTGCGGAGTTATTCCAACAATTGCGTGTCGAATATTGGACTCGAGCTCGTCCAAAGTGGTTGGCTTGTTAGCGTAGACTAAGACGTAGATGGAAGCTCGCCGTGAGATGAACCAGTCGCCAAAATTCTATTTCACAACTTCGAGCGTTCCGTTGCTGGTATGGCATGTAGAGCCATCTTCAAAAAGAGTAAAAAGAAAAATAAACTAAGTCTTCAAAATTCAACTTTGGAAACCAAATAAGCTTAGTAGTTAATGGCTCCAATCGTATTACAAATTATTGCCGCATTGTCTAATATATCGCCTACAATTTTTTTCCATTCATTTTGTAGGCTTTTCCCAAAAGATGTTAAGTTGCAATTCTCCCAGCCCAAATAGACCAAATGTGCCCAATTGACACCCGGAACGTAAATTGTGGCGGATATTTTTTGTACTTAAGCCCCTACATCAATTTCTGACAGTTCGCAGGCTGGAAAAAATTCATATAGGAAGTTAAAATTCGATACGGAATAAGATTAATAAATTTGTTAAAGAAATTTTTGTTGTCAAACACGTGTTTGGTTAAAATGTCGAGAAAAGATACTCGAGTTTTGAAATAAGTACTTGTGAAGTTTTTGGATGGGATAATTTAAATAGAATCGTGCTTTAAAAAATGTAAACAAAGCTCTTGTGAAACGCAAAGAAATTGCTTTTCTTGTTATTTCTTTATTCAGTATTAAGTCCATGTGAATAATATAATGTGTTTATTTATTATATTGTTAAACAAGTCAATAAAGACAGTGAAATGCAACTTAAAATTTTCGTAGATGAAATCCTATTAATATTACAGCAATATTATTTCAAGGGGAATATTTCAGTTGGTGAAACTGAAAAGTTGGTGCAATTGGCTTGATACTTAAGTTGTAATTGAAGCAGGATCAAGTAGAAGAGAGTAATTACAACCAGCTCTCAGTGTTTTTTCATTTCCACCAAGCGAAATAGTCCTTTAAAATATTCTGCTGGGAGTATATGCATATAAAAACACATGTGTAATATTCCATCTGTCGCGGCGCAGTTTACTCCCTATCACGGCTGCTAATCGAATGAAGTTCAGTTGGATTTTAAAACAGCTAACCCAAGCGAAAAGTCAAAAGGGGAAAACGATAAATATCAAATCGTAAGGGAGTAAACTGGGTGTACATAAACCTGCGTTTACAGGGTAAGTTAAATTATGCAACGTTCACATTTTAATTATATAAGCTGCAATCTGCAACACCCTCACCTCCATGGATCGATCACGATTCACCACTCTCTAGGTCCAGTACAGCAAGCTTCGACGCGGGTCTTTGTAATATTCCTCTTGACGTTCGGACATCGGTCCTTCGAGTTTGTCCATCAGCCCCGGTGTAGACCTTCTCAATTCGGCAGCGACACCACTCTCTTCTCAGCAGGCTTGCATCGCAGATAAAGACCAAGTCTCCTTTGGTTATTGGCTTCGACCTCTGGCACCACTTCACACGACGAGTTAAAGTTGGCAAATATTCGGCGACCCAGCGCTTCCAAAAGCGATCCTTCAGTTCTTGGCCGATACGCCATTGCTTTCTCAAAGCGCAGATCTTCTCTGATGGGTCATTTGTGCTGGGTGTATGTGCTGTACTCGCTGAGCCGAGCAAGAAGTGGTTTGGCGTAAGCGGCTCTTCTTGATCCGCGACTATAGGTACATGGGTTAGTGGGCGCGAGTTGACGATGTTTTCTGCTTCTATTATAAGGCTTTGAAGCGTGTATTCACGAGGAGATACTTCCTTAAGTGTGTGTAGTAGAACTCGTTTCTCGCACCGCACCATCCGCTCCCACACTCCTCCTTCAGACGGGTTCGCTGGGCAGTTGAACACCCACTCAACTCCCTTCGAAGATAATTCGCCTTGTATGCGCTCACAGTCAAAAACCTCTGAGAAACGTGTCGCTTCTTGACTAGCTCCTATGAAGTTTGTCCCATTGTCCGACCGGATCCTCAGAGGGGTGCCACGGCGATTTATAAAATTGCGAATCGCTAGAATGCATGCGTCCGTCGATAAGTCGTAGGCCACTTCCAGGTGTATAGCGCGTACGACTAGAGGAAGACTAAAGGAAGAAAAACGATTTATATCTATTATTTTAGTACTCACAATAAGCAACGAATATTTTGGGCGAAGTTCTTCATCTATATCTACGTCATCTTCGACGGCGACAGCGGGCTCAGCAGGCCAATTACTCTCATCCTCCAACAGGAACTTAGGGCCTTTCAACCAACGTGATGTAGGGCTGAAGTCAACGGTGTTTGACTTTGTTGCTTCATCGGCGGCATTCTCATGGGTCAGCAACCATCTCCAATTCGACGAATCGGTTGGACCTAAAATTTCTGCAATTCGATGCATCACAAAGGGCTTGTAGCGACGGCGCTCACTACGAATCCACTCTATGACCGTTATTGAATCGCTCCAAAGAATATGACGGCTGACACTGACAGAGTGTTCTTCTAACACGGTTTTCATCAACCATGTCCCTAAGACGGCTGATTGCAGTTCAAGACGTGGAACTGTTAACGGCTTCAGTGGAGCTCACTTCGTTTTTGCACATACGAAGGAAGTTTCCACGATTTGTTTCGAGTTCATAACTCTCCAATATGCCACTGCGGCGAAGGCGTCCTCGCTAGCGTCAACAAATACATGAAGCTGGACCTCCTCAGGTGGACCGTTTCGAAAATAGAAACGTGGCACGTTGAACATACATACATTTGGCAACTGCTTCCGCCATCCATTCCACGGTTTGAGAATTTCTATTGGCAACAACTCATCCCATCGTACATGATGTCTCCAAACTTCACGCATCATTAACTTGGCGGCAATGGTGAAGTGACTCAGAAAACCCAAGGGATCGAACACCGACATTACGATGCTTAACAGCTCCCTCTTTGTAGGGCATCTCGTACCGTCAATGATGTCTCCTCCAACGTGATGAAAACGTAGTTGGTAGCTAAAGTTATCAAAGGCTGGCTTCCAATACATACCGAGTACTTTCTCGGTTCCAAAGCTATCCCTCGCTCTTAATGAGACAGCAGCTTCACTTGTTCGCTTTCTTCCACATGACTTTTTCAAATTCCCCTGACTTCGGGTTAATTTTTGTTTGAGAAAATTGTGAGGGAAATGGATTCCAAGAACTGCTTACGGATGCAATCGACGATAGTGAAGGAATTAGATCCGGTATGAAATGGCCTGGATCTGCATTGTCATTGTTTATCATACCAACGAAACTATCGTTTATTGACATACTAAGATCGAAATCATCGGCATCAGCTCTTCAGCCATCTCATCTACACTACCCTCATTATTATCGTCAGTTACCACAGCAATTTTGGTTCGCAAAGTTCATCAACGTCATCATTCAAATCATCAGTACTGTCAAAACTAAAATCATGCAGCAATGCAATCACCTTTTCGTCAGTCATTTTCACGCCGTCAATTTTAGTGAAAGCCTTGCTTGATGTAAGACCTATTAGGAAAAAATACGAATAAGAAAAAAAAAGCGAACAAGCACACCAACTACCGTATATAGAATTAATTTCTGTTTAAATCGCAATCCAAATTTTACTTCTTTCAGGAACGATACAATGCACTAAGCAACACATATACGAAAACTACTAATTTTTGTGATATTTTTTCTTGAGCAATCTGCAAATTTTAATACAATAATTGTAATTTATACATTAAAATTACAGTGTATTGTTTTGTAAACTTATATAAATATATACCTTCAACCGAGTTTACCTGCATTAATACACAACTAAAGCAACTAAATCACAAAATTAGGGAACACAACCAACTAACTTGCACTTTGTAACTATACACAACTACTCTGAATACACAGCAAATGAAGAAATAACGAAAATTCAACCGATATCATGATGTAGGCCGCAATGCCCAGTGTATCTTTAAAGATACAACCATTTACCGCTATATTATATGAGATGGGAATATCGTATTTGGTTGAAATAACTGTATTTTACTTCATAATATATACGTTCACCAGGATATTTTTTCTGTCACAGCATGGTTACCAACTAAAGGGTCCGCCATCTAACTTCTTTATTTTCAACTAGTGCTTATTTCGTGAATGGTAACACTTAGCTCATGTCTGATTTGACAGATAATTAGTATTATCCTTTCGGTTAATAATGGAAAATAACTTCATTCAAATGGCTGCCTCCGCTGGCCATGCAGTAGCCTACACGATCGGTCCAATTTTTAAGCACATTATCGATTGTGTGCAGCTGTATTTCACCAATGGTTTCACGAATATTGTCCTTTAAAGCGTCAATTGTCTCTGGCTTTTCGGCGTAACACTTATCTTTTACGGCACCTCACAAATAATAGTCCAACGGTGTCAAATCGCAGCTCCGAGGTGGCCAAACCACATCAGCTCTGCGGCTGATAATGCGATCTTCAAAAACAGGGCGCAAAACTTCGAGTGCAGCTTCGGCTGTGTGGCACGTAGCGCCGTCCTGTTGAAACCAAATGTTGCCAATATCCTCCTCTTCAATTTTTGTGA
The DNA here is from genome assembly GCA_949129095.1 of Volucella bombylans. NCBI lineage: Eukaryota > Metazoa > Arthropoda > Insecta > Diptera > Syrphidae > Volucella > Volucella bombylans. The sequence continues at coordinate 274,214,644 of OX422140.1, read as the reverse complement.
ACAAAAATTCGTTCAACATGGCCCGATAACGATCGCCATTGACTGTAACGGCCACTCCTTGCTCATTTTCGAAGAAAAATGGCCCAATTATGCCTCTGGACCAAAATCCGCACCAAACAGTGACTCGTTTTGGGTGTATCGGCTTTTCAATGTATGCGTGCGGGTTTTCTGTGCCCTAAATGCGACAATTTTGCTTTTACACACCCGCGAAGATCAAAAGGAGCTTCATCTGAAAAGATGATTTTTTTGGCAAAATCGGCATCTTCTCTAATTCGATCGCAGGCAATATTTCCCAGCGTTGTTGAAGCGTATACACAACTATATTCGTTCAGCGGAAGGATAAAACTAATTATCTGTCAGATCAGACATGAGCTAAGTGTTACCATTCACGAAATAGGCACTAGTTGAAAAAAAAACGTTAGATGGCGGACCCTTTATAAAGTTATTAAAAAAAAAAGTTTTTTGTTTTTTAATTTGTTTAAAATTAAAAAAATTCAAATATTTCGTTATAAGTAATTTAATTTAAAAGGGATGGGTCTATTTTTTTCTTACAGTGGATACATATTGAGTCAATAAGCCAAGAAAAAGCCACACTGGTGGACATCATCATTGGGAATGCTCAGAAACACTTGCAGAAAACTTTTCAATGTAAACGGAAACCTCTGAGGTATCACGGCAAAGAAAAATCCACTTTACAAACCCTATGATGCCTAGCTGTTGGGAAAAAAACGATGGTTCCTGGACAACTTCAAGTGATGAATCACTCAACATGCTACTGGACACCTACTTTCCGTGTAGCTCCCAATTCGCGGCCAGTAGCAACCCAAACAGGCCTACTGCAACCGGGACCAAAATTCGTGGTCTGATCACAAGAGACAAACTGTTCTGGGCGCTGCGTAGCTTCAAACCGTGCAACTCTGCTGGTCCGAACGGTACAATACCTGCCGAGCTACTGAGGTCCTCAGATATTATTCGGCCTGCGCTAGAAAATATTATGAGGAGCTGTGTAGAACTTATTCACATTACACTGTCATGGAGAGAAGTCAATATAGTTTTCATTCCCAAAGCCGGAAAATGTTCTCATGTTGTCTCAAAGGACTTTAGACCTATAAGTCTATCAGCTTTCCTTCTGAAAACTCTAGAATGATTGATATCCATATACGATCTAAAATTGATCCAAGACTTCTGTTAACGGTTCAACATTCCTACTGTAAAGGAAAGTCGGTGGAAACGGCTCTGCACTCTTTGACTAGCCGCATCGAACGATCCCTACAATATCAAGAGTACACAATGGTTGCTTTCGTGGACATCGAGAACAACGTCAACACATCGGCAATCACGACTGCGCTGTCAACTCTGCAGGTAGATGACTCACTTGGGGAGTTGATCAGTCAGAGTTAATCAACTCCAAAGTGGGTGAGACTTTTGCTAAAAGATGTGTCAGCAGAGGTACGCTGCAAGGCGGTGTCCTCTTTCCCCTCTCTGGAACTTAGTAGTTAATGAACTGCTGATATACATGGAAGCGGGTGGTAGCAGTGAGGTTGCCTATGCGGATGACGTTGCTATAGCAGTTTCAGGTAAGCATCTAAATATCATTAAAAAACTCTTTCAAGTAAATCGCAATAGATTAACCCATTGGGTTACGTCGATCAAAGATAAAGTTCGGTTTCTTACTGTTTTATTTAATTCCATTTATGCAGTTTGACATTTTCAATTTCTTATAATTATGTGTTTTATGTATTTAATCTTTATTTATACTTATAATAATAAATACAATATCTCCCCTTTCGAAAATGGCTTTAAGAACGGAAAATATTTGGCTTTTTTATTTCTCTCCCGTAGCACTTTACATAACCCGATCAATATGTTGAAGTCGCATTGTTTGATTTGGTGGTTTCGTTGGTTTCTGGATCTGGAACAATGGGAGTAGAATTTCGATCATGTATTAAATGTTGCTTTTTTTTCTACGGATTTTTCTTCCGTTTTCATTTTGTATTATATATGACCGCGGGGTGAAATGTTTGTCTACTATTTTTGCTGGTTCTCAAGAATTCCTATTTTTGAAGACTAAATTTTCATCTTTAGTAAAGTTAACCTCACTTCTCTTTCTTCCCAAATTATGTGCCTGAGCATATTTTTCTTGATGCTCACAAAATTTTTGATAGATGTTTGGCATTATCTTAGCTTTCTTTCGTTCAAACTAACAGAGTGCACTACATCCCTGGACGCACTATCCAAATTTATAGTGCTATCCTCTAAAAATTTTCCCGATAGTAGGTCTGCTACTTGAAGTGATTTGCCCGGTACATACAGAACATCCAATTCATATTTGTGAAGCTTAATTTTCATTATTTATTTAATCAAATAATTTACAAATAAATCTACAAATTAACTTAATAATCTGGGTAATAAAACCTTAAGTGATGCCGTTTTTAATAAAAAATTTCATTTCCTGAAGCCTTGTAGAATGAATTTGACTCAGCTCTTTTCTCATTTTGGATACTAATGGCTTGTGATCAGTATGTGCTGTAACTTTTCTACCGTAAATATACGCATGGAACTTTTCACACGCATAGACTATGCCCAACAAATCTTATTCTATTAGTGCGTAGTTAATTTCTGTAGTTGTTAAACTCTACGATGCAAAACATACAGGCCTTTTATTTTGAAGTAAGCTACGAGTACATCCTAGGATATTTTTCGACGCATCACTTTGAAGGACTATGTGGATGGCGGGAGATATAACTATGCAAAGAGGTAGCCCTTGCTAATTTATCTTTAATTTCATTGAGACTCTGGGAATTTCTCTCCGTCCAAACAAAGTCTACATTCTTTCGTAGCAATTCTCTTAGAGGTGAATTAATTTCCGCAAAATTAAGCAAAAAAGACCTTAAAAAATGTAAAGTCCCGAACATTTTTTGGAAATCCTTTTTGTTCTCTGGATTTTTAATTCAGAGGTCAGATTAATTCAGAACAGAGGCTAACCCATTCAGTCAAGTGCTACCTGGCTATTCTGATTTTATCCGGGTACACCCCCGTGCCAAGATGGAGGATGTTATGGGAGACAGACTCAGAAACGTACACTGAACGAGTGAGCAGAGCTATGCGTAAGAACAGATTTGAAATGATAAAAAAATATACTCATTGTGCAGATAACTGTAATTTAGACAAAGGAGACAGATTTTCAAAATTATCTCCATTGATTGCTATACTAAATGAATGGTTTTTGAAGCATGCGCGACTACAACAGAATTTGTCAGTGGATGAGAGCATGGTCCCGTACTATGGAAAACATGGAGCCAAGCAATTCATGAAAGGAAAACCCATATGATTCAGGTACAAAATATGGTGTATTTGTGAACCCCTTGGGTACCTTCTGCAGTTCTACCCGTATAGCGCCAGAAACAACGATCGCCCAAAAGATGTGGGGCTATGTGAACATGTGGTCCTAAAACTTATCGACTCTTTACCTCCAGTGCCATACAATGTATATGCTGATCGCTTTTTCTTTCCATTACATGTAGCCGGAAGTCTAAAAGAGAAAGGAATTGGATTTACAGGAACTATTATGGCCAACCGTATAGGGAAGTGTCCGTTGATAGACAAACTAAATATAAAAAAAAGAAAAGAGGGGCACGTATGATTTTAGGAGTGATTCAGGCTGTCTTGTCATTGTCTGAAATGATAATAGAGCAGTCCATGCGATCAGAACTTGCGACTCTGTCCTATCGATTGCTGATGTGAAGCGGTGAAAGTGAAAAGGATAAGTGTGCCTCGACCAAATACTATAAACGCTTATAACCGCCACATGGGAGGCGTTGATAGAATGGACGAAAATATCTCTTCCTATCGTATTTCATTCAGGTCCAGAAAGTGGTGGTGGGCGATTTTTATATTTTATATAGACGTTTCCATTCAGAACGCTTGGCAAATATATAGAAAAGGAAGTATGATGGATCGTCTAAACCAACTTGGCTTCAGGTGGGTAATTGTGCATAATTACCTTTCAAGGTATGCAAATCTTCCGTCATCAGGTGGGCCAAAATCTGACAAAGATTTATCAAAGAGGACTATACCATCCATAAAATTTTATTGTTTGGACCACTGGGTGGTTAATGCTGAAAAACAAAACAGGTATGCCCTATGCAAAAAAACAAAACGCCAGAAAATGGTGCGAAAAATGCAGGGTTTGTTTACATGACTACTGCTTCAGATAATACCATAAGCAACAATAGCTAGTGTGGTAATATTAATTTACTTAGGATATTAAAAAAAATTATTTTCGAATTTTCTTTTATTGTGGTTACTTATAATAAACTATTTTATTCTATATATTTTGTGTTTTGATGTTTTTCTAAGTTTCTTGCAAATAAAAAACAAAATTTTTAGGAAACCAGATGAAAATACTTGTATTTGCTCTATTTACTTGAACCCTCGTTAATGCCCAATGTTCCCAATTGGGAACACTGTTTTTTTCCAAAACGGCAATAGAAAAAAATCAAAAACATTTTTTTCTTGTATTAGGTAAACAATATAAGCATAATGGGCAAAGCTGTATAGTAATTTCTAGAGAAAAAAAACTCAGGCAAAAACGGGTTAAACAAAGCCGAGTGCAAAGAACAGCATGTATATGCATAAGTAGAGGCTAGGGTCTACCCCCTCTGCGGCATTAGACATTCTGTTTCATTTGACACCCCTCTATATTTTCAGCAGGCAAGTCGCTGCTACTGCACCTGTTCGTCTTAAACTGAATAAACAGTGGACAAATAATTCATTTGGCCACGGCAGCATTCTTAATACAATAGGAATCCTCACAGAGAACATCGATTACACCATACCTGAACTTTGGTTTGACAAAAACTTCCATGTAGGTGAACCTTACATGGATCATTCTGGGAGGAGAATACTTTTACGAAGGACATGTCAGTCCATCTCTACACATATGGATCGAAAACCGATAGCGGAGTTTTCTCAGATAAGCTAAATCTTAGCCTCCCTTTGCGTATTCCAACTCACTGTAGTACGTTCCATACGAAAATTTCGGCGATTAAAGAAGCTCAGTCCTGACTGAATAAAAACCTGATATCTGCAAAGATATCCGCAGCTTTTCGGATAGTCAGCTCCATCATAGGTGTCATCACTGGACACTGCCTCATAGGCAAACACCCAAGAAAACCTGGCGATTTTACAAATGATTTCTGTAGAAGCTGCATGAACGAGGAAGAGGAGAAAACAATCCTCCACCTACTCTGTACAGGTACAGCTCTCTCCCAGAGAAGAAAACTTCACTTAGGAGTTTTCTTCTACAACTACCTAAACGATCTAAAAAATTTAGACGTAAACAGTCTCCTGCACTTCGTCATAAGTTCAAACTGGTTAGTAAGAGGATCATCGATCCACGTGGAATCGCAATGGGTCAATAGGCCTAAGTGGGTTGGTATTTCCAACAGCCATTAAAAAGAATCATCTTATATACTATATGCTACACTATATCAAATGACTTTTCTACATGAAGTAGAATCATTTTAGTAGATCAATTTAGCGAAGAATTTTGTTTGACGGGAGTACAGATTCTTAGGATCTGGTGAGAAGTATTGTGGTAGCGCCTGAATCCAAACTGTCAATTTGGATATATGTATATTAGGATCACCGACAAACTTTATGATTATCTCTTTTAAGACTTTCTCATAATTTTGCTAAGACTATATAGTAGACTGATTGGCCTATAGCCTTCAGGGTTTTTAGGTTGCTTACCAGCTTTAATAATAAGAACTACCTTTGCAAGCTTTCAAGTATTATGAAAATATTGAGTGTATTATAAGTACCTATAATATCATCTAAATAAAAACGGCGCTTAACTCAAACCGACCCAAGTTTTGCCATCCTTATGATACATCAACCAAACGATTTCACAAATCCATTCGCTCTCCAATCCTTCAAACCAGAACCCATCAAACTCTCCTGATAACAGTTAAGGCACAATATAACCACTGCAGGTGTTGTCATCGAGACTCTAATGAACACCAAAATACCTGACAACCTAAAATACCAAATACGGTCGATATTTTACAATGGAATATCAAAGGTTTCATAGATAATACGAAATACCAAATGTAATAATAAAAGAACGTAAATAAAATATGATATCACTTCGCTCAAGAAATCCACCTACCTTTTAATTCAGACCCTATAAAGCCTCATTAAACTCATTAAAAATTAAAGCAAGGTTATTCAAAGTCAAAGTTGATCTCCGTATTAAGATTAATACAGTCTGTATTTATATCTTGCCTGGGGAAATTTTTACGCAATCGGATCTATTATAGAAAACATAGTTCTTTAAGTGCAATCTCCATACATACTTAAAGATGATGTAAATTCGTATTGCCAGCTTTTTTGATTTCCCTTGCTGCTCGTCAATTCTGTTTCTAAAAATATCTTAGCACATTTCTGATGGCCTGCATGATAGCGGCCATTATCCTATAACCATACCTCTGCTTCTTTCAAGAAATCAATTAACATCTGAACATATCCCGAGATATAAAATAGATATTGCGAATTAGGACTTATTTAAAGATAAACTTGAATTAAACACCTGTAAACATCCTACGACGTATTGCATAAACAAAGAAGTTGCTGTTGTTCAAAAGCATTCGAAGTGTGGGAAATGATTCCATCCCCAAATATTCCTAATAACCTACAAATCAACTGAGCCATAGTGAAATCTTGATCTTTCAAAGCTAACAACCATAAATTTCAAATCTGGAAGGTTTTCATAAAAAAATCTACTCAGATTAACCTCTAAAAATTATTCTTGTTTTAAAAATCAGCAAACAGAAAAGTTTTAATAATTTCACAGAAACAATAAATCCCAACACATCCGCAAGCACAGTTTGGCAACTAATCAGAACCCTCACATACAATTTTACGCTACACAGACGCTGTGCCTCAATCTAGTGAAATATGTAATTTCCTTGCACAGACATGGTCAAATAACTCTCTCGACTTAAATTTCCCACACATTGAAATAATGGAAAGTCTAAACATGGTTCTACTACCTGCAACAATTCAAGCTGCCCTTAGCATTGAGACTGATATCAATACAATTTAACTTGAAAGTCGCTTGAGTAGGCTATGAGGAAAGAGTGCCGAGTTGACCATCGACGAGTGCACGCGCACATTTGCATTCATGAAATTCGCTCGCGAGGAAAAAAAACAAGAAAAAGTAAATAAATAAATAACAGCGCCCGAGTGAACAAAAAAGCAAGCAAATTCACTTTTGCGGTATAAAAAAAAAGGCTGCGTGCAATGCCAATCACATCCACCCCTTCTACCCCTTTTTTTTTGTTGCTCAAAATATATTTACACCTATCAGGTCAAGTAAATTTTTTAACATTTGCTAAATATTAGGAATGACTTTGTGATTTGGAACAATGTCCTACAATTTACATCACAGATGAGTTTCAATTTATTCGAAACTTTGGGGATACGAGCGCTGGTGTGTAGTATTTGAATCACGAGAGGAAAATGACGAAACAATCAGAAGAGACAAAAAGAGAACCAATGATTTTTGTTCTATTTTTACAAAGAAAAGAACCGGTTAACATATCTTAGCCTAGATTCATAGAAGGACAAAACATATAAATAGGGTCCGCCATCCAACGTTTTTTTTTTCAACTAGTACTTATTTCGTGAATGGTAACACCTAGCTCATGTCTGATTTGACAGATAATTAGTTTTATCCCTCCGGTTAATAATGGAAAATAATTTCATTCAAATGGCCATGCAGTAGCATACACAATCAGTCCAATTTTTAAGCACATTATCGATTGTGTACTGCAGCTATTCGCCTTAAAGCGACTAAACAGTGGACAAATAATTCATTTGGCCACGCCAACATTCTTAATACATTAGGAATCCTCACAGAGAATACCGATTACAGCATACCTGAACTTTTGTTTGACAAAAACTTCCATGTAAGCTTCCCCTCTAGATCATTCTGGGAGGAGGATGCTTTCATGGAGGACAAGTCAATCCATCTCTACACAGATGGATCTAAAACCGACAGCGGAGTTGGTGGCGGTGTTTTCTCCGATGAGCTAAATCTAAGCCTCTCTTTCCGCCTTCCAAATCACTGTAGCGTGTTCCAGGCGGAAATTTTGGCGATTAAAGAAGCTCTGTCCTGGCTGAAGAAAAACGTGATATCTGCAAAGGATATCCGCATATTTTCGGATAGTCAGGCCGCCATCAAGTTCCTGGACTCGGCCTCATTATATTCTAAAACTGCCTTGAATGCCGATCATCTCTCATGGAGATGGCAGAGCAGTTCAACATTCACCTTTGTTGGGTGCCGGGCCACAGAGACATTCCAGGGAACTGCAGAGCCGATGAACTCGCCAAAATTGGAACCACTCTACCTATCCTACCGGACAACTACCTATCCTACCAATCGCTACACTAAAGCTAGATGCCAATAAAAAACGGACCTTAGGTGGACTGCTGGACAAACATGTCTAGCGACCAAACAGATCTGGCCAAGGCTGGATCTGAGTCGATCTAAGTGTCTGATCCTTTTAGATAGGAAACATCTCAGCGCCATAATAGGTGTCATTACCGGACACTGCCTCATAGGCAAGAATGCAAGAAGGCTTGGCGCCTTTACTAACGATTTCTGTAGAAGCTGCATGGACGAGGAAGAGGAGGAGATAATCCCCCACCTACTCTGCACATGTCCAGCTCTCTCCCAGATAAGAAAGCTTCATCTAGGTGCTTTCTTCTATAACGACGTAAACGATCTAGAAAACATAGACGTTAACAGTCTCCTACGCTTTATTATAAGCTCAAACTGGTTCCAGTAGTAAGAAGATCATAGATCCACGTGGCATCACAATGGGCCAATAGGCCTAAGTGGGTTGGTATTCCCAACAGCCACTCTTACCAAACCTAACCTAACCTATCGATTGTGTGCAGCTGTTTTCCACCAATTACTTCACGAATATTGTCCTTTAAAGCGTCAATTGTCTCTGGCTTGCCGGCGTAACACTTATATTTTACGGCACCCCACAAATAATAGTCCAACGGTGTCAAATCACAGCTCTGAGGTGGCCAAACGACACCAGCTCTGCGGCTGATAATGCGATCTTCAAAAACAGGGCGCAAAACATCGAGTGTAGCTTCGGCTGTGTGGCACGTAGCGCCGTCCTGTTGAAACCAAATGTTGCCAATATCCTCCTCTTCAATTTTTGTGAACAAAAATTCGTTCAACATGGCCCGATAACGATCGCCATTGACTGTAACGGCTACTCCTTGCTCATTTTCGAAGAAAAATGGCCCAATTATGCATCTGGACCAAAATCCGCACCAAACAGTGACTCGTTTTGGGTGTATCGGGTTTTCGATGTATGCGTGCGGGTTTTCTGTGCCCCAAATGCAACAATTTTGCTTGTTTACATACCCGCCAAGATCAAAAGATCATCTGAAAAGATGATTTTTTTGGCAAAATCGGCATCTTCTCTAAGTCGATCGCAGGCGCACTTAGCGAAGCGTAGTTCAAGCATATACACAACCATATTCCTTTAGCGGAAGGATAAAACTAATTATCTGTCAGATCAGACATGAGCTAGGTGTTACCATTCACGAAATAAGCACTAGTTGAAAAAAAAAACGTTAGATGGCGGACCCTTTACAATTTGAGCTGTTTTGCTCCTATTATAACTAATAAGACTTTTAGGTTAATCACAAACTACCTACATATCTACATATCGTATTTCTAAAAGCTGAAAAGTAGGTAAACACATCTATATCTGAACAACAATAAAAATGTCCTGGAGGAGAACAAAGTGCGCAATGGCATATTGCTGTGCATCCGAAAATGAGTTTTCGGATATGAAATTATTTCGTTTCCCTAAAAAAGGCACTGTTAAATATGATGAATGGTTAGCTTTGACGGAGAAGTCTCGTGAACATATAAAATGCCTCAAAAAACCTTACATTTGCAGCAAACATTTTGAAAATGCCTTTTTGGGAAAAAAATATTTAAAACCAAACGCTTATCCCTCTCTCTTTTTAAAACGAAGCGAGAGTGTTCCGAACTCTGAAAACGGTTCTGTTTGCTTTGATCCAGTCAAAGCTAAGATTACTTATGAAAATTGTAAAGATTTAAAACTGAGTTCGAGTGAACCTACAATAGGGGAACTAAATTTGGATTCTAAAAATTTATTAAGGACAAAATTCAATGATCACATTGAATTTGCTTCCGCCAATTGTGAGGCTCATGTAAGAAGGCAATCTTTTTACATTATTAGAATTGAAAAGTTCAAGAAATTGAACAATGTCTTGGGAATAACTATTAAAGAAAATCGAAAATCGAAACCAAATTTATTAAAGAAAATTCGTCGTTTAAAAGAAGACAAGAAAAGGCTACAAGCGCGTGAAAAACAAAACATTCAAGGAAAAATCGATTCATTGCTTGGTATTCATCAAAATGCTATGACATTTTCGAAGCTCATCTTATCATAGGGTAAAAATGAATACACCGAAGAGGAGAAATGGATTTCGCAGTGCATCTTTTTTCGTTCAACTGCCGGATACAACTTTTTGCGGGATCAACTTAAGATACACTTGCGCATCCATCTTCATTGCACAGGTGGATTAAAATTAAAAGTCTGTCCAATGGCTTAAATAGAAATGTTATGCAGGAAGTTAAGGAAATAACCTCGAAATTACCACCAAAAGAGAAAAAGGTTGTGGTTATATTTGACGAGATGAGCCTTCAGACAGATCTAACCTACAATAAATTTAAAGATGAAATTGAAGGTTTTGTTGATTACGGAAGAAATTAAAGATAAATATAATTCATACGTTAAGTCTGCATGCGTCTTTATGATTCGGAGCATATGTGGAAATTTTAAGCAAGTTTTATATCACGACGTCTGTCCGAGCAATATACCCACCAAAGAACTTGAGGTTGAGGTATATAAGTGCCTTGAGATATGCGCAGAGCTGAAATTAACTATAAGAGCTATTTGCTGTGATCAAGGACCCACTAATCGTAGTTTATATAGTAAGCTTAGTATAAATGAAAAAACCCTAAGCTTTATTTACAAAAACAAATCCATATATGGAATATATGATATCCCGCATCTTTTGAAAAGTATTCGAAACAACTTAGTAAAATACAATTTGACCACTTTTGATGGAATTGTTAGTTGGAAGGTAATTGAATACCTTTATAACACAGAAAAAAATAATACTACCAAAATATGCCCAAGACTGACAGCGGCACATATTGACCCTACTGAATTTCAAAAGCTGAACGTGAAGCTGGCTGCACAGGTTCTAAGCAGATCTGTATCCTGTGGAATTGAAGCTTTAATAAAACTGAACAAATTCCCAGGCCATATAGCCCAATTTGCGAAACCGACAGCTGAATTTATTAAAAAAATATATCGCCTTTTCGATCTTTTAAATGGAAAACCAGCTCTTGTGCGGAATGATAAAAATATCAATTTTATAATAGAAATGAAGGATTATATAATAAATATTAAATCCATTAACGCAACAAATAGATCATTATGTTTCAAAGGTTTAGCTCTAACTATAGGGAGCGTTTAAAGTATAAGGGAAACGTTATTCATGAATCATGATGATTTATATTACGTTTATGTAAATAAATTAAATCAAGATCCATTAGAAAACTTATTTGGCAAAATAACAGCGCGGAACATAAATAAAAGTTACCCCAGTGTTGCTAAATTTAGCTCATTGATAGCCAAAGTTATATTGATTAAATTTTTATTTAAATCGAAATGTTCAAATTGCGAGGAAGAAGATTCGGAATACTTGCAGGTGGATTGGAACGCCGGTTTTCAGAACGATACAGAGGAGCAAACAGTGCTTAATGAGAACGTTCTTCAGAATGAAAACCGTTTTGAAAATAACATGAATACTAATAATTTAATTAACCCATTAGATGATAACACAGTATCAGTTAGGGTACCGCAAGTCAACGACCTTGCTATTAGATATTTTGCAGGATACTGCTATTTCAAAAAAAGATGAATAAAATCTGTGAAAATTGTGCGGGAGAAATGTTAAAAGACAAACACGATTTTAACCTAACAGAAGTACAGATAAAATTAAAAGAATATGAGAATTCGAAAGAAAATATAGTTCTCTTGTGGACGTCCGAAAAATATTTTCAAGTATGCCGTCTTCATATACAAATATTCTCCGCATACTTTGAAAAACTGCCTTTTGCGTCTAATTTAAGAGAAAACATAATCAAAGAATGTATAAAGGCAACAAATATGAATTTTCCGAAATGGTCTGATACCTCTAGTGAATGTTACGAGCACAAGTTTAATTTAATAAATTTTCTAATAATTGTATTGCTCTGGAAAAATTGTAAATGGGTCCTTGATAAAAACAGAAATAAAAACACGATTCCCAGAAATAAAATAAGAAAATTGCAAAATGTAATGAACGCTTAAAAATGTAAGTAAGCAACGTAAGCAACGATAAATTGGCAACGATTATTGGAGGGTTGGGAGGGTGGGGTTCGATGTCCTGCCACGTCCTCGCTCGTGTCCCCTGGAAACTACTTAAGTATGGGTGATTTAACTATAATTTGTTAAAACATGTGATTTCTTAGAATTAGTTTTCCAATTTTGTACTTAAGCCGCCTTTACTTAAGTAGACCAAGAGCAGTGATCAATTATTATACAGGTATATATATAGATAATACTATGTACAATACATATATTTGAATATATACGTGATGTGTCCCAAAAGTAATGAGAATAATTTTTTCAAAACACATATATCAAACATAAAATGAACTGTCAACTTCAAAGTAGGATTTCAACGGTGCTGCCACTCTTCGTAGCAATGCTGGAAGACAATTTCTAACATCGCCTTCAAAGCCTTGGTCGTAGCTTTTTACATTTTTCTACCTACATTTTCTACCGTGCGTTCCTTACTCTTAATATTGATATAGACACTTCAGGATGGCCAAAATCTGCCGCCATTGTAAAATACATTTTGTCGAGCAAAGATAACCCCGTCGTCTACCAAATCGTACAATTTGTCACTGTAAACACTCATTGCTTTAGAGGAGTTGCTCTTACTCTCAGTTAATGCAAACTGAACAAATGACACCTTGTCGAAGATTACCACCGGAATAAGCCTAGGCAACCGGTGCTACTTCAGTCTGGTTTAACAAATTGGATCCTGTTCGACCTAGAACATGTTCCAGATCGGCCAAAACAAACACATCTTCTATCAACGCCTACACATGAATTGTCAAAGTTAATGTCAACAATTTAGAGTCAAATCACACATATACATATACACATATAAAAATTCCATTAACATATAAAAGGAAGAACAATCAATAAAAAGACACTCATTTTTATAACGATTACAAAAGGTTGCGTTTTTATTTTTTAATTCCGGACTTTTCATATACTTAACAAGAAAAAACATTGGTCCTTCCAAGCCTACAGTGAATCAGTACACCTTTAAATTAAAAAAAAAAAAAACATTTTTAAAACATTTTGTGGACTGGCGTTGCAAGACACGTACTTTTCCCCTTATTTTAATTTTTTATGCTTTGTGTGAACTTCGGTGAAAGTGCCAAACGGGTTCCCGCGTCGGTTATTAAACAACATTCAGTGTTCTTGGACATATTTTACTCGTATTTCCATTATATTTAAAAAATTACCCTTTTTTCCGTCCCGCTGCGTGGGACCGTTGTCTGCTAACAGCAACACAACCGTTTTGAATCACCGCTGTTGAAACAGTATCACGGAACGCTACTCCTAGTACTATTGTCGCTGCATGCAACACAACCGCTTGGATCACCGCTGTTGGAACAGTATCACCTAGCGCTCCTTCCAGTACCAATTCCGCTGTTTGGAACCGTTGCTTGCGAACGGAATATTGTTTGCTAACTGCAAGTTTCTCAACTGCTGTAAAAGGAAACGTAAGTACAATTTGTGTTTGTGCTTTAAGGTAATTTTAATTTCTTACCCGGATTATTTTTTTGGTGTGTTACGTCATAATGAGCACTATGGAAAAACTTCAAAGGGACATTTTAGCACCAATGCAAAAGGACACAGAAAACTTCAAAAAGAGATCCGAGGCACAACGTTCGAAGAATTACATCAATGCACGGATTTCAATCCTGGATACCAGTTCGGAGCACAATACGGAGGCGGTATCATCAAAGGACGTTGTGAATAAGGAAGAGTTAGCTTCACTATTCGACAAGATAAAGGAGGTTTATCTGGACTATCGTACTGCATTAATGGACAGTTTAGACAAGCTAGAAGCATCATCAAAAGCGGCGACAAAGGCAGCAGTAAAGGCAGCAACAGCAGCAGAAAACACAACAGGAGCCCCGGTAAGTTCTATGGAATTAAATATGCAATTAGGGAAAAGGGAATTGAAATTGCCAGTCATGAAGTTACCCACATTTGGGGGTAGATATGAAGAGTGGAGATCATTTCATGATATATTTGTTTCGCTGATTCACAACAATTCATCCCTATCTGAAATCGAAAAACTCCATTTTTTGAAATCGAGTGTTACTGATGAGGCTGATAGATTGATACAGCATTTAGGCATCACAATAGGAAATTATACCAAGGCATGGTCTATACTTACTTCTCGGTATGACCATAAACGCATCCTAGTGAATGCACAATTGAAACTTTTCTTCAGTCAGTCAAGTATGCACCAAGAAAACTCCTCAGTTCTGAAGAAGATTCTCGACAAATCCACAGAATGCAGGCACTCACTTCAGAATCTAGGGCTTCCGGTTGAACATTGGGACTCAATTCTTATTTACTGCATGCTGCAAAAATTACCTGCAATAACACAGCAACTGTGGGAGGAAAAACTATGTATAAAAAAGGATTTACCCACGTTTAAAGAGTTTTCGGAGTTCCTGGAAGCCAGATTTAGGGCATTAGAGGTAGTCATTGAACAAAAAGGGCAGAAGAATAGTAGTCAGCGAACTTCTTCGGCAAGGGCGAGCTCATTTCATATCAGACCGAAACAAAAGGAGCAGTTTAGATGCAAAGTTTGCAATAAAGGTCCACATTCCCTTCGTACTTGTCACCGATTTTTGAAAATGGATGTGGATTCGCGAAAGGCCTCTGTCAGCAAAATAGGAGTATGCGAGAATTGTCTTGCTTATAGCCATAGCACCCTTCAATGCCCAAGTCGAGTACGCTGCTATTTTTGCCAGCAGCCACACCATTCTCTTCTTCATACTATCAGTCCACCCAACACTAATTTTCATAATTCTCACTCACTGACCCAATACAATCCATATATTTCAACAACACATAGTATACATAACCGTCATTAAACGAGCATCTACACGTAGGGCCTAAAATACAAAACAACATTTTTGATATAATATTGAGATGGAGAAAACACAAATATACTTTTACATCCGACATTGAACAAATGTACAGGCAAATACGTGTAGCGCACAAAGATTCCTACTACCAACTTATTTACTGGCGTGACAGGAAAGAAGATCCAATGAAGATTTATCGGTTGGAGACTGTAACCTTCGGCACTTCATCAGCACCATACCTTGCTATACGGACCATCAATAAGCTCGCTGCTGATGAAAATCACAAATACCCTCTCGGCGCAAAGATGATTCAAGAAGATATGTATGTTGACGACCTCATTAGCGGAGCTGGTTCAGTAGAAGAGGCGCTTATAAAACGGGAACAGATTCGGAATCTACTTTCTTCAGCAGGATTCATTTTACGAAAGTGGACGAATAACTCTGAGGAGCTTCTGCGCGACATACCAATTAGTCAGCGAGAGGGCAACTTCTCTTTACCCTTCAGCTCTCCAGAGCAGGTTAAGGCCTTAGGTATAAAATGGTTTCCATCTATTTTTCTTTTCAGACCATTCTTTCGACGACTGCGAAGCTATATGACCCACTGGGATGGATCGCACCGTGTATAATAAAAGCAAAAATGATGATGCAACAATTATGGTTACAACGATTAGACTGGGATAGCCCAGTACCCTCCGCACTCGAAAGGGAGTGGCTCAATTTCCGGCGAGAGCTTCCGATGCTAGAGAAAATCAGAATTCCACGTTGGGTAGGCACACACAACTCACAGCAAGACCTTGAAATACATGGGTTTAGCGATGCATCTCAACGGGCATACGGTGCTGCAGTTTACTTACGGGTTTTGGATGCTCAGGGAAATATCCATGTTCACTTATCTAAGACCAAGGTATCTCCGCTGAAAACGGTGAGTCTTCCGAGATTATCTAAGACCAAGGTATCTCCGCTGAAAACGGTGAGTCTTCCGAGATTGGAGTTATGTGGAGCTGTCGTCTTGGCTATCCTTTTAGACCACACATCCAAGGTTCTTGGTTTGGAAAATACACGAAGATTTGCCTGGACCGATTCCACTATTGTTTTAGCGTGGATTGCGGCCCCTTCCACTCGATGGAGCACCTTCGTCAGTAACCGGGTAGCAGAGATACAGCGGGTGACAAAAGGCGAAATCTGGAAACACATACCAACAGAACTAAAACCCGCAGATCTGGCTTCACGTGGAGTCTTACCATCTGACCTGAAAGGAAATAGACTTTGGTGGAATGGTCCCGAATTTTTGCGTACCACTTGGAGTTTCAAGTGTCCACTCCAGCCATCCGATATAAAAACCGATGAGGAGCAACGGTCTATCCGCTCGCATTGTACCCTGACGCAAAAGAGCTTTATAAGTGAACTTTTCCAGAACCATTCTACATTAATTAAACCTTTACGAGTCATCGCATTCTGTAAGAGATTTATAAGCAACACAAGGCAGGTACCTGAGATGAGAATTTTCAACATACTCTCGCCCTCCGAAATTTTTGCAGCCACAGTTTTGGCAGTAAGGGCAGTGCAGAAGGAAATGTTTTCGGAAGAAATACGGCGAATCAAGGCCAGGTCAGGAGCAAAGGCGTTGAAATCACTCAACCCTTTTATCGACAAGGAAGGCATACTTAGGGTTGGAGGCAGGCTACAGAACGCAAATTTGCCGTACGAACAACAGCATCCAATCATCCTTACGCCAAATCATCACTTCACACAACTCCTGCTTAAAGACGCCCATGAAAGGACATTACATGGAGGAATACAAAAAATGATTGGGTATTTGCGATCAAGATACTGGATACTCCGAATAAAAAATTGCGTAAAGAAATATATTCACGGCTGCAATATTTGTTTTCGTTTTAGAGCCCGACCAGCACAACAGATAATGGGCAACTTACCAGCGTCAAGGGTCCGTATTTCGTGACCATTTTCAAACACTGGTGTAGATTACGCGGGACCCATCGATGTCAAGACCTGGAGGGGAAGAGGGGCCAAGAGAATTAAGAGTTATTTTGCTATTTTTATCTGCCTAGCTACCAAGGCAATACATATCGAATTGGTGAGCGATATGACTACCCAGGCCTTTATAGCAGCCTTAAGGAGATTCACAGCGCGAAGAGGTATATGCACACAATTATTTAGCGACTGCGGAACAAATTTCGTAGGAGCTAATACCGAGCTGAAAAGATTGTTACGCGAAGCGAGGTTCGACTGGAAGGAAGCAGCTGACAGACTGGCGAATGATGGTACCAAGTGGAATTTTATTCCTCCTGCTTCTCCGCATTTCGGCGGATTATGGGAAGCAGGTGTGAAATCCGTCAAATTCCATTTGAGACGGATCATCGGCAACGAGGTTTTTACCTTTGAGGAGCTCGCTACGTTTCTGACGCAAGTGGAAGCGTGTTTAAACTCGAGACCGCTCTGCCCGATGACCAACGACCCGGACGATTTCACACCACTTACACCTGCGCACTTCCTAATAGGCGAGCCTATAAATAGTATACCTCACCCAGACCAAAGTGAAACCAAGGTCAGCTCTCTCGATCGGTGGCAATGGATCTTCAATGGAAACTTCACCAAACATTCTGGAAACAGTGGAGTTCCGAATATCTAGCACGACTTCAGCAGCGACCCAAATGGCTCAAAACCGAACATGAGCCACAGATTGGCGACCTCGTCCTGGTGAAGGACGAACGCCTGCCACCGTCGAAATGGAACTTAGCCCGCATCATTAAAACTCATCTAGGGGCAGACAATCTCACACGCGTTGTCACTTTAAAAACTCAAAATGGAGAAATTAAGCGCCCTATAGCTAAAATTTGTTGCCTTCCCTCAAGCAAAACTTTAGCCGAAGAAACAGTTCTTTAGAATGCAAATACAATAAACACAAATTTCCATAAATACACATTGTACAAAAATATTCGCGTCATACTCATTTGCAACTCACTCTTACCCCGCGAACCGATTCCGATATTAATATTATAATGCACTTTCATTTTCAGTACGTAAATTTATCAACACATACAATAATTACAGTCCATATTTATCAAAATATTAATTTTGGACGCAAACTTCAATCACACATACATACATTTGTAAGTCGTCCTACATCCGCATCCAACATACGGTGTAAATAGATATAAATTAATTTTACGTACACGTATTTCAACACAACTTCTAAACATAAACCCTAAATTCCAAATAATAATAATAATCATAAAGTTATACAACACTACACGTATGAAACATCATATTTACAGAACAGAATCTATCATGCACCACTGTCATCATACAAACAAACATATTTAATCCACACTTGTCACAAAATAATAATCCACGATTAATTACACACCACACTACACAGTTAACAAAAGAAAAGGGGAAATATACATATTTTAGCTAAACCCGACCCGCTCAGTAATACACACCCATACATACATAAATATATCCACGCACGCTGAACGAAAGCACCAGTAAAGTGCGTAAATTTTACCCGTCGCAGTTAACGGAAATAAACAAATTACAGTCACCGACTAACCGCCGAGCCGATAACATCGTTCTTAAGTTTACTGTGTGACTTTCTCTTCCGCCAAGTGCAAAAACCGGTTTTCCCTTTAAACCGTATACTTTTTCATCCTATTTTTTTTTCTCTCTTGTTTTTTTTTTTTTTTTTTTTTTTGTGTGTCCACGTGAGTGTACCGACTTCATTTAAATAAAAAACGGCCCGCGGGCCAAACCAGATAGGTGGTCGTTTTGGGTTGCTGGACCCTGATCCTGCCCCTGACATCCAACCAAAAAAAAAAATAAAACGCAATACATTGCCTTTTAATATGTTTCCAGACCTCCCTTCAATTTCCAGTGCAAAAAATCCGCGATTTGTTTTAATGTCTTCAAAAAATAGTGAAAAACCCATTTCTTCCCTTAGCCCATTCCTTCTAAAAAAAGCTATTGACATGATAAGCAAAGATTATGAAAACATCACCCAACTGCGGGACGGAAATCTGTTGATCTTTGTGAAGTCACAAAAAACGGCAGATCTCTTTCTCAAAGCTAAAGATCTCGCTGGTATTTGTCCGGTTACAGTAAAACTGCACGATCGCCTCAATGAATCTAAAGGATTAGCTTATGCTCCATGCCTTATCAACGTGCCTGAGACAGAAATAATATGTGAGATGAAATCCCAAGGTGTCACGGACATTTACAAGTTTTCAAGGAAAGGAGATGATGGAAAGCAAAAGCCGACAGGCCTTATGCTCTTCACATTTGACCTCTATAAAATCCCCAAATCGGTAGATATCGGCTTTTACACTGCCGAAATAACTGAATATATACCTAACCCTATGCGCTGCCGCAATTGCCAACTTCTCGGCCATACAAGCAAACGCTGCAACAGCAGCACGATATGCGAGTCATGTAGCCTTCCACCCCATACACCAGAACCATGCACACGTGCAATGTGTGTCAACTGTTCCCTCCCCCACCCGTCCTCTTCCAAAACATGCCCGGCCTACAAACAAGCAAAAGAAATACTTACTATTAAAACAACAAAAAAATGCACTATGTCCGAAGCCAAGCGAATTTATAATCAACAGAACTCAGCACACATTCGACCTCTAACGGAAACCTTTGCTGAAAAGACAAAGGTAACTACAAACTCACACATTCAACCCAATGATGTTCACACCTATCAAGCTAGCTCATCACATTCACTTGCCGACCCTAATCCAAAGAACACTACACACAACACTAAAAAAAATACTGACAAAGTAGAAAAACAATTAACCAAAAAAGTTCCCGAACCTATGCCATCCTACTCCAACTCAAAACATATCACTGTTGACACCAACACAGTTGCTGTCACTCCATCAAACTCCAAACCATACACATACATATCTTCTCCTCGGACTACCGTATCACATTCATGTTTAGACATAAACACAAACAATCAAAGACCTAATGCTAATACCTCGCCAAAATCACATGCATCACCCAATCAACCTGCTTATTCAACCACAAACAAATTTCTATCATATACCCTAACAAACTCAACCACACAATCTTCTCTCACGCAAGCTAAACCCCTCTCTACCGTAACTCAATCACCTATATCAGCTGTTACCCAATCATTTTTGGTAAACAATGACTACTACGTAAAAGACGATGCAGAAGAGCATGATGTCGATATGCAATAAAAAAAATCTTAATAATAAAAATGTCTCTGCGACTCAAGAGTTGCAGAGCCAAAGCCCAAAACATCTCATTTCAACAAAACCCTCAAATTCAAAACAAAACACAAACAACACTATCCACACACAAAACAATTGCACCACAATCCACTCTTCTCTTGCCTCTTGCAAAACAAAGTTGTGGAACCAGTCCAACTCCTATCGATCAGCTCTCAATATTCTGCAATGGAATATGAAGGGATTCAAAAATAACCTCGATGAGCTAAACATCTTAATTAAAAGTCATAATCCCTCTATTGTATCTATTCAAGAAACGCACTGCCCATTCAATCACACGCCACAATACCCAAGAGCTTATACTGGCTACTTTAATAATTTGCCAATCAACACAACGTGCAAGCAAGGTATAGGACTCTTAATAAACAAGAACATCCCTCATACACCTCTACCCCTGATTACTAACCTACAAGCTCTAGCTGTTGAGATAGAACTTGAAACAAAATTTACATATATCGGCATTTATCTTCCTCCAGACCAAAAAATAAATAAGATCGATCTGGACAATATTATAACCCAAGTTAACCTCCCCATTGTTTTTGGAGGCGATGTTAATGCATGGAATATTCTTTGGGGCTCCGCTACTACAAATACCAGAGGTAACTTGATGGAACATTTTTTTTTCAAATACTAACCTGACGATATTGAATGATGGATCCCCTACTCATCTCTCAACGCATAATACGCTTACTCACATTGACGTAACTGTCTGTTCACCTGAACTTTTCCCAAAGACAACTTGGAAGACCTTAGATGACTTACATAACAGCGACCATTTCCCCATAAGTATAACATTAAGTACAGGGCGTAGCTCAAAAATAAAAACACCCAATCTAAAATTTAAAACTGATGTTGCCAATTGGACTTTGTTCAGAATAAAAACCATTGAGATCCTTTCTAATAAAACCACCTCTCTAAACGTTAACAAGGAAACTGCCATATTGCAAAAAGCTATCACAACCGCCGCTAATTTTTCTATCCCCCAGACTGTACCAATTAAATGCAAACAGGTAGTTCCATGGTGGAACTCCGAACTATCCTCCCAAAGGAAAGAAAAAATGATGGGCTTAAAAGATTTTCAGAAAAATCCTACCATTCAAAATTTAATTATCTACAAGAAAGCAAACGCGAAATTCAGAAGAACTCTTAAAGATAGCAAAGCTAAAAGTTTCGCAGAATTTACTCTGACAATAGGTCCAAACTCTCCTCCCGCCAAGATATGGCAAAATATCCGTCGACTTACTGGAGACTCAAAGAGCCTTGCTATAAACAGCATTAGGTCTCATTCTGGCATCATTGTTGATCAAACTGAGATATCCAATTACTTTGCTCAAATTTGGTCAACGAATTCAAATAACAACTCTTTCACAAATGCTTTTAACTCCGAAAAACAAGAAGCAATTAACAGCCTCCCACCACTATACGCAACCAATCCGACTGGACGACACATTGAAACTCCGATATCGCTGCTTGAATTTGAAGCTTCACTTGACAAATTAAAACGGAAAACTCCTGGTAGGGATAGAATATCGTATCCAATGCTTAAAAATCTTCCAAAAGAAACCAAAGAGAGAATTGTAGACCTCTACAACAATATACTTAACACCGCGGTCATACCCCAAATCTGGAAAACTGCCACAATAATGCCCATCCCAAAAACACAAAAAGATAGATCCTCAATCGAGGGATATAGACCCATCTCCCTTATCCCATGCTTGTCCAAAGTCCTCGAGAAGATAGTCGCGAAGCGTCTACTATGGTTTGCCGAAACGAACAAGCTCATCAGTCCAAATCAAGTAGCATTTAAAGCCAACAGAGGATGTGTTGATGCGCTTCTTCACATTGACCATTATATTTCAATGGCACTATCCGCGAAAAATCACGTTTCAATCCTCTCTCTTGATTTTGAAAAAGCTTTCGACAAAATAGGAATACATGTTGTCCTAAAGAAGCTTAAAAAATGGGGCGTTGGAAAAAAAATGTACAACTATATAAAATCATTTTTGACCAATAGGAAAATATGTGTAAAAACAAATAATACATACTCTTCGCACCACCCATTATTCAACGGTATTCCCCAAGGATCACCTCTCTCAGTAGTCTTATTCTTAATTGCATTTGATGACATTAACATAATTCTATCAAGACATCAGTTACTAGATCACTGCATCTATGCAGATGATATATATATCTTATGTAAAATAAATGAAATCAATAAATGTATAGCTTTGTTAAAACTCGCTTTAAACGAAATTTTAAATTGGTCTAAGACCTCGGGTGCCAAACTCTCATTACAAAAATGTAAATTGATCCACTTCTGTCGTAAACAAAATTGTCCCCAAATAACCGTGAATGTAAATAATGTACAAATAGAAAATGTTGCTAATTTAAAAATCTTAGGCTTAATATTTAGTAATAAGTATTCCTGGAAACAACATTGTCTAGAACTTAAGAAATCCCTAGCTGCGAGAACCAATATTGTAAGATATTTAGCATGTAAAAAAAGCAATGCTCATGTAAATACTTTAGTAAATATAACAAAAATGTTAGTCCTAAGTAAAATAGATTACGGTTTATTTTTATATGGGCATAGCCCGAAATCAATCTTAAATATCATCAAACCAGTGTACCATCAAGCAGCAAGAAGAAGTCTAAATGCTTTTCCTACCACACCTATAAAAAACATATTAGCTGAAGCAGGACTGCCGACCGTGGATGAACGGAGAGATGTTATCACCCTTAAGCTATCTGCGAAACTCATTTTCTCTAAGTACTCCATAATCGATAACGATATCAAAAAAGCAACACATCACAAGCTTAAAAGGAAAATACCATCCTCCATCAGCATTATTCTCGACCAAGCAAAAGAGCTGGAGATACCTAAACGCACTCAAATAGCTGCACCACGTTATCCCCCTTGGTTCATCAGCCCTGAAGCTCTGATACTGACTCTAGCCTTCTATAAAAAGACAAGTACAACCAGCATAACTTACCGTCAGGTGTTTTCAAGTATTTCATTAGACATGAAATCGGAGGGATGGAATTTCATATTCACAGATGGATCTAAGACTACGGATAACACATCGTTCGCAGTAACCCTCGAAGATGGTTTCATTATCTGCATTGGAAACCTTCCAAAATTTGTATCAATTTTCACGGCAGAAGCTTTTGCTATTCGTCAGGCTATAAAGTTAGTTACAAACCGTATTGGGAAACACATCATATGCTCCGATAGTATATCTGTCCTTAACGCCATCAAAAACCCCAACAATGACACCGAACTCATATCAGAAATCAGGTACCAACTCATAAAATGTAAAAGTAAATTGAAATTGATGTGGACTCCTGGGCACGTTGGTATCAGGGGAAACGAAAACGCAGATTCCGCAGCTGATTCGGCCAAAAGAGCCCCAGTGTATACATTTAACACCTTCACTAAACAAGATCTGACTAAACTCGTTTTATCAGCAGCAAGGATCAAAACTGAAAATGAATGGAGCATGTACCACCACCACTATAAGAAAAACACAGCCCTGTATACCCCACTAACAGCCCCAAGCACAAAATCTCAAATTTTGTGCGTTTAAGACTTGGGCACACTTCAGCAACCCATCAGCATCTTCTTGTGAAAAACAGTCCTCCACACTGCCCTTCCTGTCACACCACATTAGACTTAACACATATCTTAGAAAACTGCTCTCTAACAATTATAAGCACTATATTTAAAAATAATTCGATTTACGATGTACTAAAAAACCCTAGCTTTACCAATATTGAGAATATCTCCAATTTTCTAACAAAAACAAACATTATAATATAATTTCATTTCTCTTAGAGCCAAAAGTCTCCGCAGCTAGGCTCGTTAATTTTAATATTACCGTGTAATTTTAATTACCTGTTAATAAATAATAATAATAATAATAATAAACAAATTATATTAACTCACCTGGGACTCGAATTCGTATAATCCATTATCAGCAGCAGTGGAACTACTTGATTTGAATTCACTCGATTAATTATGTATTTAAATTTATTTTTTTTTCTTTCACACCACGCACCAAGTCAAAAAAATGTTACAATAAATATTGCACTAAATACGAGTAACAAAGGAGAATTTAATAATTTCAAACCGCACCATTAACAAACAAATAAAAACAACATCTTCACCGACCTTAATGTACAACCCGCCGATCAACGAAACGACAACTCCTTCTACCTCAATTGGACTTCCAGTCCGCAGAGTACTCACCCTTCACACCCGACTTTGAGTTCCAGTCCATCATCAACATAAACAAACCAACATCGAGATCCCTCTTTCCGTTCTGTTTTCGTCTCAATTGACATTTTTTTTTTCTTTCGTTTCATTTCACTAATCGCCTTTTTCTTTGCATGAGATGAAGTTACCAGGGCCGTCAATGAGGAAGTGAAGAAATTATGAATTCCATAGCAGTATTGCAGAAAGAAATAACCAAGAGGTCAAGCTGAGAACTTCGTTCACCGGTGGGGGAGAATGTTCGACCTAGAACATGTTCCAGATCGGCCAAAACAAACACACTTTCTATCAACGCCTACACATGAATTGTCAAAGTTAATGTCAACAATTTAGAGTCAAATCACACATATACATATACACATATAAAAATTGCATTAACATATAAAAGGAAGAACAATCAATAAAAAGACACTCATTTTTATAACGATTACAAAAGGTTGCGTTTTTATTTTCTCCTTGCGGACTTTTCATATACTTAACAAGAAAAAACAGATCCAAAGACTTTACTCCAAGGAACATTGATTTTGCTAGTTAAAATATGGCTCATTCATGGCTGTCGGAAAAATATTTCCAATATTTTAATTACTTACTTAGGTGGCGTTACAGTCCGGGGTGGACCAGGACCTCAACCAACAGGCCTTTCCACCTGGCGCGATCTTTCGCCAGCTGTTTCCAGCGGTGCTGCACTCCAAGTTAGTTGAGATCCCATTCCACTTGTTCGAACTCCCATATATTCGGCCGTACATTACTGCGTTGTCCCCGAGTCTCGGAATTGAAGATTTTCGATCTTTACATACAAATATTTTGCGTAACGTGAAAGAAAAGGCAGCAAATATGTACTCGTAAATAACATATACATATATTTTCCGAATAAGTTCGATGTTGCTCAATGCTTGGAAATTTATCAAATTTTGTAGGTACTTAATGTCCTGAGCACAAGATAAAAATCGGGAAATTGGTCTAGCGCTCATGTACATACGTATATGTTCAACCCCATAACATGTATTAGCCCTTAACACCTCGTACTTCAAATATCAACCACTTTTATAGTGTGGTGCAACGTCATACCCACCCCCTCCAGCACGTCCACATCACGGACCATCGATCTTATGATCTTCAAAATTATATTCCTACCCCCATTATGTTTTTTTTTCATTTATTTCTTTCGTTCACGTATTGTTTTTGCATGATAAATGACTTTGCATGTGTGAGTGACAAGTGGCAAGATTTTTCTGCTCTTTGTAAGAACTTGCAGCTTTTTAAAAAAACTTTTTTTTTAGTTCGATTTCATTTTCATAGGACAAAACTTCCCATATGAATGAGACATCTGTATAGATTTATTATCTGTGCTTTTATGTTAATTTTTGGACATATGCAGTTTTATCTCATGAGAGTTTTATCATTAGTGTGTAAGTGAACAATATTCTATGTTTTTATTTATTTTACATTTTATAGCACAATTTTTAATTTACAACTTTTATCAGCAACATTCTCCCCGCAGTGAACAAACTCCGCAATTATTTTCCTGTTTGTACTGGAACACCCTTTGGCTCGATCAGCTGCTACAACTTCATCGAAGGCTCATGTGACAGGAAAGTCAATAACAAAAATTTTCAAAAAGAACAGACAACACAAAACACTTTGGGACACAAACGTGAAAAGAGCACCCCTACACATGGCTGAATGCGTATGCGGATTTTTTGCTATTAGCTTCGATTGTATAGTGTTGTCCTCTTCGCACTATTTCCTTTAATTGTGCAGTTGAAGAAGTGTGCGTGATTAAATTGTGGTGGCTGTACAATGATCAGTTGTGCGAAAATAATAATGGCAGCCGTGGTGGATTTTGTTTGTTTAAATTCAGTTTTTAGTGCGGGAATTTGATTAATACTGTAATTCGTTTATGTTCGTGTTTAAAATTTGGGTGAGTGATGTTTAATATTATATATTTATTAATGTTTTTTTTGTTTATTATTATATCGCATCGCGATACATACGCACTTTACCGGTGCCATTTGTTTTTCGTATTGATTAATGTTTTTTTTTTCTGGTTTTATTTTCTTTTATTTGGCTTATAATTATTGTGTGTAAAATGTGTATTTTTATTGGCGATTTGCGTGATGCATGTGGTTAAATATATTCTTCTGTATAATATATAGAATTCTATTTTATTATTTTGGGAATTGTGTTTTGAGTGATTGCTATTTGTTGTATGTATGTATGTATGTGTTTGAGAGAATCTAATTTGATTATAATATGATCGTCAAGCATATAAACTTGTCCAATGCGTTGATTGTGTAAAGCGACATAAACCAGTACAACTGAGTAATAAAAAACACCGTCTCTTGTGCTGAACTCTTAACAAGTGAAATTTATTCTTAATATATTCTAACTTATATACTATTTTACAAATGAATATCGTGGGAATGGAACCTGGAATTGGTGTGGGATTTAATTTGGAGTCATCAAAGTGCTGGCGCATATTTGACAACTGATACTGATACGAAAAATCAAATTGTTGGTGTGCATATGACTTACATTTACGTGTGTTACATTCGGGAGCAAAAAGTAGGATAGTTATGGGATACTACTGGATGTGTATTAATTTGAGTCGTGGGGTTATATTTTACAGTCTGGTGGGAAAGAAAGAAAATGGATTGTGCTGAGATTTAGAATGGGGTGTGCAAGTAAGTTCGGACATACTAACATAGGTATTTTTAAGTTATATAAATCTTAACATTCTCGCCCCGTTGAATGGTACATTCAACTGGAATTTGAATTAATATTAATCATAAAATCTGCATCTGTCAGGTGGTCTTCTTGATCCAAGTCCTTAGGCATGCTGATTTGATGATTAAGTGTTGAAGGGCTTTTATTAGTTACAGCGATGGCACCCGGGTTCCTAATAAATGCTCGCCCTCCCCTCCATACAAGGTAACATATAATGGTAACAGCTATGAGGAAACTTAAACTGCTCATGCTGTAGTGATGAACATCGTGTTGGTTTAATGAGATTGGTAGTTCGCCTTCCATGCGTAATAGTTTGTCCTTGATATTGTCTATTTCGTCCGTTAGCATTTGGTAATGAGGTGCTAGAGGTATTGCGGACAAAGTTAGGTTAGGAACCAATGCGTTTGTTATATTAGTAGATGGAATCTATGATATTCTTCTTTCGGATGATAATAAATTGTGTGCCTCTATAGTGAATAAATGTTGTTTGGTGATACAACCGGGTTTAATTTTTAGTAGTCCCGCTCGGCGAAGACTGATTTGTGTTACATTCGTTCCACATACCACGTTGACTGTTGTTTGTTTTTCCAATGAATATATCCATTGATTTGAGGCTCGCAATTGAATCCATTGAGGACCTCCTTCAACCTTTGGTATACGACAAATGTGTGATTGTTTGGCTTGATTCATGAAGTAAATTTCGCATGCGCTGATTAGGGATCCGTTTCTGTACATGGGACGTTGTTGTTTGCATATTGTTTTTTCTTCCTTTATTGAAGTGCAAGCGTGAAGTTCTAGTTCAGTTAAGGGATAATATTGATCTCAAAATAAGTTATTTATCATGTACGGAAATGATGGTTGGATTGCGATGAATATATTATTTACCTTAACTGGTACAGGTATGATGTGGAACAGTTCTAAACTCACTGAAGACAATATTGATAAAGTGATTCTGAAGATTATATAATTGGATCTTGAACTTCCCTGAACGTGCATGAAAATATAGAAATCTAAAATGTTATCTGCTGTAGACGGAAGTTTTAATGATGGCGGAAGATTTGATTGTATTTTGTTGATCTCCTCGATGAGCTGAGACGGCCGTAATAACTGTGTGCTCATTTTCCCGTGCTGTGTATCCATCATGACGTCTAAAATTGCTGTTTGAATACGATTGAAATTTCTGATAAGCAATATTGATTGCATTGCTAATGACATAAATGATTGTGTAAGTTGGGTTTGATAGAGTTCTTGATGTGCGTTGTTTGCGTCCAAGGTAATTCGATTAATGTGGTCTTCTACCTGGTGAAATTGTTGGTTTATACCTTGCTGGTCCTTTTTCATGATGTTAAGAGTTCAGCAAAAGAGACGTTGTTTTTTATTACTCAGTTGTACTGGTTTATGTGCCTTTACACAATCAACGCATTCGACAAGTTTATGTGCTTGACGATCATCTTAGAATCAGAATAGATTCTCTCAAACCATTATATGTTACCTTGCATGGAGGGGAGGGCGAGCATTTATTAGGAAGCCGGGTGACATTGCTGTAACTAATAAAAGCCCTTCAACACATAATCATCAAATCAGCATGCCTAAGAACTTGGCTCAAGAAGACCAACTGACAGATGCAGATTTTATGATTAATATTAATTAAAATTCCAGTTGAATGCACCATTCAACGGGGCGAGAATGTTAAGATTTATATAACATAAAAAAACCTATGTTAGTATGTCCGAACTTACTTGCACACCCCATTCTAAATATCAGCACAATTAATATTCTTTCTTTCCCACCAGACTGTAAAATATAACCCCACGACTCAAATTAATACACATTCCAGTAGTATCCCATATCTATCCTATTTTTTGCTTGCGAATGTAGCGCACGTAAATGTAAGTCGTATGCACACCAGCAATTTGATTTTGAGCTTAGCAGTACATTCACTCTTTTTTGAGGCTTTAGGTGGCCGTGACCAATGCCTGGAATGCGCATGTTTGTAGACGATGGCGCTAAACCAAGCCTTTTTACAGCACGATCGCTAATTATGTTTATCTGGGAGCCGGAATCCAGAAGTGCTCGGCATTCGATTTCGGTTCCATTGTTGTTAGTGAGTCTCACTCTCGCAGTTCCAAGAATTACGAATTTTTCCTTTGTATGACTCGTTGTGGTGAGTGCAGATGTTGGCTCTGCATGTTGCTGCGCGCTTGCGGATGAGGTAGAATGTGCAGTCTGTTGAAGTGTATTCCTTTTTGGTTGGGCCGTTGAACGATGTGCTTGAATGTCATTAACATGTAGTAATGAGTTATGTTTGTTAGAGTATATCTTGCATCCCCTTAGAGTGCAATTTGATGCGAAATGTCCCTTCTTAAGACAGTTCTTGCAAAGTTTTTCTTGAGAAACAAACTTGTTACGATTAGCTGGACTCATTTGTAAGAATTTGTTGCAATGGTACAAAGCATGATTTTTGTTGCATGCAATGCATTCCGTGGGGGATTGTTGCCCTTTGTTCGCTGTAGTTAATGTAGCCGAATATCTTGTCTGGGTTTTTGAATTCCTCAATCTTTTTCCCTTTATTCCCTAAGGCTTCAAGAGATTGAAAACGTGTTTGCAGAAAATTAAGAAACTCCGTCACAGACTGCAATTCCCTAGGACTGGCCAAACTTTGTTCATAAAGAGCATGCGTACTTCGATCAATTTTCTTGTAAAGGATTGGAAGAATGATCGGGTCCCATGTTGATGTGGAGACCTTCGAATTTTCTAATTCCCTTGTGGTATCATGCACGGTCTTAATATGGGCGGTTGATGGTTGGTAGGAAACATGCCCTGGTTAGTTGAGCAACTTGTTAACAAGTGACACAACAAGAAGCCTAGGGTTCTCGTACCTATCTTGAAGCATCTTCCACGCTGCGTTGTAGCTGTCACCTGATAATGCTAAATGCCTCAACAGCTTTTCGGCCTCTCCCTTTAAGCTAGTCTTGAGATACCACATTTGTTGGCAATTACTCAATGTTTGCTTAAGAACCATCTCCAAGTAGAGATCAGAAAATTGACGCCACTTTCCATAGTCTCCATCAAATTCTGGAATGGTGATTTTTGGCAGCTCTAGCATGGATGAAGTGGCTTGCTGAACTTGCTGATCAGTGTCCATGGGAGCTTCCAGTTTGGTAGTCAGCCACACTAGTACTTCTTGGACTTCTTCCTCTAATTCAATGTACGCCTTTATGTCGTAGCCTAATGAGCTGCTCTTGATGAAGTTCTTCCATTTGGGTCCAATATTTGTTGATTCCTTGAATTTTTAGTTCAAAGAATGATTTTGATTGGGCTTTTGTATCTGTTGCATCGACAATGGCGAGGAGCCTTCTTAATGAATCAGCTATCAGCCTTTGTCTTCTTATAAGCCTTGTCGCTTCAGTCGACGTATTTCTTTTAGCTTCTTGTGGAACACGTCTGATTGGTTTCGGCCTTGCGTCTGTTGACCTTTGTGTTGATGGACCTGCTTCTGTCAAGGCATCAGCCTCTTCATTAGAACTTTCTGCTTCTTCAGCAGGCGTATAACTTGCAGCTTCTTGTGGAGCTCGTTTTATCGGTTTCGGCTTTGCATCTGTTGGCTCTTGTGCTGATGGCCCTGCTTTTGCCTCAACCCCCTTTTTAACCTCTTCTGGAGCAATCGCTTCTAATAAAGCTTTCACATCAAGGAACAGCTTCTCGACTTTTCAACCGCAATGTTTTTTAGAGAGAAAGCACAAGAGCGGTAATCACGTCGGGGTCACCAAATGTTTGAGAGAATCTAATTTGATTCTAAGATGATCGTCAAGCTCATAAACTTGTCGAATGCGTTGATTGTGTAAAGGCACATAAACCAGTACAACTGAGTAATAAAAAACACCGTCTCTTGTGCTGAACTCTTAACAAGTGAAATTTATTCTGAATATATTCTAACTTGTATACTATTTTACAAATGAATATCGTGGGAATGGAACCTGGAATTGCTGTGGGATTTAATTTGGAGTCATCAAATTGCTAGCGCATATTTGATAACTGATACTGGCACCTTGCGAAAAATCAAATTTCTGGTGTGCACATGACTTACATTTACGTGTGTTACATTCGGGAGCAAAAAATAGGATAGATATGGGATACTACTGGATGTGTATTAATTTGAGTCGTGGGGTTATATTTTACAGTCTGGTGGGAAAGAAAGAAAATGGATTGTGCTGAGATTTAGAATGGGGTGTGCAAGTAAGTTCGGACATACTAACATAGGTTTTTTTAATTAATATATTAATCTTAACAGTATGTGTGTATATATGTATGTATGTATGTATGTATGTGTGTATGCATATGTGTATGTATGTATGTGCGTATGTATGTATGTGTAGTACAAAAATAATTATGGCGGATGATATATGTTTATATGTGAATACGTTGATGTGAGACGAGTTATGATGTAATTTTATTTTGATTTTATGGATTTAAGAAGATTTATTTAGTTTAATTGTTGAAAATTTGAGCTGGGATATTGAATGGTTAATGGACTGTATGTATGTGGTTTATTTTCCTTAGGTATTGTTGATGAAAGTTTGAAAATGAGTGACCGGAATCTGTATGAGGATGGATTGAAACTATTGTTTATGTTTCGAGTTCAAGTGATGGAATGAGATATTTATTGTGTGTTATTGTATGAGTGTTTTTTTTAGTTTACCTTTGCCCTGAGAGTTGTGATTTTATTGTTTTTTTGTTTTTGTAATTATATAGTAAATGTTTAAAATATTTCCTGTTCTTGTGTGGCTTTATTCGTTGGTACATGGCGTTGTTTTGTTATAAGCCTTTTCAGTGTGGATGTGTTTGTTTTTAGTGTGACCACTCGAACATGTCCATCGTTTGCTGGATGCAAGTGAGTTTGAGGATGCGCTAGCATCCACTGTGTCGCTGGCAACTGTTCGTCTTTAAGGAGAAACAGATCGCTTACTTTGTTTTCTTCTGTTCTCGACCATTTCGGGCGCTGTTATAGACGCGCTAAATATTCACTGCTCCATTTCTGCCAGAAGCTATCTGTTAGAGCTTGAACCCTTTTCCATCTCTCGATGGTGTTGATGTTTTTTGTCGATGTGTTCGCACTAGGTATCGCGTTTAGTGTTTCATCGATTAGAAAGTGCTCGGGAGTGATCACCTCTAGGTCTTCTGGGTTGTCGGAGAGAGGACACAGAGGCCTTGAATTCAGGCATGCTTCTATTTGCGTAAGAAGCGTGGTGAATTTTCGAATGTTAACTTCTTGTCTCCTCTAACTCTTTTTAAGTGGTGCTTAATAGATTTCACTACTGCTTCACATAGTCCACCGAAGTGTGGGGAAGCTGGGGGAATGGAACTCCACTTCGTACCTTGGTTGCTTAGGGTGTCTGCGATTTCCTTCCATTCGTTCCTCGCGCCTTTCATCCATTTTTTCAGCTCCGTATCAGCCCTCACGCGAAGAATTTCATCTGCGTCAATTTTTTTTTATCATTTACGCGCGCCTAAGGGGTTAGATACCCTTTTACTGTTGCCAGGGCGCCGACGGAATGTAGAGGGACGAGAAAGGAAAAATTCTTTCTATAGTGGTTTGAAGCTCAGGTGTATCTGAGTGAAAGTGATTCGAAGTTTATAATTCGCACTAGTTTTTTGTGCTTGAAACTCTACAACAGCCAAATCTATGTGTCAGTGTTATGCATTCACACGTAGAATTTTTCTGTCTGAGTTCCAATTACACAAATGAAAAACTTGAAAGACTTGTCATGGGCAGGCTTCGAACCTTGACCCTTCAAGTAAGAAGCGATTGTTAGAACCACTACACCACGGCCACCCCTATGAAATGATTCAATGATTTATGTGCTGATGTTGCCTTTGGAGTATCGTGCGGTTTTGTTTTATCCTCAAGAAACTTGTCCTTTTGCACTGATTTTATTGCCATCTGTGATGCGGTGTTCAACTCTTCTGGCTGCAAAGGGCCAGGGTTTTTGCAATCTGATCTGCAGTCGGAAATATATCGTTGGAAGTACGCCAACATGCATAATATAGTGTGCAGTCTTGAGAACTTGGCGAAAATTTGTCCTACTATGCTATGTTGTATCTGTGTTTGTGTTTGTGTTGTGGCGGCATGAGTCTTTATTGTTCGCCTTTCCCCTTCCGAGTGGTTGAGTGTTAAGTACTCCATAATACACGGAGTGTAGCCTTCTTTCAACTCTGGATCTCTCTGGAAACATCGTTCAAGCTGAAATAATCGTCATAAAGGGTCGAGTAACCACAGCTGGGTGTGTTCCTTGCTTGAATAGTGAAGCTACTTCATAGCGGCCGTCAGCTCGTCTGCTGGTGTTTGCTAGAAAGTGCCTTTCGCACGCGATGTCTTCCTTTGAGGCTTGATTGATAAACGGTAGCTCTTCGATTTCCCAAAACTTTCTTAAAGTCCTGTCGAGACTTACATTTTGAGTGAAGGTCCGGAGTTTTGAAGGCGTCTACGAGACTTTTCCCGAAATTACTCAACCTAACTGAGTCTTTTGCGCTATTGGCGCTATTGGTATACCGGGTACGGTACCCCGAACGATGTCCAGCACGATTATGTCTGCATAAACGTCGCTACCAAGCAGCAGATCGATGGTTGCCGGAATATGGAACAAAGGATTTGCTAATTCCAGATTCTTTAAGTGCCTACATTCGTGCAGTGTTGTTCGGTGGGACGGAAGAAGCCCAGTCAACGACTGGAGGCGAAAGCCTTGGTGAAACCTTCTAACATCGACTGCCGAGATGCGAATTTGATTTCGACGTATTTGTTTGTAATACCGCTGCCGACCTTCCCCAACCCTTATATCTGCACGAACGTGTTTTTCCTTGGCAGCTTTAGGATTTGTGTAGCAGACTCTGAAATAAACTTAGCCTCGGAACCTGGGTCGATTAATACGTGAAGTTCAACTACCTAACATTGGCTGATAATACGTTCACAACCGCAGTGAATTATACTGGTAACACGTACCAAAGTGTGGAAAGTGTTTCGAACTTGCTGGGATCTAGAGGGATGGTCTTCTTGTGTGGGATTAAAATAGTTTGCATTTGGGTTCATTGACGTCTCTTTGTGTTGTTTATTTATGTTATGTTGTTGAAACTGGGGCATTGTTTCTGTGTTGTTTGAAAAATTTATGTGTAGTAAAGAGTGGTGCCGTTTTTGACAGAATTAACAATTTTTATTACTTGGACGGTTGTCGCAAAACTTTGTTTGCCGAACAGTCTGTTACCTCCTCGTCACGTTCTTGCCCAGAAATTACTTAAATTTTCTTAACGAGTGTTGCCCGTTGTTGCATACTATTATGTAAGAACATAATAGGGCAGAATACCTGCCTAACAAAAAGGCAAATGTTCTCAAGCTACAATTTAATCAGGTACACATTACAGGCGTGAGATCAAACGCAAGCAGATTGAAACGCGATAACCGTAAGTTGCGAATTCCAAATCTGGTCCCACGCTTGAAACATGAAATATAAACTATTTGTGTCTATGATAAAATTGTAAATTAAAATTTAGTTCCAACAGAACGATACATCAACCAGTAAAGTAATTCTTTCTTTTCATTCAGCTGTTTTATTTTTACTTATTATTTGTTACATAATTTTTGCGACCGTGACAGGACAGTTATAGTGATAACCTGTTGCATTTAAAAATAAGTGAAATTCAGCCACTAACAGAGTAAAAAGGTTTTTTCAATAAAATTCAGTGTAAGGTTTTTTTATAAATAATGCCGCAGCTCGAAAGCACTAACCAAGGAGAGTATTTGGAGTACTTCGCCTATCAACAGGAACTTGTTGGAGAACAAATTGTGAGAATGGTTCGCAATTACAACAAGGACGGCGAGGTAAGAAAAACTCGCAAATACCTCGAGGATACTCTGGCAGAATTGACTGCCAGATGGGATGAATTTGATAACGTCGAGAACATAATTCGAGATGGTTTTTCTCAGCAATTAGAACATCCATATTTCAAGAAGGACTACTTCGAAACTATTCAAAGATTGCAGAACAAATGCGCAATGACATCATGGGCCAATTGTACGCTTTAACAGCAGATAGCGGGCTCCAGAAGAAACAGGTCCCCAAAAATGTTGAGCCAGCCGTAGAGACAAATACGATGAAAGGGGCAATACCCAAAGGAACATCTGAGTGCAAGCCAAAGACGAGCCTGAGAAAGCCTATGGCAATGAATGTGAAAGATAGATTTTATTTACTGGTAGACATTTTAAAAAAATCTATAGATAAGTACCAGTCTCACACAAATCAACAGTTTTCCCAGCAATTCTGCCAGATAAGGCTAAAAAACAGTGCAGCAGAATTGGGATGAAATATCAACACTAATAATAGAATGAAGGACGATATAACAACTCAAGACATAGAAAGTTACAATTGTATGGTGATGCAATGGTTCCACAAACAGGGGCAGCGACTATCAACATAGCAATGAAGTTGCCAAAAATAGAGCTCCCATATTTGATGGGGATTACTTGAATTGGAGACAATTTTACGACCTCTCCAAACAACCCATTCATGATAATCATATTGCCCCTGCACAAAAGCTATACTTTTTGGGTGACAACGTAACAGGAGAGGCTCATAACTTAATCAAGCATTTTCAACCAACTGACGTTAACTATGAGTTAGCTTGGAAAACCCTTGTTGATCGTTATAATAACAAGAGGTTGTTGTTGACAGCACAACTCACAAGAATCCTTACACAATCAAACACGAAAGGCACAGAAAACAGTCTAAGGAAGCTGCATGACAAAACAAAGGAAGTTCTGCAGGCGATAGAGAACCTTGGCTTCGATACTAAAGGTTGGGAGCTTTTGATTGTCTATTTGATGCTGCAGAAATTGGACAGAGAAAGCAGGATATTGTATGAACAATCACTTACGGATCCAAGAAGCAGTCCAAGCATGGATGAATTTTTGAAGTTCGTGGAGGCCTTGTACCAGACCCTTGAGGCGATCAACAGTAAGGAGAGCAAAGCCATCAGTGGGAGTTGCAGCAAGCACCCAAGAGTAAAATTGCACCAAGTGCAATTCAAATAACCATAGAATTTTCGATTGTAATAAATTTCTTTTCTTTTCAGATGTAGCACGAGAGCAAGCTGTGCAGAATCTGAAGATCTGCAGAAACTGTTTGAAGGTTGGCCACTTCTCCCGATCATGCCAGTCCAGAGGATGTAAAAAATGCGATCAAAGGCATAATACGCTTTTGCACCCCCAAGAAAGGTCTACATTGAAGCAAAGTAAAAAGCAAGTCAGGCCATATCAGAATGCAGAAGCCAGCCAGCCAGCGCACAGCAACAATTCACCGCCATTGGTTCAGTCTAGTAAGTCTAACCTTAATTGCAATAATTTATTAAGTGATAAAAATGGTAGTGCCGTAGCCAATGCTGCAATAGGTCACATATATAAAAATAAGCATATATATTTAGCAACAGCTGTTGTCAATGTCATTTCTTCGTACGGCACTAGAATTCCAAGTCGGGTGTTACTAGATTCAAGATCACAGTTGCACTTCGTAACAAAAACATTCCCTCAACAAATTGGAGCAAAAAGATCGAGATTAAATATTCCAATTCGTGGAATTGACTCCTAAGACAGTTAGGCACAGTATATCACGAGCATAACGTTCAAATCAAGATCTTCATCATTTTCCGCTTCTATTGATGCAGTAATTTTGCCAAAAATAACTGATTATCAATCAAATATTTACCTTGATGCTACAGCTTTAAGTATACCCCCGAAGTGGAACTGCCAGACACGAATTTCCATAAGAATGAACCGATATATGTACATGCTCATAGGAGCAGAAATTTTCTTTGACCTGCTCTTTCAGGGGGAGATACGATGCGGATATAATCTACCAGTTTTGAGAAACTCTAAATTGGGCTGGATAGTAACAGGAAGCACGGAATTACCAAAAGGACAATTTTGCACTCTTATTGCAATGCAACCCACCTTATCTACATTGGATAAATTTGTGCGAAGTTTTTGGGAGACAGAAGACCATGATACTCCGGTAAAAATCATGAGTGAGCAAGAGTTCAGGTGTGAAGAGCATTTTAAAAATAATATAACGTTTGAGAACAAGAACTTCATCGTAAAATTGCAGGGATGCCGCTATCTCTTCTCTGGCATGTCGAATCAGGAAGAACGGCAATGGTAATGATAACAGTCTAAAAGACGCTGAGTATCAACAGTAGGAGCTAGCCAAAGCATAGAAACTTTGCATTTGAATGAACATGCCCCATGCAGCAAACTTTTGAATGGTTAAACAAGTCTGTGCCGAAAATCCAACACCTGGAAATTTTGTTGTTTTTCGAAGTTTTCATACAAGCCAAACTGACGCGTGCCACATTCCGCGGCTAGTCAGGGAAACGTGGGATGTTCTGATGCGTCTTCATACCTAGCACCATATACCCGTCACTAAAAAGCGGAAGATCAACTCTAACATAGAGAGAAAAAATGAGGAAAAGACGGACGGCTCTTCTCTTGTTGTTGGGACAAAGCTTCGGTCGAGACCATTAAGCCGAGGTAAAGATGATCGAACAGCACTTTTAGGAGATTCCATTGAGATGACAAGAAAAAGGTTTTTATCTTTGGAGAAAAAACTAGAAAAAACCCAGAACTGAAGGACCAATACGTTAAATTCATGGAGGAGTATAAGGTTTTAGGCCATATGAACGTTATATCAGATAATGAAATAACCGGCACATATTACATGCTTCCTCATCATTGTATTTTGAAACTTGAAAGTTCACCAACAAAACTTAGTGTTGTATTTGATGCATCGTCAAAGAGCAGCAGCGGCAAATCACTCAACGATATTTTGATGGTCGGTCCAACAGTCCAATCTGATTTGTTTTCTATTATAATTAACTTTAGAATGCATATATATATTTTTATCTGTGATATAAGCAAAATGTAGGTACCGGCAGATTTTGGTGAAACAAGAGGATCGACTTTACCAATTAATCTTGTGGAGACCACAATCAAATCATCCGTTAAAATGGTATCAATTAAACACTTTAACATATGAAATAGCCTCTGCACCATATTTAGCAACACGATGTCTTAATAAATTGACAGAAGACAACATACAACAATTCGAAAAAGCATCATTTGTTATCCAAAATAATATTTACGTAGATGACTGTCTAACAGGTGTAGAAACAGTAGCTGAAGCTCATGAGTTACTGAATGAAATTAAGCAAGTGATTCAAATGGGTAACTTAGAATTGCGGACGTTTTGTGCAAATGACCCAATGGTCTTAAAAGGAGTTCCAGAAGAGCACAAGGAGAAACTAGTTCCCTTTTATCAGTCAGAGGTAGTTAAGACCTTGCGACTAATCTGGGAACCATCACAAGATGTATTTAAATACTAATAAGCAAAGCGAGTGAAAAAATATGTAAAAAAAAACAGTTCTCGCGGACATCACAAGATTAGTTGATTCGTTGAGATTCATTGGCCTCGTGATTGTGCTTGGTAAGTTATTCCTGCAGGAGCTGTGGACAACTACACTATCGTGGGACGAAACGTTACTACCTGAGCAGGCTCATAATTGGAGGAGATATGTACAGCAATTTTCAGCATTAAATGAACTCAGCATTCCACGTTATGTTCTTACACTCTCTGCAAAGTTAATTGAATTACATGCATTTTCGGATAGCAGTCTTAGCGCATACGGATCGTGTGTGGATATCAGATCTATCCACAAAGATGGCAAAATCTACTCCCAACTATTTTACTCGAAGGCAATAAGTATAGCTAGGCTAGAATTACAAAGAGCTGTTTTGATGGTGGAGTTGGGGAAAAGGCTATGTGAAGCCTTACATCGTATTACTATACAGACCCTACGGTGGTAGTGGTTTCGATAAGATCACCATCGTATACTTGGGAGACATATGTTGCTAATATAGTAGCCAAAATCCAAGCATGTACAGATATTCAGCAATGGAGTTACATAGAAGGAGTACACAATCTAGCTGATCTGGTATCCAGATGATCCACTCTTTCGGAACTTATTGAATCAACGTTTTGGTCCAAGGGACCCAAGTTCCTCGAAACCGATGAAATATTTTAGACGAAAACTGAATATACAATCCCTGAAGTTATTTCCGGATATCGTAAAATCAAATCAGTTGTAACAACTTCAATTATCCCACATCCAGTAGAAAAGCTTAATTATAAAA
This sequence comes from Volucella bombylans, assembly GCA_949129095.1. Taxonomy (NCBI): domain Eukaryota; kingdom Metazoa; phylum Arthropoda; class Insecta; order Diptera; family Syrphidae; genus Volucella; species Volucella bombylans. Next base: position 274,174,769 of record OX422140.1, on the reverse strand, counting down.
ATTCCTTTAACACTATGAAAAGAATTTTCCCGGTTTGTTACCGATTTTATAACAATTGCAGGAAACATAGGGAATTGAGAAGTTTTGGTCGTCTCATAGTTGAAGAATTATTAAAGGAAATCGTCTGCTTTTGATTCAAGTACAGAGAACAGCATTTTCCAATGAGTATGAGCTACTGAACAAATTTGGAATGGTCAATAAACGATCAAGTATATCGTCGTTAGATCCGTATTTCGATGAGAAAATCAACTTAATAAGAGTCGGAGGCAGATTAAAAGACTCGCATTTATTACCAAATGCCAAGCGCCAATAGTCATTTTAAGACAAAAATACTGGATTTTGAGCATAGGCTGGATGGCTAGACATGTTATTTCTAAATGTGTTAAATGTTTCAGATCGAAACCAAAAACGATTAATCAATTGGTGTGAAATCTACCAACAAAGAGAGTCAATCCATCACGACCTTTTTATCACCCAGCAGTTGATTTTTGTGGTCCCGTTAAAACGCATCACAAAATAAGAGGTAAAACGCCATCAAAATACTATCTGGCAGTTTTTGTTTGTTTTTCAACTAAAACTGTTCACATCGAAGTTGTTGGAGATCTGTCTTCCGAAGCCTTTATAAACGCGTTTAAGATATTTGTCGGCAGACGAGGTGTTTGTAAAATCATATTTTGCGACAATGCAACTAACTTTGTTGGCGCTAAGAACGAACTCGCAGAGTTTAGAAGGGCTTTTCATTCAGAACGCGAGCAATCTGCAATCGAGGACACATGTTTACAGGATGGAATTATTTGGAAATTCATTTCACCTCGAACACTGCATTTTGGAAGACTTTGGGAAGCTGCTGTCAAATCTGAAAAAACGCTACTAATTCGCTACCTTGGAGAAGCTTCGTTAACATACGAACAAATATAAATAGTCATAAATGAAAATTAGTCATTCAAGTGGAGGCTATATTAGATTAAAGACCTCTGACTCCCATTTCGACAGATCAAAATGATTTGGACGCTCTCACCCCTGGACACTTTTTGATAGGCACATCACTGACAGCGCTTCCTGAACCAGATGTCACAGACACTAAATTAAGCCGCCTGGATAAATTTCGACAAATACAACACATACAGCAACACTTCTGGAAACGCTGGTCAAAAGAATATTTGCATCTGTTGCAACAAAGGATGAAGTGGAAAACACAATAATCTTTCAGTCTCAGCCAGAGTATTGTGGGATGAACACACTCAGAGAATTTATCTGATAGTAGCAACAACGCGATCTCATCACCAGCAGCTGCTGCTGAGGAGGTTATTCTGCCTCGCTCTTGCATACCACCGACATCGCTCAAAACTGTCAACGTAGAAGTAAGCAGCACCCCTCCCGCAGTCATCACACTTGACGTGCTTTACAAACAAATCATTGCTCTGAAGCTCATGAACTCCAAAGCTTTAGCACTCTACAAGATGAAAAAGAAACTTTCTTGAGAAAGGTGAATACTTTACAACACATAGTGAACTCACTGCAGAAAAAGCCCTTACTCAAGTGCATTGATATTGTTGGCATACTAACTGTCGACAAGCATAATGCATTGAATACTGCGGTAAAGTTTATTTATTTATTTATTTATTCAATCTACGATTTTCACAATCTACAGATTTCGAATTCATTAAAATAATATAAATATAAAAATATAATGTAATGTAATATAAAATATAATAAAAATTCATTGGCAAAAAACAAAGAATAGTGTGTTTTTAAAAACATTTCTGGGCAAAGATATATCTAATTTTGAGTAATAAGAATTGAATATTTTACTTGACATAGAAATAGTATCACGTTGGCCATAAAGCGTAATATGACGACTCTCAAAGAACAATGGTCTTGGCCTCAAAACTCTAGACGAAACATAAAGATTCAAACATTTAAGCAAATTTTCACTATCAATAGTAGCACATAAAATATCACGAATAAACATTACGTTGTACATTTTTCTTCACATTTCGAGAGTTTGCATACCAAGTAGCAGACATTTAGAACGATAAGAAGGCTGAGATTGAATCTCATTATAACAAAATAGGTGGCGTAAGGCGAATTTTAAAAATTTATTTTGAATAATTTCGATTCTTTTTATGTATGTAAGGGAGGTAGGACACCAGACAATACATGCAAACTCCACTATAGGACGAACAATACTACAATACAGAGCTTTAAGAGTATAAGGATCTCTAAAATCTGTGGAGTTTCTTTTAACAAATCCTAGAAGAGAAAATGCTTTTGTAACAACAAAATTAACATGTAAGTTAAACATTAATTTCCTATCAAATATTACACCTAAATCTTTAAAATCGTCAACTACTTTTATCCGAGAGTCGTGTAAAGAATAATTAGGGAAAATGTGATGAAAACTCCTATTGAAGCTCATACAGGCACACTTGTCAATATTTAGCATCAGATCATTCAGAGTACACCACTCAATAAAATAATCTAAATCTTTTTGAAGCAATAAACTGTGATTTAGAGTTGATATTTTTGCAAAAATTTTAATGTCATCAGCATACATGAGGCAAGGCAGTGCCTTAAAAAATTAGAAAGGTTGTTAATAAAAAGCAAAAATAATGGCGGTCCCAAATGGCTCCCTTCAGGGACACCCGGACTAACCAAAATCTCCTTAGAAACATAGTCACCTATTACAACATATTGTCTCCTACCAAGCAAATAAGATGCAAACCATTGAAGTAATGGACCACAAAATCCATATGTTTCAAGTTTTTTTAGAAAAATCTTCAAGTTCTCCCTGCTGAAAGCTTTGACAAAATCTGTATAAACTACGTGTACTTGTTTATGATTCTCTAATGCATTGACACAAAAATTAGTAAATTCAACTAAATTTGAGACTGTTGATCTGCCTTTCCAAAAACCATGTTGGTGGATACTTATATACTTTTCACTGTAAAAACTAGTTTGTCTTTCACAAGTTTATCCAGAAGTTTAGGAATAATTGGAAGTTTGGTGATCGGCCTATAGTTTGAAATTAAATCTTTTTTGCCAGATTTGTAAAGAGGCTCTAAGGTAGAAACTTTCCACTCTTCAGGGAAAAATCCACTCGAAATTGAATTATTAAAGAGCTCTGATAATGGGATACTAAGCGTGGATGCACTGTAGCGTAGAACGATTGAAAAAAATCCTAATATATCAGCTTTTCTTTGTGGTTTTAAGACTACTTCAATATCACTAACATCAAACGAATAACATGAATAATCTACAATAGATGGAAGGGAGTGGACATAACGAGAATCGATTAAAGTTGAACAAGATGAACTATAAATACTTTGGAAATACTCAGCAAACATATCCGCAATGTCATAGAATCAAAAGATTTCTTGTCGTTTAAACACATCTTAGTTGGAAATCCAGTACTCTTTCTTCTTTTGTTAACAAATTTCCAAAAACTCGTTGGTTTACTTTTTAAATTGCTTTCAACAGAATGAATATAATTACAAAAAATAAACTTTGATAAAAAATAAACTCTATTCTAAAGCGTGAAAAAGTTAAATAGTCGTCATGACAATTTGATTTTTTAAACTTTTTATGTGAAATATTTTTAGCATTTTTTAATTTACATAATCTATTATTATACCACGGGGGGCGTGAACTTATTTTCCTGCAAATCATGGGTACGCAATCCTTAACTATATTATTAAAAATATCTTTAAAAGCAATGAACTTTTCAGATATATTTTTGCCATGAAATTCATTTGTCCAATTATTTTTTTTAAAACAATCATTCATTAAAGTAAGATTATAAGAATCAAACTTAAAAAAATTAATTATACTATGAAAGTTACAAAAATTATTATAATTATAATCTTTAATGTAAATATGTATAGCTTTATGATGAACAGAATTTGATAAAAGAGGACAACAAACATTCAGATACAAACGCATTTAAATCTTCAGAGATAAAAACTAAATCAAGCAATCTATTTAGTGAATTTTTTACATAATTAATTTGATTTAAATTGTTACTAAATAAAGAATCAATTAACAGTATCTCTATATCAGATGGCAGTACAGTTGGAATTAAGTTATTATCATTATTTATTTCTGACCATATAATATTCCCACAATTAAAATCACCAATAACAACAATTTTATAATTTGCGAACTCAGATAATGCGGCAACTCTGTCGATATTTTCCAAATGTTTAGTGTAAATAAACATTGAACTTGTTGGTGGAATATAGCTAAGAAATAGCAGCAAACCTTTGCCAACGGAATCAATGCGCACACACACCTGATCAATGTGTAATACTTTGTCAACACAAACAACATCGATATCAACAGCAACGGCTCCAAATTTGCGCTTTACAGCAACCAAAACGCCACCTCCATATGATTTTGTGACGTCAAGACGATCGTGACGAAAGAGTGAGAACACATCAAGGTCGAAGAGCTCATTATCAAAAATGTCTTTATAGAGCCAGGTCTCCGTAAATGCAAAAATGTTATAATCACATGCATCAATAGCAAACGTAAATTCTCTTAGTTTAGAAGAGAAACCACTCATATTCTGGTAGTACATACATACATATTTCATTTTTATAGTTAATGGGAAAATTTGAACTAAGATGATAATTTGCATTTGTATTAACAGCTGATGAGATATTAATTGATATTTGTGTTATTGTTTTGTTGTTGCCAATGTCGCATCGGAGTTTTTTGGAGAAAAATTAAATTTCCTCACGCACTCATTCACAGGCCAATTATTTACATTCAATGCACAATTTAACTTATCCATGGGAATACCGACTTTAACGTTAACGGATTTTAAATTAAACACTTCCGTGTCTTTTTTTATTAATTTAAAGCATAAAATGTTTTTAGGGGCAATGTTCAATTTAGAAGATAAAAATTTTGTTTGATCGATTCTTCGGAAGTAGATGCAGAAAATTTAGAGAAATGTAATCATTTGATAGGGGCAATGACATTCATATCATCTGGCAATGTATCAACACCCACAATAACAGGGCGGCGTTTACGATGTCTAGAGGTAACCTTTTGCCATTCACTATTTTCACGCACATTTTTGGCTATAGCACTACTATGAGCATTAGCAGTAGTAGTAGCATAAGAAGAGCAAGACGAATTTATGTCAATAAGAGGCGCAGTTAATTTAGGGGCTACAGTACTAGAACTCGTCTGTAGACGGGGTTGAGAATCACTCTTAGGAAAGGGGGTATTAGAGCCAAGGTCTTTTACCACGGTCACTTCACTATAACTAGGTTTTAAGAGAGAATTATTTAAGAGCTCACTAAAACTAGATTGAAGAGAGTCAAAGACACACATTTTCTTCGAAAGAGCATCGACTACAGAGACTAAATCATTTACTTTTGTAAATAACTGTCTAATTGGAAGGTTAGAACATTCCGAACAATGAAAAAATAAATTTTTATTTTCAAGTTCTTTCACGTTGAAATCGGAAATTCCAGCACAAATCTTATGAAAGGATTTTCCACAAAATAATCCACACTTAATTCTCTCATCGAGTAAGGGATTAAGGCATTTTGCGCACTTAAAACTTGTTTTATTTGCCATAATAACAAAAAAACACTTCCGCACAGCTCAGAGAGAGAACTCAAAAAGAAAGTTACTAGCAGAAGGTGTGGACAACAGTATTACTCAAGATAACATCAAATCCTGAAATACTAGAACAATAACTACAAAGAAGCAAACACAAAACGTAAACAATAAATCTGGATCAACATCTCCGCCAGCGAAAACGATGAACAATATATAAAGGGTCCGCCATCTAACGTTTTTTTTTTCAACTAGTGCTTATTTCGTGAATGGTAACACTTACTCGTAGCTCATGTCTGATTTGACAGATAATTAGTTTTATCCTTCCGTTGAACGAATATGGTTGTGTATACGCTTGAACAACGCTGGGAAATATTGCCTGCGATCGACTTAGAGAAGATGCCGATTTTGCCAAAAAAATCATCTTTTCAGATGAAGCTCATTTTGATCTTGGCGGGTATGTAAACAAGCAAAATTGTCGCATTTGGGGAACAGAAAACCCGCACGCATACATTGAAAAGCCGATACACCCAAAACGAGTCACTGTTTGGTGCGGATTTTGGTCCAGAGGCATAATTGGGCCATTTTTCTTCGAAAATGAGCAAGGAGTGGCCGTTACAGTCAATGGCGATCGTTATCGGGCCATGTTGAACGAATTTTTGTTCACAAAAATTGAAGAGGAGGATATTGGCAACATTTGGTTTCAACAGGACGGCGCTACGTGCCACACAGCCGAAGCTACACTCGATGTTTTGCGCCCTGTTTTTGAAGATCGCATTATCAGCCGCAGAGCTAATGTCGTTTGGCCACCTCGGAGCTGCGATTTGACACCGTTGGACTATTATTTGTGAGGTGCCGTAAAAGATAAGTGTTACGCCGACAAGCCAGAGACAATTGACGCTTTAAAGGACAACATTCATGAAGCCATTGGTGAAATACAGCTGCACACAATCGATAATGTGCTTAAAAATTGGACCGATTGTGTAGGCTACTGCATGGCCAGCCGAGGCAGCCATTGGAATGAAGTTATCTTCCATTATTAACCGGAAGGATAAAACTAGTTATCTGTCAAATCAGGCATGAGCTAAGTGTTACCATTCACGAAACAAGCACTAGTTGAAAAAAAAACGTTAGATGGCGGGCCCTTTAATATGTGTAAAATTCAATAGCCTGGAATGAAAGCAAAAAATACTTATTAACAACCGTATAAAGAAGCTGTCAACGAATATTCTTGGTGCAGAATATGATAATAAGCCAATATTCATAAATGAAAGTTTATCAACTTATAATAGATCATTATTTAACAAAGCTGAGCAAATTAAGGTAGACAAACATTTTTCGTTCTTATGGGTCAGAAATGGGGTTATTTTATTAAGAAAAAAGGAAGGGGTAAATCCCATAAGAATTTTGTCTTTTGAGGGTCTAAAAAATTTATATTAAATTATGGTTAATATACAAATGAATCAAATTGAATTTCCTTTAAATAGTAATTAAACTTCCTTCTACAAATATGAGATAGATTTTTATTGTGTAGTATGTAACGCTAATGTATTAGAAAACAACTGGTTCATTATTCACCAAAATATTAAATGCATGCGTAAAAATTTTCATTTATTTTTAACACATTTGGATTCATTCCCAAAAAAGCCGGATTTAATTTTTCTCTCTGAAATATGGAATTATGACCATGAAAAGAATTATTTTAATACACCTGGATACACATTTTACCATAAATGTAACAATTCATATGCAGCGGGTTGTAAGGGGGGTTTTTGTATATTTATAATAGTTTAAATGAGAATTGTGAGATCTGCATCTGATGGTGTCTGATGTGATAAAAGTTTCGTGCTTTAGAGACGATAACAAATTGGTTTTTATGTGCTTTTATAGACTTCACAAAAAAAGTAACAATGTTTTCGTTGATGGGTTATCTTCCCCTTTGTGTGACGAACACTCAAGAAATTTGTTCATTATAGGTGATATGAATATAGACATTTTACAAGAATCTGTAGTAGTGGAAAGATATCTTACGTTAATACCTGCGAGTGGGTTGGTCTTGTATCAATGATCCAACAAGGACATCTGGTAGTACTCAAACTTGTATTGATCATATTGTAAAATGTTTGTGTGGGTACAAATAATAGAACTTATTCTTTTCAATACAAATCCCTTTATTCAGTACAGTTACAATTCACTATTTAATTGTTTCTCTCAGTACAATCCAATTTCTCAACCACTTATACTTTTCTTATCTTTTACTTAAACCACTTAATCGCTTCTCCTAATTAACACTTCAAATTACACTTTAGAACTGGTTTGCATACCTTCGGGATGCTGGTATTTATACTCGAATGACATGCGAGGGGTGTTCAATATATTCTCGGTATCGATATGAAGGAAAATGCGAATTCAATTTAAATTGTTTTTATTTTTCAATATAATCTCCCCTAACATCAATGCATTTGTTACATCTTGAGATAAGCTTTTTTAAACCCTCAAAAAAATAAATTTCATCTTTCTCTGCAAAATACCCATTTATTGCCGACTTGAGTTCTTCATCATCCGAAAATCTTTTTCCACGAAGACATTTTTTCAAATCCGGAAACAGGAAATAATCACTAGGGGCAAGGTCTGGACTATAGGGTGGGTGTTGGATTTCTTCGAAACCACAATCTCGCGCGGCAGCCTTGGAAACTCGCGCCGTGTGAACAGGAGCGTTGTCATGAAGAAGCAACACACCCGCTGCGAGTTTACCCCGACTTTTCTTTTTAATTTCCTCCCGCAAATTATGCAAAGTTGAAGCGTAGGATGTGGCGTTGATGGTTTTACCTTTTTTTTGTACTCAATGAGCAAGATTCCCTTTGAGTCCCAAAAAACTGTGGCCGGAGTGACTTTGAACTTCTTCGGGGGGTCTGTTCCTTTTTTATGCCACTGCATGGACTCTTGTTTGCTTTCAGGGTCATAGTGGTGGACCCATGTTTCATCCCCAGTAACAATTCGATCCATAACACCGTCCGCGTTCTCACTACACATCTCCAAAAGCTCTCTACAGCATGCGATTCTCACTTTTTTCTGAGGCGCTGTGAGCATTCGTGGCACCCACCTTGCACTGACCTTTGAGAGGTTAAGATGGTCATGAAGAATGGTGTGAATAGTACCAATTGAAAGCTTGGTGATCTCTGCCATCATTTTCACCTTTATTCGGGCATCCTCAAGAACAAGTTTTTCGACTTCTTTGATGCTTTCTCCCGTACAAGCAGTAGCCGGGGCGCCGGAGCAGGGGTCGTCTTCAATGCTCTCTCTGCCTCTCTTGAACTCACTTGACCACTTTTGCACAGTTGATAATGAAGGTGCGGAACCCTGGTAAACAGCCACCATCTCTTCATGAATATTTTTTTGACCTTTTCCTTGGTTAGTGAGAAATTTAATTATAGTGCGATGCTCAATTTTCACCATCATCGTCTCAGTTGCCATTATGATTCTGTTTAAATAGAGATAAAACGCGAATTAATAATCACATTTATATGAAATTTTACATGAACGCACTAAAATAATAGTATTACTTGATAAATAAGTCAATTTATATATACAACCACAGCTTCACCCCGATACCGAGAATATGTTGAACGCCCCTCGTACTTCGAGAACAATCCTCGCCATCCAGCGTCCCATACAATTTCCAATTTGCTAGAAGATTCGATTCCACTCTCCAGTCGAGACTTTGTTATTCCAGTATCGAAATCTTCTGGTCTTCGAGTATCGACATTTTCTGCTAGATGTCTCTGGTCACATTTAAGTGGTTATCACATTGCTCCCTCCCTACAGTTGTTCGTCCCGAACAACTTCGTCATTCAGCATCCCGTTGAAATGACACATTCTATCCAAATGGACCACTTTCAATTTTCCTCGATCCCCACGCTGGATCCGGTAGACAACGTTATTAATGCGGGTTATCACCTTGTATCTTCCCAGTCCTGTTGCAATTTTGGTGATTTGCCTTTCTTACGCTGAGGATTATACAGCCAAACCAGATCTCCTTCGTTGAAACCGGAAGATTTCGCCTTGATATCGTTCCTAGTTTTCATGCGGCTGCTTGCTAGCTTCATCTTTTCTCTGGTGTCTTCATGCAATTTACGAATCCTGCTGCGTAAGTCATTCACGTACTCGTTCACCTCTTTGGGCTCCGTCGGTGGAGATCCGAATTTTGCTTCACTTGGCAACCGAATTGTTTGACCAAATAAGATCTCGGATGGTGTGTGCCCTGTTGAACTATGGACCGCGTTTCGGTAGGCCATTTAGAAGAGGGGTATGTGTCGATCCCAATCCCGCTGGCAGTTGCTGACAACCTTAGATAGATGCTCATTCAAGGTCCGATTGAATCGCTCGACCATTCCATCAGATTGAGGGTGTAGTGGCGTTGTCCTTGTCTTTCTTATTCCCAAATATTGGCATATTTCCTGGAAGACTTTTGATTCAAAATTTCGCCCTTGATCAGAGTGCAGCTCCATTGGGACCCCAAATCTGCTCACCCAGTTGTTGAATATCTGTTCGGCTACGGTCTTAGCCTCTTGTTTTGGGATGGCAAACGCTTCCGGCCATTTACTGAAGTAATCCATGACTACGAGGGTATATCGGTTTCCATTAAAGGTTTCGGGAAACGGCCCAGCGATGTCGATGGCTATTCGTTCGAAAGGTGCTCCGACATTGTATTGTTGCATTTGTCCATGTGGCTTTACTTTTGGACCCTTGATAGCCGCACATCTTATGCACTTTTTGCACCAATTCTCGACATCTTGTTTAGCGCTTAGCCAATAGAAACGTTCCCTTACCTTTTCCAACGTCTTGTTTATTCCCAAATGGCCTCCTGAGATTCCGTCATGTATTTCATGAAGTACTTTGTTGACTCTGGACCGTGGCACAATTAGCTGGATACGAGATGTTGTCCCATCTGCACTTTCCCATTTTCTCTTCAGCAATCCATCTTGCACAAAAAGCGAGTCCCACTGTGCCCAGTATGCCTTAAGAGTTTGGCTCCGATCTGATATCTGCTGCCAGCTTGGTCTTTCCTCGTGTTCCTTCCAGGCCAATATTGGTTCGATATCATTGTCTGCCTGTTGGGAGGAACGGATTTCGTCTATACTCCAACCCTCTATTGGCTCAGTCCTGATCATTTGGATAGTTGCCTGTTCTTTTGCTTCTTTACGATTGCAGTGTTCGCATTTTACTCCGCACGGTCGACGAGAGAGAGCATCAGCATTTGAATGGAGTGTTCCCTTGCTGTGTTGCACTTCAAAGTCGTAGCCCTGCAACTGCTCGATCCATCTTGCAACTTGGCCTTCAGGGTTCTTAAATTGGAGTAGCCATTTCAGAGCTGCGTGGTCTGTCCGGAGAATGAACTTTTGTCCATAGAGGTACTTATGGAAATGCTTCGTAGCCAGAATTAAAGCCAGAAGCTCGCGCCGGGTTACACAGTAGATCCGTTCAGGTCTGGAGAGTACTTTGCTGTAATATGCGACCACTTTCTCTTGACCGTCATGAACTTGGGAGATCACAGCTCCGACCCCAACATTGCTAGCGTCTGCGTCCACGATGAACATTTTTCCGGGCGTGGGCTAACCCAAGATGGGGGCATTGCACAGCTGTCGCTTCAGTTCTTGAAATGCTTTTTCGCATTCTCCAGACCACCTGAACTGTCGGCCTTTTTCCGTCAGTTGATGCAGGCTCTTTGCAATGCCAGCAAAATCCTTTACGAACCTTCTGTAATACGTGGCGAGGCCCAAGAAGCTTCTCAGTTGGTGTTTATCTTTTGGAGAAGGCCAACTTTTCACGGCTTCGATTTTGTCAGGATCCGTTCTTACTCCTTCCGCTGATATAATGTGACCCAAACAAGGCACACTTTTCTGGGTTGAGCTTTAAATGAGCACTTCGTAGCCTCTCAAACACTTCTTTTAGATTTTCGCGGTGCTCCTTATACGTCTTACCTATAACGATAACGTCGTCCAAAGATACTAGGCAGGTTTTCCAGGTGAGTCCTTGCAATGTTCGTTCCATTAGTCGCTCGAAGGTGGCCGGAGCGTTGCACAGTCCAAACGGCATCACTGCAAACTGCCAAAGACCGCTTCCTGTAGTGAAGGCAGTTTTCTCACGATCCGCACGATTTATCTCTACCTGCCAGTAACCGCTCTTCAAGTCAAGTGTTGAAAACCATTTCGCTCCAGAAAGCATATCCAAAGTGTCATCGATTCTCGCTGTCCTTTTTAGTGACATCATTGAGACGTCGGTAGTCTACACAAAATCTCGTGCTGCCATCTTTCTTCTTCACCACTGGAGATGCCCACGGACTTTGCGATTCTTCAATCACTCCCTCAGCTTTCATCTTCGACATCATTTCGGTAACTTCTGTTTGCTTTGCCAATGGAAGACGCCTTGCAGGTTGACGGATTGGTCGAGCGTCTCCGGTGTCAATGTGGTGTTGAACAATATGCGTACGTCCATATTCTCCTTCTTGTGTAGCAAATATATTAGCGTACTCACCGATTAGTTTTTCTGCCAGGATTCGCTGATCTTCGTCCAGATTACAGAGGCTGAGAATTTTGTTCTTGATTTTTATGCTCTGAACTGTTGTGACCGGTTTTGTACCCTTTTTTTCCGTTGTGGTCGATATAGCCTCAACAGGTACGCATTTTCCCACTATCTCCCCCTTTTTCACCTTTACACTGAATGCCTTTGGATTTAGAATCCTTACAGGGACCATGTTGTTCTTTGGCTCCACTAAGGTCTTTCCCACCATGAAGTCTCTTTTCTTTTCTGGCTCCATCAAATAGAATCGGTGGCTACCAGGACCACCTTCCACTTTTGCCCACAAAATTGCTTCTGACGAAGGCTCTAGACTCTGATTGCTGCAGATGACGACATTTGAGACTGAGGTATTGGCGTTTCCGTATATCATTGGTATCTCCATGTTTCCGCATTTCAGGGTTTGTGCCCCCAAGTCGACTACAAGTCCATGTTCTCTCATGAAGTCTGTACCAATGATGCACTCGTCACATATGTCAGCTACCAGAAACGCGTGAGTGAATGTTATTCCGGCCAATTGGATTTTTATGCGGACTTCACCATATACCTTAATCGTTGCTCCTGTAGCTGTTCGCAAGCTGCAACTGCTAGTGTTATGCAGCCAAGACTTCTGCACAAGATTCCTCCTGATGATTGAGGCCGTGGCACCGGTGTCTATTGTTGCCATCCATTTTTCTTTTCCACTGACTACTTCTACTAGAAGGCTTTCGTTGCATCGTTTTGCCAGCGAGACTTGGATGATGGTCCTGGGGCCGTCGACTCCTGCTACCAACTTCTGCCCCGCGAAGTTGGTGCTTAAGCATTTCCCGACTGATGGCTTCAGGAAGGTTGACCGGCTTCTTGATAGCTGTTTCTGCGGGTTTCTTCCTCTATTTGCTTGTCACCACAGTGAGGGCAGTCTTTTCGTCGCACCGGTTCTTTACACTGCCTTTGAAGGTGTCCTATTTTATTGCAATTCCAGCAGCGCATTATCCGTCTATCCCGTCGAGTATCTCGTTCCTCGGCACTAATTCTTGTGCAGGAGCATTCGATAGATGTTACTTCCCTGACGAAATGTGTTCCCCTGGAAGCCTGATTGGCTGCTTCCATCGCCAGAGCGAAGGCAAGTGCTTCAGCAAGGGTTCTTTTCCCGGCCATCCTTACTGCTGACTGTAGCTTCGAATCTGCAATTCCCCTGATAAATGCATCTTTTGCCATTTCGTCGATAATTTCCTGGCCTGCGGTGGGGTATGACAGATGTGCAAGTCTACTCACGTCTGCTTGGAGCTGCTGCAGTGTTTCTCCTCTTTGCTGCGTTCGGCTTTGCAATTGGACCTTGTAGACCTCCTGCATGTGGCTATCCCTAAACCGTTTCTCTATAGCCTGTACTAAAGTCACATAATCTTTATGCTTTTCGATGTCTACTGTTTGCAACAATTCTGCTGCAGGACCGTGCAAGGCCATTGTTAGGGCAAAGCACTTTTCCTCATTGTCCCAGTCGTTTGCACAGGCAGCCATTTCAAACTGCTTCTTATAAGTAGACCATGAGGTCTGGCCATCGAATGAGGGAGGCTTCAAATCTTTTCTCCTTGGACCGCTTAAAGAACATTCTCGCAGTTTCTGTTTTCGCACTGTGTCGAGCTCTTTTGCCAATTGCTGAACTTTGCTGTCCATTTCTTCGAATTTTTCACCAACATTCTTCTCTATTCTATCAAATTTGTCTTCAACGTTCTTCTCTATTCTTTCAAATTTGTCATCGATTTCTTCGAATTTTTGCTGGAGAATGTTCTTTTGTTCTTCTAGATTATTCTTTTGATCATCCATTTTCTATTGAAGACCGTGCAGATTGTTGGTTTGTTCGTTGAATTTTTGTTCAATGCTGCTCTTCTGCTCTTCTAGATTTTTCTTTTGTTCGTCGAGACTGCTCTTCTGTTCGTCCATTTTTTGTTCCAGACTATTCTTTTGTTCTTCCAGATTTTTCTTTTGTTGGTCGAGACTGTTCTTCTGTTCGTCAATTTTTAACAAGAGGAGTTGCATCATCGCAGCCATGTCATTGCCGGTACTTGTCTGTTCATCCTCGTCAACATCAAAGGAATATGCATCAGGATCATGTCCCTCGTTGTTCAAAGCCTCCTGAAGACGGAGCACCAGGTCACTTTTTCCTCCACTGGCGCTGAGGCTTCTCTTGTTCAACTCGGATTTGAGTTGGACGAGGGTCAACTGCAATAGTTTTCGACCCATTCTAGCTTTTTCAAATAGTCAGAAAACACCTTTTTTTTACACACAATAAGTCCTATCCCACTTCTGACACCAATGTAAAATGTTTGTGTGGGTACAAATAATAGAACTTATTCTTTTCAATACAAATCCCTTTATTCAGTACAGTTACAATTCACTATTTAATTGTTTCTCTGAGTACAATCCAATTTCTCAACCACTTATACTTTTCTTATCTTTTACTTAAACCACTTAATAGCTTCTCCTAATTAACACTTCAAATTACACTTTAGAACTGATATGCATACCTTCGGGATGCTGGTATTTATACTCGAATGACATACTTCGAGAACAATCCTCGCCATCCAGCGTCCCATACAATTTCCAATTTGCTAGAAGATTCTCCAATCGAGACTTTGTTATTCCAGTATCGAAATCTTCTGGTCTTCGAGTATCGACATTTTCTGCTAGATGTCGCTGCTCACATTTAAGTGGTTATCACAATATTTTTGCTAGGTTGGATCTAAATGCCAAAGTTTCCTTAATAAATACAATACCAGACTATACAATTGTAATAATAGGTGTTTTTGGTAGATAGAGGGTGGAAGATAGGAAGAAAATGGTTTGAATGTAAATATGGGATTATAGAGGGCGTTGGAGATGAGAAGATGACAGGAAACTAGGATGTGGACCGGACTGGGAAAGGAAAGGAAAAGGAACGGAAAGGATGTCTAGGAGTGAGGAGCGTGACATGCTTGCGAGGCACGGCTAGGCTCGCCGGATGGGGCTGGTTCTTGTCCTCACTCCTTGACAGGACCTACTACAACAAAAAAACATAAATCATGCCAATTCAAAATACAAACATTTAAAAACGGACGGAACTTACGATGCTGAGGGGCGCTGCGGTGTTGCTCAGCGCTGGCCATTTCCCTCCCAACCTGGAAATCCGGTGGCTGACTTCAGGATTTCCCCAATGAGCGGATATCGTCTCATCCTCTCACATCATCACCAGCCGAAATCTACTTACCTATGACACTCCCTGAAAAATTTTCTTCTAGCTGCACATGATAGCGCCTGCTTGCACGCTATTATTTTTCGACAAAAACAAAAATTTTTTTTTCTGCTCTTTTATTACAGTATACCTTTCGGCTCTACAGTATTCAAAGCCAGATTATTGGTACATTTGTAAGGGACAAGGGTGTATTTACTAATTAATATAATACAAAAAAGCCCCTTTTTTTATATATATATATTTTTTTCTACAAAGAAAACTAATCTACTTTCTCTAGTACAGACCTGCCTCAAATTTGAGCTCAGATTCGAAGGGTATAAAATTTTTTTTTTTTTTATGGCTAACTTTTACGACAAAAAAAATATATATGTACATAAGTGTAGCTGTCTTCTAGCACTAAGTATACAATACAATAAATACAATATAAATCTTAATTAATAAATTATAACAGTTACACTAACACTAAAACTAACATTAATATATGATATAAAAAAAGTTAATAATTATTTTACTTTTTTTTTTTTTATAAGTTGTTGGCCTGCTGGACCGCGAAATAAGGAGAAACAAGGAAAAAAAAACAAAAAAGGTGGCGATCACGGTATCTTATTTATTTATTTTTTGTTTTTTTTGCCGTGATCGCCCCGTTTTCACTTCTCTGGTTATGTGAGAAGGTCGCTAGACTCTTCGCTATTTTTATGTAGCGTACCGCAACCACAATTCTAAATTTAAATTTATGCTTTTATTACTTATGTATATCATAAATCACTTATGGTTAGCACTCACCCTTTTCCCTTTCTCTTCGAAATGTTCCGCCAATCTTATTTCCTTTCTTTATGATGGTGTTTAATGCGAGTGGTGTGTGGTACGCAGTGCCACGTAAAAAGGAAAAAACCAATATAAGTCTGTAGTTGGATGATGAGTGCATTAATCTGTATCCTTTTTTTTAAAAAAAAAACTTACAATATGTCAGGCCAACGTTATTCCCCAATACAAACTCGGCAGCTGTCCAACTGATTGCTGTTATCAGACCTAATCACGATGCTGTCGAAGTTTTTATCTTATCTTGCCAATTGCAATCGACGATGCATCCAAAAATTTACTCCCGATCAGATCTCGTATGCGAGTTCGACAAATTCGCAATTGTCCCACTCCGCCTCGACGACGACACACAGATTCACATCAAAAACTCTGTCGCAAAATCGAGGTGCAAAAACAAAAAAAAAAACTCACGTGACACTAAAATAATCGAAACGACGACTGATTTTCCTTGAAATCTTTTTGGCCACGATCACTGAGAGTGAACAAAGGAAACTGATCAGGACTCGAATTTTTTCGAGAATTATTATGACACAGCATACCACTTCACCACTCACTTAATTTGTTTTGATTGGAAAATCACTGTACTTTATCCGATCGCGTGATGCTTCCAGCTCTCCCAATATATGTCTTCATACTCTGTTATTTATTGTATCATTATTTAGCCACTCGCTCCCACTAACACAGACTTAATCCGTAAAAAAAAAAAGTTATGGTTCTCTTCCGAATAGCTTATTGGAAGTTTTAAGCTATTGCTCCCTACCTTACCCACTGCCTAAAATTGTCGGGTTCCAAGCCTTGCTGGCTTGGCACCACCTCCTTATTGACGTCGAAAATCGAACTTCATTCGAAGTTCGAATTCGTAATCCCACCATCTTGGTTTTTGGTTTGACAATTTTCAAATAAATTAAATTGTTTTGTTTAGATAGAAAGAGGATGTTCCGGTAAGTATTTGGATATGTTTTTATTTTTATTCAACCTAATTTCTCTTTTACAGGGAGATGTAACACAATTACTGATCACAGTTTGACTTGCCTTTTCTTAAAGAGTGATACGATTAAATGCACAAAAAATGTAGTGCCTGATTTTTTAACTCAAAAAACCAACTTTAATTGTTTTAATGCGCGCTTGCTACAGATTTGCTGCGTACAGAGAAAACAATCCTTCTGTTGCATTCGATATATTTTGTAACATTTTAGATTGCCACGTTGAGTTTTGTTCTACAGTATCAAAAAAGAGAAGAGATAAACAAAAAAGACTCAAGCCTTGGATGTCTGATTATTTATTACAGCGAATTGCAGAGAAAAATAAGCTACGGGTAAAATGCAAAAAACAGCCCAGAAACACACATCTGACCAAAATGTATAATCAAATCTGCAAAGAGGTAGCCTCTGAAGTTTCTATCTGCAAAGATAACTATCACATAAACAAATTTCACTGTGCGAAAATTAATATAAGGAAGGAACGGGAAATTGTCAATAACTTGTTCAATAAAAATGTCACTTTTGATGGACCTTCTAAAATTAAGTTGAATAATATTGATATCACTAGTTCAGTAGAAATGGCTAATATCTTCAATGAGTTTTTTATTAGCATTCCGATCATTACTCTTTTTGGTGCTGGTTATGATACAGCGTCTCCGATTTTGTGTTCGGAAGACTGTCATAAGAGAGAAAGTAGTTTTTTCTATGAACCAATCTCTTCTTTTGAGTTATATAGAAGTATAATATTGCTGGAAGATTCGAATTCTGCTACGTTGAATAGTTATGGTTAAATTGGAAAAGTCTGGTCCCAGGGGCTTTATTCTTAATTGGTTCGCTTCATATCTCAAGGATGGGAAACAAATGGTTAAGATTGGGAATTCTTTCAGTGAAACTCGAGATGTTCGGGTTGGAGATCCACAGGACTCTGTTCTTGGTCCTCTATTATTTATAATCTTTATAAATTCTATCTTTAACCAACAATTAAAGTGTAATAACACTTTTTTTGCGTATGATATTGGTTGCGTATATTCAAATGTGTCCATACTGGATTTGATTGCTGATATCAACCATGATTTGGACATACTAAGGCATTGGTTTGGGATGCACAAGCTAGTCATTAGTTATAAAACTAAAATCATGCTTTTTAACTTACCATCACTAGACAGGCACTCTCCTAAATGTATCTTTCATAGTTTTGATTGTAAGAAAATGTGTTTTAGCATTAGTAATTATCTTGCAAATAACTCAAATTCGAAAAACCTGGCATCCTCTTCAAAATGCTTTTCTATTGAAAACGTTAATGCTTTTAAATATCTGGGTTTAACTATTGACAACAAAATGAACTGGAGTATACACACTTCCTTACTAAAAAAATATCTTCTAAAAGTTACATATATTATGTATCACTTAAGGAACCTATGCTTCCAGAAACTTTTAGAAAAAGATTTATTATATGGGCTCGTATGTTGGGGTGGTACTTATAGCAATAGTTTACATAGTTTTTGTTTGTTCTTTAAATCAAAGATACTTCCGCTGAAACATCTTTATTTTTACAAAGTTTTAAAAATATTTTACTTAAGAAGTGGAAACTTATTAAATCAGAATTTAACTACCTATGGACTTCGCAGCACGGAACAATGTCTTGCTAATATTCCACCACATAATACTCATCGCTTTTTAAATTTTTACACTTCAGTAGCACCCAGACTGTTTAACAAGTTACCTTTTGAACTTCGAAGCATAAAAAAAATCGTTTCATTCAACAGAAAAATTAAAAAGTGGCTATTTAGGTTTGAGTTCAATGAAATGAACAACTTAATAAAAGTAATTATATAGCGTAGCTTTTACTTAAGAAGAATTCAGCTTTTTTTTATCTAAAGCACTAAATTTACAAGTAAAACGTTATCAGCTTATATAATCTTAATCACCCCACAACAATTGTATTTATCTTAAGTTATAAATTTCTTTAAATTGAATTAATGCATCCGTCACTAGTTTTTGTTTAACTAAAGGATGTATCGTACATATATTCCTCAATGTAAATTGATGTAATATCCTTAAGTTTATGTATATATTGTTAATTATGTGCTCAGTGCTTGGAATTAGTGAATTGAATTGAAAAAATTTAAATAGAATCTAAGACCTGGGACAATGGTTATAATAAAAGAAATGAATGCTCCACCTATGCGATGGAAACTAGGAAGAGTAACCGAAGTTGTTAAGGGAAGCAACAATCTAATCCGAGTGGCAACTGCTAAAACAGAAAATGGCAGATATCAAAGAGCCATTCACAATCTATGCCCATTGGCATAGATAGGACCGAGTCGAACGCCGTCGAGTGCACAACTCCACCAGTGCACTCGTAATACTGTTGTGTGCTGTGCAAAAAAAAAAAAAAAAAAAAGTGCAGTGCAGTGATTGAAAAGCAAAATATCACACAGTGCGGGTATCCCACCTCACTCGCTCCTAGTCGAAGTACTGTTGCTTGCACTCAGTCACTGCCGTTACTGTATTTACCAAACGGTATGGGCAGTGGCTGAGTTTATGTAACAACTGATGGATAGCGGGGTTGTGAGTAAAAATTTTGTTGGTGCACTGTTTCATATTGTTGTAAGGGCATAACACCTACAACAATTTGATTCGGTAAACCAACGTCAGAATTTCCACTTCGCAGCCTTGCTTAGTATCGTCGGTGTTTGTGTTTTCTGTGTTTGTCTGTGATTATGACTAGGGAATTCAGGGTAGACGTAGCCAATATACGCGGGCTAAAAAGTAATCACTTTTCTGCGTACGTCCACGTCTGTAAGTACAGACCAGCTGTTTTGGCACTTTGTGAAACACAGGTAGATCCCCGCCCACACCTCTCAGATCATTCTGATCTGAAGCTACCTGGCTACGAACTAGTGCCATTATTCTTCTCTCACCTCGGTCTCTCCATTTATGTGCGTAGTGATGTAGCTTACCAAACTCCACCACAATGTGATCCATGTTCCAATCCGGAATTCAACTTCATGTGGTTAAAATTCCATCTCCGTAAGCAAATTATACACTACTGCTTTATTTATAGAAGCCCCAAACTGGACAGCAATTCAACCTTTAACGAGTTTGGTGCGCTGTCTGACTCCATTCAAAGAATTGTATCCCTGTATCCTCATACTGAAATCGTTATTACGGGCGACTTCAATATACACAATTCTGGGTTGCTTCGACATTCTGGACAGACAACACCCGAAGGACGGTGTGTTGAGATCTTCGCTGCGGAAAACAACCTAACGCAGCTTGTAAATGAGCCCACGCGAATACCAGACGTTGATAGTCATACCGCCAACACCCTGGACTTGTTTTTAACTTCTCACCCTGATAAGTACACCATTGATGTGCTCTCCCGTCTAGGCTCGTCGGACCATTGTGTCATATCAGCTAATTTCTCGTACACCGACCACACAGTTAGAGAAAAAATTCCTAAAAGAACCGTATGGCAATACGAGAAAGCCAACTGGAGCGGTCTTAACAGCTTCTTTAAGAATTTTAACTGGTCGTTATGCTTCCTCGATAACGACGTGGATGCCGCTGCTGATATGATTACAGACACCATTCTCTTTGGAATGAGATCTTTTATTCCTCATCGGATGAAGAGTATCAAACCAAAAGAAAAGGCATGGTACGACTCGAGCTGTAAAGAGGCCGTCAGGGTTAGAGAAATGTTTTTTCGATCCTACAAGACCAACCCGACAGAGGAAAACCGAAAAAAGTTCAAACGAGCCAGAAATGACTGCAACGCCTTTCTTAAGCGTGTGAAATTCCTATACGACCAAAAACTGAGGCAAAAAATACTGCAATGTCCCAAAGGCAGTAAAAATTTTTGGTCGTTCGTCAAAAACATTAGAAATTCCGCCTCATCCTCCATCCCAACGCTCATTTACAATGACATTCCAGTTGTCAGCTCTTTGGATAAGGCCAATCTGCTTGCTGTACCCTTTGCGGCCAGCTCAACACTCCCAGATTGTGCTTTGTCTCCGCCTACATTTGAGTGCGTCGAATCTTCAATGGGGCGAATCTATTTTCGCACTCGTGTAGTAGCAAGAGTACTTAAAGATCTCAACATACATAAATCCGCTGGTCCAGATGGTATATCTCCCCTTCTTCTGAAGAGGTGTTCTTCCTCGCTGGCAAAACCACTGCGTAAGCTTTTTCATCAATCCTACACTTTAGGACTCTTCCCGAGCAGATGGAAAACAGCATTTGTCCAGCCCGTCCCTAAAAAAGGCGAATCATCTTCTCGCTCCTCCTACAGACCCATTGCACTTACGTCCCTTCTTTCCAAGGTCATGGAAACACTGATAAGTCGTCATCTAATGAAATATCTCGAAACACGAAAACTTCTCAATGACCGGCAGTACGGTTTTCGTAGCAACAGGTCCACTGATGATTTGATGGCATGTCTCACAGAAAAGTGGAACCAAAACGTACATCAATCTGACGAAAGCAAGATAGTTGCACTTGATATTTCTAAGGCATTTGACAGAGTTTGGCATCAGGCTCTTTTGTCGAAAATGCGTGCATTTGGTATCGACGACTCTCTTCTTCAATGGATTAGAAATTACCTTTCGGAACGTTCAATTCAAGTTGTCTTGGACGGTTTCAAGTCTGATATTCACAAAATAAATGCTGGTGTGCCCCAGGGCTCTGTTCTGTCACCGACACTCTTTTTAATTTTCATTAACGATCTCTTGTCTGCTACTTCTAATCCAATATATTCCTTTGCTGATGACAGTACTCTCTGCTTTTCATATTCGTTCCCGGACTCACGGCCCTGCTCTTCGGCTGTAGTACGAGAACGGCAGCGTATGCTAAGCTCATTAAATTCCGATATCAACAGCATAACCAATTGGGGAACTATCAATAGAGTGGAATTTAATGCTTCCAAAACACAATGCTGTCTGCTGTTTTTAAAGCGAAATTTAAACACCCAGCCATTATCTATGAATGGCACTTGCATCGTCGAAACCGAAAAACTTTCCATTCTCGGTATGTGTGTCAATGACAACTTACGTTGGAATGACCACATATTTGATGTCGCCAAAAATGCTGCGAAATGTCTAGGTTTCCTCAAGCGATGTAAGAAATATTTTACACCCTCTGATCTGGCCTCAATATATAAGGCATTCATCCACCCAAAATTGGAGTACAACTCCCACATCTGGTCAGGTGCTCCTAAAACATCTCTGCACCTGCTAGATACGATTCAAAACCGTGCGATAAAACTTATTGACGATACTAATATCAGTCAATCAATAGACACCATCGAACACCGACGAAATGTCTCGTGTCTCACTTTGTTTTATCGCTATTTCCACCACCAGTGCTCCACTTAAATCGCCAGTAGCATTCCGCCCATTCAAACTTTCAACCGTAGCACCCGTCTCGCTATGAATGCTCATCAGTATACCCTCAAGCCCATTTTCGGACGTACTCTAAAATATCGTGATTCGTTCCTAAGCCGTACAACTCGCTTATGGAAGGCCCTGCCGATCTCTGTATTTCCTGGTCGTTATAACTTGCAAACATTTAAAAACAATGTACATCGGTACCTCTCTTTTCTTCCTCCCTAAATTTCCTTTGCCTGCGCTGTGTACAATCACTTTAAGGGTACTCAAACCCCTTGAGCGCTCGCTCATTATAAAAAAAAAAAAAAAAAAAAAAAAAAAAAAAAAATTGGCAATAGAGGACTCTGCTGAAAATATTTATGACGATACAAGACTAAAATCAATTGAAACCAGTGCGTGTAAAGAAACAAATTCAGGTTGGAAAAAATTTAACTTACCTCAATATGTTATCGTGATGTCTGGCACAGACAAATGAACAAGTTGCGGTGACAAAATTAGACAACGGCATTGGTATTTACTTCGAATACATTGGTGAAGTAAAAATAATAAATGCCTTCTGGAACATTTATATTTATTACAATTTAACAACATATTGGTTTGAATTTAAGGAAATAAAATCACATCTTAAGCTACTAGATGGAATATGCACAGAAGATATGGCTAACAAAGCTTATTGCAGACCCTTTAACATCGAGTTACGGTGATAGAGCTCAACAATGAGCTGCTGCATAGGTCCCAAGAATCAAAATATGAAAAAAATAAGAGTGGCAAGATCTCCGTTTGACATTGTTGGAACACTAGCACATAGTTTGTTTGGAATTTTGGATCAGGAAGATGCTAATCGAATCGAAGAACAAATAGCTTTAGTCAAAAAAAAAATAAACACCATGCAGAATATCTTTTAAAAAGGCAGCATTCCATATCAGACTCTATGGTCAACATTTTAAAAAGAAACACCTTAGAAATCCAACAACAATTTAAGGCTCTTCATCATTATTTAATGAGAACAATTGATGGAATTCAATCAAAGCAAACGCTGTTCGCGCAAAAACATGAATTGACAGCTCTTACTTCATATTTAATATTGATTATCACAAATTTTTAACGGATTCAGGAAGTATAATTGGACGTTATGTTAGACTTTAATCATGCTAAAATAAATCCAAAATTGATGGCACCAAGACAATTTAGTGAACAGTTGCAGCTGAGTGATAATTCACTTCCTCCAACACTACGATTGCCAAAGGAATCTACAGTAGATATGTACAGAATGGCTTCAATCAAAGGCCGTCGTTTAAACAACTCAATCGTTTTCCAGATGCGGCTACCCATAATAAATGCTGAAGAATTTCAACTCTTTAATTTGGTCAAAGTTCCTATACTGCATGAAAATTTAAGTTATATGGTCGACATATCTACTTCATATCTTGTAGTTTCGATGAACAGAGATAAGTTTTTCCCAGAAACAGCAATTAAGTTGGCATCATTGAAGTTAATATCACCCAAAAATTATCTATGTAATCAGTTCCATCCAACTAATACGCAGCTAAATAAGATGAACGACTGTGAAATGGATCTTCTGAATCATGTTCAAAACGATTTATCTCGATGTCAAGTTAATGAAGTTAATTCACTGGATCAATGGGTAGCTCTCAGCAGATCTAATGGATGGATTTTTTCGGTAGCATCTGGCGTAACAGGTCATCTTATTTGCGAAGGCAGGACTACAAGAATACACATTCAGGGCAATAGTTTGCTGGAGTTCGGTAAGACATGTACACTCAAACTACCATATCCGAGTCTCAACGGTCAACACGAGTACAACTATTCTATCAAGAAATCATTCATTCCGAGCGCAAACATCAGCAACTGGATATTTAAAAGAAATGGAACAACCATTTCTACGACTTCAATACCACCCGAGGCTTATGACATTGATAAGAAACAGCTTGATGATCTCAGTACCAGAATTGAAGAGGTTATGAACCAAACAAAGGCGTTTCCGATATATCCGTCTTGGAGCACGCATGACTATCATCACTATGGGTTGACATGGCTTTTAGCTGGTGACATGTTTGGGATGGGCATTTTATATTGGTTTATTATAGGAGACCAAAACCAGCACCGAGACGCAGAGTTCCAAGTTTTGAAGTGAAACCTTAATTTAGAATCTATGTACTATAGTTAAAAATGTAAAATATAGAAAATGTAAATATACTTACTGATATCATAAATTTCAATGAAGACAACTTAGTTAAAAATTAGAGAGTTAAGAACCCTCTAAAGGGGGGAGCATGTTATGCAAGAACATAATACGGCAGAATACCTGCCTAACAAAAAGGCAAATGTTATCAAGCTACAATTTAATCAGGTACACATTACAGGCGTGAGATCAGACGTAAGCAAATTGAAATGCGATAACCATGAATTACAAATTCTGAATCTGGTAGCACGTTTGAAACATGAACTATTTGTGTCTATGATAAAATTGTAAATTAAAAGTTTAGTTCCAACAGAACCATCAACCAGTAAAGTAATTGTTTCTTTTCATTCAGCTGTTTTATTTTTCCTTATTATTTGTAACACATACCTTGCACTGGAATTGATTAAAATTTGTTACGGCGTGGTATGCCTTAGCTGCTGGTTGCGATTTTGGGCATAGCTTAGTGATTGGCCCAGATGTAAATTTTTGTATTACAGTTTCTAGTGTCCGGAAGCGCGTTTCTAAAAAATCAGTGAAGTCCTTCCACGTAGGAAGATCCGTGTTGTTGCCCAGTTTTTCTTCCCATAGATGTTGCGTTGAGGTCGGCTGCTTTTGCGTCATGACATATATGATAATTACGTGAATCCACTGGTAAGTCCAGATTTTTGAGTTCTTGCCTTCAAAAGTTCCCGTGCCTTCTCATAATTCCCTGCGTCTAGTGCCAAATGTTGAAGAAGTCTTGCCGCTTCTCCTGAGAGACTTTCCTTCAGCTAGTGGAGCTTCTGGATGCCTCCAAGTGACGTGTTGCTATGAATAAGCATAACACCCAAAGAACTCAGGAATATTGATTTTAGGGAAACGTATATCTTTGCTCTGAGAAATATTTGTAGCCAACGTTGTTTCATAAAGAGAAGTTTGCGCGCCAGAATACCTATCTAACCCACCAAAGAACTTACACCTAAACTCAAGGGAAGATTCCCGAGTTTGTTCCATAATTGAAATTAATTCCAGGTTTTTCTTTTCTTCCAGTTTTTCAATGCTCCAGCCTGCTTCGTAGTGCCGTTTGTTGACGCTAGATTCTATTCCAACACCAAAAATTTTTAGTACGACGGGATTCGCCCGTTTTCTTAAAGTTGGCGAAGTCTCTCTTGACTTGCACCAAAACATCAGTAAGGAGATCAACAGACATTTCAATTATTTCATTTATTTATTATTTTTTATGTGAGTTATGAACAATTACAATATTATATAAAAGAGTTGATAATCACTTTGTGTTCTTCTTTTCAGTGTTTTGTATGGATGTATGCTGCTTATGGTTCTGCTGTTGCTGCTGATACCGCTGCTGTGGATGTTGATATCGCTGTTAATATTGCTACTGTTGCTGATGGTATTGCTGTTGTTGTTGTTGAAAGTCCTGTCTGCTGATATCGATGGTGTTGTTGCACTTAATGCTGTTTGAGGTGCTTTCTGTCTTTTGCACTGGATCAATGTGTTAATTTAAATTTAAGTTCTTTTTAATTTTTAAAATTTTAATCTTTGTATAGCACACACTTAGATATAGAGATTTTTATGAAATGCACATTATAATACGAGTACATATATTTAAAGTAATTGAAAAAATAACTAAATTGTATTCGGTTCGAAGGGACCAAATGTTCGGCGCTGGTTATTTTGTTTAACTGTGTTGTAATTACTTAATGAGTCGTACAGTAACAACTGTTTTGTTAAATTAAAATGTACTGTCTTAAAAACTGTGTAACGAACTCTTTACTTTAAATAAAACAAAACTGTCCACTTCAACGTTATAAAAAATTATGATTTTATTTTGTGTAAAATGTCTTCCTTTTATGTGAATATGCAGTTTTATCTCATGAGATTTTTATCATAAGTGTGCTTGTTTACATATTTATGTGTAAAGTATTCTATGTTTTTATTTATTTAACATTTTATTGCACAATTTTTAATTTACAACTTTTATCAGCAACAGGAACATTTTTAAAATAGTGAAAAACAAAAATAAACAGCAGCCTTATCTGAAAGAGTCAAGAACTACTTTTCTTACGAACTTTGAAAAAGCAAGCATATCATAGCGTTTCGTGTCATTTAGGCGACGTAGACACAAATATTGTAGTTAAATGCGCTATCCCCCAGCAAATAATTCAGGACAAATCGCTACTCGCGATTTCGTAACTGAAGAAGGCACATAGAGTTATTACTGGAAACTATTGTAAGGAACAAGAAAATCAAGTGGCC
Organism: Volucella bombylans; assembly: GCA_949129095.1. NCBI lineage: Eukaryota > Metazoa > Arthropoda > Insecta > Diptera > Syrphidae > Volucella > Volucella bombylans. The sequence goes on along the minus strand of OX422140.1, from coordinate 274,147,769 downwards.
TAGATAGTGTCAAAAATATATAACTAAAATACTTTCAAAGTTGCAATCAAATACTTAGGGTTTATAATAAACGGATGCTTAAAAATGCAATATTTTCCTGATGAGTGGAAGCTCGCAAAAGTAGTACCAATTGTTAAAGCTGGAAAGCCCTCTGAAATTCCTGGGAGTTACAGGCCAATAAATCTACTAAGCAGTCTAAGTAAAATTTATGAGAAATCTTAAAAGAAAAAATTACAAAATTTATCTGCAATACAAATTTTTATCAAAAAAAACTATTTTAATTTCGATGCTACCACTAACCTCTCACCAGGTTTTTAGAATCTGTAATCATGTCAAACGGAATCGTTCATTAGGAGGAACTACTGGAATGGTTCTGCTGGATATAGATAAGTCATCCGATAAAGTTTGGCATAATGGCCTCATATATAAAATATTTAATTTTCCACCCTACATTTGTAAAATGGCGTCTCTGATCTATTATCGTTTAACTCTGGTGTTCCACAAGGAACAGCCCTTTGTCGAATTTTATATAACATTCTTACTGATTTTCCAAATTTTCAAGATTGTGAGGCTGCTATCTTTACAGATCATACAGCAACTTTTTTATTGTTGAAATGTTAGTTAAATATATGTATGAATATTTATTTATTCAATTTGTTTGTTCGTCTTTTTTTAAGATATTTATTCATTATTTTGCTCATATTTTCTGTTATTAATTTATATATTTTATATGTTTATGTATTTAATTAATTATATACATACGTATTTATTACGTTTACTTATTTATTTACTAATCTTCTTGTTTATTTACGAGTATTTACAAAATGAGAGAATAGGCGACCCGGAAATGCAGCTCTCAGAATTTCGATTGTGGTTTGTACAGTGTGCGCCGTTGCCCCATCCTGTTGGAACCACATGTTATCCAGTCCAAATTCATCCAATTGAAGAAGGAGAAAGTTGTTGAGCAACTTTGCAAATTGCAAAGTAGAATTTACATTTGCCGCCATTTGCGAAAATTATAGCATCTTCGGATAGGGTGATGACTTTTGCGCCACCTACTAGAAAGATATAAATTCTATCAAATTTCTGTATGTAAATTGTGTGATAACAAAATCAATGTAATTTATGTACCAAACAAAATATTGTATCTATCTATCTGTAAAATTCTGACATTGCGGATGATTCACTGTTCTGCTTCCTTTGCAGAAGTTATTGTTGTAACGCTAAATCCATCCATTAGTGCATATAAATTTTACTGATACTAATTAGTGAAGAGTCTATTAAGTATAATGGCCTGTGCGGATATATGAATTCTAATTTTCAAAAACAAATGCCAGGGGATTTATTGTTCCGTTATATGTATAAATGGATACTTGAAACGGCGATAGGGTTTTACGATCTTGGTTCAGCGGAAGGCGGCTTTAAGAGTGCAGTCCGTAATATGAATGTCTAGGGGTGGGTCAACCGTCTGCGCGTGTAGAGCAGTGCCAGTTGTGGTGGAAAAAGCCCTCATGTAGTCGAGGCAGACCGTGTTTTGGAGCCTGGTAAACGCACGGAGTTCATCTAGAGATTTGGAGTGTTCAGTTGGAGAATTCTACAATTGCAAAAAAAAAAAACAGTTTTGTCTACGACAGCTTAAATGTTCGCTCCCTTAGGTTAGATTGCACTCTACATTGTCAAAGCAAATATTATGATGCAGCACCTTGGTATTAACTGGGACAGATGTCACTTGTGTTTTACGTAGGTACCTGCCGTAAGGGCTTAAGCCTACGGTGCGTCTTCGCACAAGATATCAAAATACTACGTTGATAAGCGCCCTTCGGGTAGTACAAGTACTACCACATGTACCAGATTCGAAGTCGTGTGTAAAGCACGAACTTCCAATTTGGTGAAGGGTCGAGGCCTATCTAATACCTCCGCCATTCTGTGGGTCATGGCACCCGGTTGCAACGCAACTCCACATCGAGCAAGCCAGATGGTTCAATAGCAATTCCATAGTTGACCACAGGTCGTAGCAAACTACAATATATACTAAGCCATGAGATGTCCAAGCTCCATTCTGTCTACTCTCCCCGCGATTTTGGGTATAAACCTACAGCCACCACGATACTACCACAAGGCAGCCAACTCCTAGGTTAGGCCGGAACTATAGTTCCGGGGGCTCCTCACCTCCCGTGGTACCAGAATATAGCTTTCGGTCGAGCTTCGTAACCTTGAGGTTACTTCCAGTTGGGCACCTCACTGCCCAGGACTGGCGGCCTTACAACCATTTGAAATTTCTAAAATCTACCCGCTAGCTGACTACTGCGCCTTCTATTGAATACCTGTTTTGCAAAACTACGGATTCTTTCGAACCGTACGATATCAGTGATAATTCTACTGACATCGTAGGTCTCACCATTACAGGTGATGCCCATAGCCTGCAAGTTCCTTATGTCAGTGTAATTGGGACACACACATAGAACATGAAGCTAGTCTTTATAAGTGGCTCCACATGAGCAGCTCGCAACCCCGCTAAGCCCGCTCTTATGCAAGAATGCATTAAGAGAGCCATGCCCGGGCAATAAAAAGCCCAGGCTGAGGTTAAAATTCCGTTCAGAAAAAATTTTCATGGTTACCACATCCCTTAGGAAGCGTGTAGCAAGGTTTTACGCTGCTTTTGACTTTTGACAAAACTTACTCACTTCAGCCATTACAGCTCAAGAGAAGTCCATTACGGCAAACTATTCCTGCTTTAGTATTCTCATTTATAACATTTCTAAACTAAAAATAATATCATTTTGGTCAAGATATACTCTTTCATATGGTATATCAAAATCGAAAGAAAATTCCTAGTTCCAGGAGTTTTGCAATACAGAATTTTCCCTAGCGATAATTATATCATGACATTGTTGAAGATAAGAGTAAACAATAAATATCCAGAAGCAGGCGAACTTACTTGTGTATTCACGTTAAGGGCTCAGGACAACGAATTGAAACGGACAATATCCAAATTATGGGCCCTACTCTCTAACAAAATATATCCTGAAGAAAAAATTATTCATAAAACATTCATAATTCATAAACCTCATTATAATTTTTCCGACGGTTATATAATTTGCCGACGGCAAAACAAAATAATTGTCGTACTTAATAACAACGTCACATCTAACAACATCTTTGTCATTCATTATATTGTAAAATGTTTGTGTGGATACAAATAATAGAACTTATTTCTTCCAATACAATTGCTTTATTCAATACAATTACGATTCAGTATCTAATCGGTTATCTCAACCACTTTTACTTTTCTTTATCTTCTACTTAAACCACTTAATTACTCTGATGAACTCTCCTTCATATTTTGGGATGCTCATATTTATACTCCCCTCACATATTTCGAGAATATTCTGGGCCATCTTTAAGCGGACTCACTTATAGATTTACAAATGCAATAGAAACAGAAACATAATTGATGAATGAATACGCAGGTTTCACTGACCCACGCTTGCAAATAACTATTCCCAAAACAAGAATAAGATAAATGCGACTGCTAGGAATAAGCCGGAGGAACTCAGGATCGTATGTCGGATTTTGTGGCGATAAATCTGATTTGGGAATTCCAGCTGTTTAGAGTTAACCTGTTCACTTAGTTTTTGTAGTTTCATTCGATAAATGCTGACATTCGCACTCTTTCACTAATCATCAAATTGTCACTGTCAATTTAGTCAGTAAACTCAACATTTTCATCATGGTAAAGTGCACGTTATTGGGCCATATTTTTCGTCGACGATAACGATCGTCACGTTAGTGTGAATGGTCAGCGTTATCGCGCAATGATTACAGATTATTTTTGGCCCGAATTGGAAGATACGGACTTTTACGACATGTGGTTTCAACAGAATGATGCCACAAGCCACACAGCACACGCTACAATCGATTTATTGAAGAGTAAGTATGGAGAGCGTGTTATCTCAAAAAATGGGCCAGCCGATTGGCCGCCTCGTTCGCGCGATTTAACGCCGCTTAGCTATTTTCTCTGGGGCTACGTTAAGTCATTGGTTTATGCCAACACGCCGACGACGTTGGAAGAACTCAGAGCCAACATTGAACGTGAAATAGCAGCCGTTTCGGCCGAAATGTGCGGCCGAGTCATTGAAAATTGGGTCCAACGAATCGACCGCTAGAAACGTGCCCGCGGTGGCCATATGAACGAAGTCGAGTTCCATTCATAAATGTTTTGATTGTACTTCAAGCCGATAATAAAATTTTTGAAATATCTCAAATGGTTTGCGTTGTATTTAAAAACAAATTGTCAAGTCCTTATTGGAAAACCCTATAGCTTCAAGATCCCACTGCCTATAATTGTGATTAGTGAGGTGTGATAATCATAAAACGCTTTTATCAGTATCTCCTCGTTTATGGCGTAGATCCATTGGTTTGTAAGAGCGAGTTTTGTCCAAACGGCACTAGTTTATAGTTTTTAACTTACATGCCGTTGATGATGATCTATTATTGAGGAGGCTCATCTCGCACATGCTGATATTAGATCCAACTCGATAAATAGGAAGCGATCGGTTGCACTCACCGCCAAGAATGGAATAGTTTTAAATATCGCAAATTCGTCTAATCCGGTCAAAGGTATATCAATTTTGAAAATCACGTGGTTCTACGTAATTCGTCATTCTGTTGACATTAGTTTATATGCTGCAGCATATCTTCTAGCGCAACTGGAAGACGAAGCACTAGCTGATTTTTAATCTTAATGACTTCGTGCTTCAACTGATAAGGCGAAATCAACAGATGGTTAATTCGTCCTTCGTGAGTATCTGATAGAACGTCAAGTATTGATGCAGGAATACGTTTTATGTTGATGATTATCAACGTAGGGTACATCGCTGAAGATGAAAATAATTGCTGAATCTGATACACCCCGTCGGTATTGTTATTTACTCGACTAGTTATCTGCTCTAACTGTACTACGAGTGTATTGTGCGTTTCCACCATACGCACGTGGCTTTGTCTGACTATGTTAAGAGTGGAGTCCAAAATCGACGTGTGGTTTTTGTAATAACATTAACAGATGATCTTTATTTGAGAGTATCTTTTTTATATGTCCCGACATTTCTCCAGCGCATCGGAAGTCAAGAAATCTAGGTTGCGAGTATGCAATGTTACCGCTGATATCCAGTGTTCAACTGTTTTCATTTCTTGAACTCGGCTTGGTGGCAAGTAATAATTTGGACAAGTAACATGATGGACAATTTGCACGCATGTATTCTTGAATGCCATTTGGTTACAGAGGAGATCTGGTGTCAGTGAACTATTCGTCAGAGCTTCAAATCTCCATCTGTACGGCTCAAGATTTTAATAGACGACCAAATTCACATTTGGTGTGTATCAAATTAATAGTTCCTTGCTGTTCAAAATGTAGTATAAGTTGTGCGTTCTTGAATAGAGCAATTTCCACGTTATTTGCTGCTACTATTGGCAATAGTAATAACGAAAGTAGTGCTGCGCTCGAGGAATGTCGCTTCCTTTCTTTTCTTTGTCCCTCTGCTATTTCGGACGATGTGCAGTGATGAATTGACTTTCTTGGCCTCGTTTTATTGAGGATTTAAGAACATGTTATCGAAAGTTAACACTAATGGTGGAAACTTTGTTTAGGACTTTATTTTTTAAAAAAAGCTAGCCTTTATAACTGCGTTTAAGGGGTTACCCCACTCGAGGATTTTCAAAAAAAATCGATTTCTTTTTTATTGCTTTCAATGATCCCTTAGAACCTCAAAAATGAAATCCCAAAAGATTATAGCCGGAAAATATGTCAAAGCACTTGTTTTTCAAAGTATAGTACAAGGCCGCCAGATAGGCCCCTATTTTTGATCCCCTTTTCCGCCTAACGCTAAATTAACCTAAAAGAATATAGACACCACGGACTGCCGTTACGCGCTCTCTAGGCTAAGGGATAAAAAGATATACGAAAATCCGACTCTGTGTACTTTGAGGGAAAAACGAAAACAAGTGTCATGGTCTCCATCTCACAGGAAGGTCTCCCTACGGATATAACTAGTCCCAGGAAACTTTACAACAGGTACCACGAAATCTTCGACACAGTTCCCCAAAAGGTTGCGGATGACCTTGCTACATTCCGCAGCTATGTACACTCTAAAAGAGTTTCTCACCTTCAGCGCAGCGGAGCTCCCCATGACAATTTTTTTCGTTCCTAACTTGGCTTATCTGCCTGCATCTCATCTACGCTCACCTACTCCTCTACGCAACAAACTATCTTACTACCAAAACGTAAGAAGCTTGCGCCCTAAAACTCATGCTGTCTTGTCTTACATGGCCTCTCATGTCATGTAATTTACATGGCCTCTCTTTCGACGTCTATTCTCTTACAGAAACCAATCTGATACCCGACATAAAGAGCCAGGAACTACTCCCATCTTTTTATAATGTTTTCCGAGATGATGATCACTCTCTACCTATGTTTAATAATCCTGCCATCCCCAAATTGATTCTCCATGTAGGGGTGTCCTCTTTGCCATTCACAATAACCTAAACTCTTCTCTCATCGCTTTCTCTTCTTCTGTTAAACTTGACTTTGTTTCAATTAAAATAAAACTTCCCAACAGGTCCCAGTACGTTATGTGTTGCTACATTCTCCCAGTTGAATCTATTGAATCCTACATTATTGCTATTAAAGAAATTGACCAATTAATTGACCTAAGTGATTCCATCGACGATATCCTTATTTTTGGTGACTTTAATCCGCCCTTGCTAAAGTGGATTCCATTGGATGATCACTTATGTTTTAATGCGTCAAACGCTAGTTCGTCCAAGGACTGTTTATTCATTGATAGCATAACTGACTCAAGCCTATGCCAAGTAAGTGGCGTCCCTAACTCCATCGATAGGCAACTAAACCTTATTTTTACTAGTGATCCCATTAACTCCACAGTAACGTTCTGCCCCTTTACCCTATCACCTGCCGACAACTTTCACCTTCTTTTCTTCTCTTCTTTTTCCATAACTCTCCATCCCAGCCCACTTCTTCAACTACCATCTCTTCTTACAACTTCCATAAAACTAATTTTCACAAAATGAAAACCTATCTTAGCAAATGTTCTTTTGATTTTATCCTTATCTGATGCTGTTTCCATTTTCTATAGTGAAATATTTAATTCCATTTCCCTCTACGTCCCCTTTACACGGCATGAAACATGATCTATTTCCCCTCCATGGTACAACAGAAGATTTCGCTTCAAAACAAATTATGTGCAGCTTTTCTTCGCACCAATTCTTATTGTGACTACTCTAACTAGCTTGGAACTTACCTGCAATTCACTCAGCATTATAACTGCCTTTATCAGCGCTTTCTCGACACGGCGCAGACCAACCGTATCAACGATCCTAAGACATTTTATCAATTCGTCAACTACAAAAGAAAATTAGACGGTTATCCCCCCTCTCTCTCGTTCTATAATATATCATCAACCGACCCACATATTGCCAACTCTTTTGCAAACATTTTTAAACAGTCATTTGCGGACAACATCTTCGTACCCGACCCCATCTATTTCAAGTATCTTCCCAATTTCTCCATTGGCCCCTTTCTCTCTCAATCGTTTGATCCCACACTTATAGAAGAAAAGTTACAAAATCTCAATGATGAATTTTTACCCGGTCCAGATGGGCTCCCAGCAATATTTCTCAAAAAGTGTGCCTCCAATTTTTCCCACCCACTTTTGTCCCTATTTTATCTGTCCCTCACACAAGGGGAATTCCGCCAAGTTTGGAAGACCTCTTTCATAATCCCGGTTCACAAAAAGGGGTCAAAGAATGAAATAACCAACTACCGTCCCTTGCTAAGCTTTCTCACATACCTAAAATGTTCGAGAGTTTTTTATATGAAGTTCTAAGCTGTCAGTGCAAGTCACTTATATCACCCAGTCAGCTTGGATTTCTAAAAGGTGGATCAACTACTACAAGCTTAGTTGAATCCGTATCCTTTCTGCCCTAGAAAATGGCAACGAAATCGATGTTATTGCTACAGATTTCGCTAAAGCTAAAGATAAAATATCACATCAAGTGATCCTTTTCAAATTGTCTTCCCTTGGTTTTGACCCCATATTGTTAAAATGAATATCTTCTTATCTGGAGAACTGTTACTATAATGTTCGCTTAGGTCAGCCTTCTTAACCCCGTTTTTAGAAACTTCTGGTGTCCTACCAGGCAGCCATATACGTAGGTCCCCTGTTTTTCATTTTAACTATAAACGATCTTTAAGAGGATTATCAAACATTGCTCTGTATCCATTTACGCCGATGGCACTAAGTTTTGCAAAACTATTTCTTCACCCCAAAATTCTATTCCGCTTCAAGAAGACCCCGATAGGTTTTCCACCTGTTGTCTAAAAAATTGCTTTGAGCTTAATGTCTCCAAATGCCAATCAATGGCTTCGTCTCGTAAGTCCAATCAATCCCCCTCTCGACTTTATTTTCTGCATGATCAACATGTATCCCAGGTTCAATCCCTTCGCGGCATTAGAAATTTATACGACAGAGAGTTAAACTTCCGATAGCATATTTGGTCTAATATTTGGTAACCCTTATGTAACAAGGTCACTTTACATTACCTATCGTGACAGCCTCAAACATACCCATACCTGAATACCCTCGAAAAACGCAAAGACTTACCTGTCATTCTCTTCATTCATCGATTGCTCTCTAGTTCTGTGGACTGCGCTTCCCTTTACAATTCTATTTCCTTCAACACTAACCCTCGTAATTTACGCTTTCTTTCTCTGTTCTACATCCCAACCCACCGCACCTCTTATGTTTCTAACGAACCAATTTCCCGCATGTTCCGTAAGGTCAACTCAAACCTCCCCCTTTTTGATTTTGACCTGAGCACTTCTCGTCTTAAACTTAATCGCCTCCACCATTCCCTTACTCCCTAACCCTTAACTCTTGTTAGTTTTTAAGTCCTAGTTTTTAAGTTAGTTTAAGCTTGCATCAAGCGAAATAAATGGAGGCGTTAACCCCCACCAAATAGGTAGCGAGCCTCTTTAAAATTTTAGATGTGTTTATCTCAAAATTGCATTTTTTAAGTTGGCCGGTTAGGCAAACATGAATAATTTTCAACCAATTCACTTCAAATTTTAAGTAGATTTTTAGAAATACTCGTATATTGTCTAAATAATTACGTAAGATTTTGTTTTATATGGCATAGTTCATTTGCTATTAACAATTTGTTGGCGATTTTTCTGCAAATTTTGCAAGTTTGATTTTGAAATGCGCCATTCGGCCAAAAATTTGCAAGTTTGACTTTGGAGGTACGCCATTCGGCCAAAAATCAATATATCATAAAAATTTTACTTACTTCTCTAGCTGTTGTTATGTAACTTAACACCAGCAGATGAGGTAAACAAAAACAGCACGCGTGAAACCCAATTACAAGAAATGCTGACCACGCTTGCACGCGCGAACCCCAATAACATGAAATGCTGACCAATTAGCTGGTGCAATTAATGGACATCGAACAATTTCCAAAACAGCAAACAACAGCTGAAGCTGAGTTAGGGAAATTAGATTATAAATATAAGAAATTCAATAATTGTTAAGTTAGTTCTAAAGTACAGATAAACAATAAGAGTCAAGGCATTCTGCCTTGTAATTTTTTATAATAAAAGTGGAGCATTTTAATTAACTGGCGCCCAAAGTGGGGTCAGCATTCTGTGCACTATTAAGATAAAGTTTGAGTGGACAACCAAGCCACCAAACAGTGAAGTGAATAAAAGGGTTGACAACCAAACCACTAAACAGTGAAGTGAATAAAAGAGTGGATAATCAAATCACCAACCAAACGGTAAAGTGAATAAGAGAGTGGATAATCAAGCCACCAACCAAACAATAAAGTGGATAAAAAGAGTGGACAACCAAACCACCAGTCAAAGAGTGATAGGGAAAAACAAAGGCCCTAGAGTAGTTTTCTAACCAAACAAAGAAAAAGGAGTTAGGAAATTCTGACAGCCGCCCTAACCAGCAGAAAGCAGCCCAGAACCACCTTAACAACAAATATGAAAGTGTTAAGAAGAAATGTAAGAAGAAGTAAAAAGTATATTACTGTAAGTCAATAATAGTAAGGGAAAAATTAAACCTATCTATCAAGTTGAATTAAAAACTACACTATATTAAAGATTGTGAAAATAGTGAATAGTACATTTATGTTCTAAGTTATAAATTTATATAACATAAATCTGTTTTACCTATAATTGCTTGAACGGGTAATATTATTGATTCCCTGACTGAATAAAACAAATATCTTTTTAAAAAATATGGCAAACCCAAATAACCTAATACGACCAGCTTGTCTGGAATTGCCTGCAGAAAACGTTGCAATTCCTCAACCTCGTGCACCCGTTCTTCGTCCCGCTCCTAATGCTATTAGTGACGATATGATTCGAATAATCACTCAACTAGTGATTGAAACCCTTCAAATACGGGGACGTCAAATTTCCAATTCCATTATGAATCCCGCGTCCAACATCAACAACGATATAGACCGACAGGATACTTAAAATCTATGAACACTTAAAAGATAGCCCCAAATATTATGGGATCTTAGCGGTTATCAGAAATAAGATTACGGGCTACGCAGACGTAGCCCTTGAATCTTATAATACCCCGCTAAACTGGGAAATAAATTTAAAATGTTTTACTCTGCACTATGCAGATAAGAGGGATTTAGGAACCCTCGATTATCAAATGACGATTTTGGTACAGGGCAGTACTACGATCCCTGAATTCTATCAGGCCGTCTACCACCATTTGTCGCTTATCTTAAAAAAGTTAGGATTAATGTATATGATTCAAGGGTCCATGAATAACATGACCCAATGTTACTGGGACAAGGCACTTGACACCTTCGTCAGAAGATTGAAAGGCGACTTGCCTATGTTACTCAGTATCCGTGAGCCTGCTGACCTACCGCAAGCCTTGCACCTATATTTGAAAAATGTCGATTTTCGAACGCAACATGCAAACAATTCACAATCTAGTTTCCGGAAAACATTCCAAAAAACACCGCATCCAGTTACCCGCAAGAGAAACAACTTTTCACATCCAACCCCAACACCAATTCGCGCACCCAGACGTGAATTTCATCCCAAATTACTCCATAACCCTCAGAGTGCTCAACCACCACCGAAATACCATTATCCACAGCAACAACCACCGCCTAATCAACACCCGCCTCCTCCGAAGCCAAAGGACGTAGATCATTCCATCAAATCCCAAAGGGTCAACCACCAGAACCGACCTCGCAACCAACAGTTTGTTCCACAGAAACGCCAACATTCACAGCAGATCCGCCAGCCACACAAACTGCACAGAGTTTACCACCCTGAAGGGCCCGATCCAGATGAGAAGACATCGGAGGAATACGAAAGCGAAATAAATCAAAAAGACCATGACCATGACCAGACATTAACAGACTACATTGACTCAAGAGATGACCCTGAACTTGACAAACGAGAACAAGAACAAGTCGACGATATCTATTTTTTATACTAAGGCCCTCTTCGCTTCCTTACTTTGAACATATCGCAAGAAGCGGAGAGACATTAAGATTTTTAATACACACAGGATCCAATAAAGTTTATATTCAACCCCGTCATATCAGGAACAGTCTCCCGAACGAAACATATTTTTACGTTAAATCAGTCGGTGGGAGCGTTAAAAATACATACCACTCCTTTATTCAATTATTTGGCTATGATATAGATTAAATAAAATTTTTCATTCTCCCCAGCCTTATCTCATTTGACGGAATAATAGGCAATGACACGTTAAGGACTATTTACCCAAATATATCAATACCATTCAAACAGCATATCTCCCAATTAATTAATAACGCTACGCTAAGAACCTCTCACATGAGTAAAGAACAGTCTGACAAACTTACTAGCATAATTAACGACGGTCCTAACATCTTTTCTGATCCTGACAAGAAACTAACTTAAACCACCACCATAAAAGGGGAAATTCGAACGACAACCAACGAACCTATTTATTCAAGATCGTACCCATACTCGATGGCACTAAAACAAGAAGTCGAAAGACAAATAAATGACCTGCTAAAAGATGGAATCATTGGACCATCTAAAGCACCTTATAATTCTTCAGTTTGGGTCGTTCCCAAAAAATTAACGCTTCCGGAGAAAGAAAATATCGCATGGTTATCGATTACCGTAAGCTAAACGCTGTTACCGTAGTAGACATATATATCCGATTCCCGAGATTAATGGGGTTCTTGCCCCATTTAAATGGTTTACTATAATTGATCTCAAAAGTGGCTTTCATCAGATCCCCCGCAAAGAACCTGACATTGAAAAAACTGCTTTTTCCGTGAATAATGGAAAATTCGAATTCACTCGTCTCCCCTTCAGGCTAAAGAATGGCCCTTCTATTTTTCAAAGAGCTGTAGATAATATTCTGAAGGAATACATCGAAAAGTGTTGCTATGTTTATATTGACGACATCGTCATCTTCGGGAAAGACGAGAGTGAACATTTCAAGAACCTGGAAAGAGTATTTAAAACCCTAGAAGTCGCCAATATGAAAATACTATTGGACAAATGTGAGTTCTTTCAGAAAGAAATATAATTCCTGGGCTTTGTCATTAGTAGAGATGGCATTAAAAGCAATCCTAAAAAAGTCCAGGCGATTGCTGATCGACCAGCCCCTAAAAGGCTTAAAGACCTCAGTTCATTTCTCGGTATATCAGGATACTATCGCCGCTTCATCAAGTATCGTAAAACTTGGGAAGCCCCTGACATCTCTCTTAAGAGGGGAAGATAGACGAGTGTCCAAGAATATTTCAAAAAATAAACCCATTGACTTGGACATAGATGCCTTGGAAACATTCAATAAATTAAAAAACTTTCTTATTTCGACAGAAGTTTGAACTAACCACGGATACCTCAGAGTATGCTATCTGGGCAGTCTCTCTCAACACGGCAAACCAATTACATTCTTCTCGAGGACGCCAAACAAGACCGAATAACACTATGCCACGAACGAGAAGGAAATGCTTGCCAATATATTGTCATTTAATTCATTAAGGAACTTTCCCTACGGATCTAGAAAACTGAAAATCTTTACCGATCATCAGCCTCTCACTTATGCGTTGAGCAATAAGAACACTAACAGCAAGATGAAAAGATGGAAGGCCATCTTAGAAGATTATAACTATGAACTCAAGTATAAGCCAGGTAAAGTAAACGTAGTCGCCGACTCTCTTTCAAGACCTCCTCAAATAAGTGAAATTCACTCAATGACCCCTACCGAACATAGTGCCGATAGCTCTTCCGAAAATTTAATTCTTGTAGTCGAACCACACATAAACGTATTCCGTAACCAACTAATACTTAAAGTAGGCGAAGAAAATAGTTACCAAATTAGAAAACCATTCGAAAATTACACAAGACATATTTTTACCAAACCAGAGTACACAGCAAAAGACTTAATAAACGCATTCAAGCAATATCTGAATCCTAACACTATAAACGGACTTTTGACAAACGAAGAAACAATGTTAAAGGTACAAGAAATATATCCGCTCCACTTTAAGGATTACCGTATAAAATTTACTCAAAAATTAGTAGAAGATATACCCAGCGAAACCGAGCAAGAAGAAAAAATTCTAAAGATACACCGATGCGCTCACCGCAACGCCGAATAGAATCGTATTCAGTTGTTAGAGAATTTTTACTTCAATAAAATGTCTTCAAAAATTAAAGTCATAGTAGATCACTGTGCAACGTGTAAGGAAAACAAATACGACATACATCCCAACAAGCCACACCTGAATCCTACACCCATCCCAAATTATCATGGACATACACTCCATATATATTCCACCGAAAAACAACTTGTTTTAACAGCTGTAGATAAATTCACTAAATTCGCTCAAGCCAAAATTATTCAATCACTCTCAATCGAAGATATCAGACGACCATTACGAAACATTCTATTCTTCTTCTGCGTACCGGAAGTTGTTGTAATAGACAATGAAAAGCCCTGAATTCAGACTTCAATGATGGAAGACAACCTTCAAATCAAAATTTTCAAAACCCCACCATATAAAAGTGAAGTGAACGGTCAAGTTGAACGTTTTCACTCCACATTATCTGAAATCATGAGATGTCTAAAATCAGACGCACCTCCACGGTCCTTTGAAGTGCTCCTGAGCTCGTCAACAAATACAATTTCACTATCCACTCGACCACAGGCAGGAAACCAATAGAACTGTTTTATGGACGAATACCAAGACTAAACCCAGAACAATTTGAAAAGACACGGATGACTAACATTGAAAGACTTAAAATTAATCAGGAGAGAGCTACGACATACCATAACAAGAAAAGGAAACCGAATAAAGACTATCAAATAGGACAAGTTATTTATGTAAAGAATAATAAACGAATAGGCTCGAAACTTACAGGTATATATCGAAAAGTTAAGGAAAATAAGAATTCCACAATAATAACCGAATCCGACAAAATAGTGCACAAAAGTAATATTAGAAATTAACTTTTATCTTTCCAGATGTGCTTTTTAAACTAGCCAGGCAACAGTTCAAATATTGGACTTTTCAAATTCACAAGTAGTAACTTTTCACATTGGACAGACGAAGATACAGGACTGAAACTTTAAACTAATACACGTCATTGACTTAGACCAATGCGAACAATTTATATCGGAAATAACTCCAGTCCTTAACCTTGAATCAATCCAAAACCATAACATATTCCCTTTACTAACACATGAGTTTCAACAAATTATAAATCTCTTACATAACTTGAAACCGCGAATAACAAATCGTTCCTTAAATTTCATTGGCACCGCATGGAAATGGATTGCTGGCAATCCAGATTGTTAACTATTCAAAACACAAAATTATTAAACCGGTCGTGGGGTAACCCAAGATGGGGGCTTTTTGCAGGGCTACGACTTTGAAGTGCAACACCGCAAGGGAACACTCCATTCAAATGCTGATGCTCTCTCTCGTCGACCGTGCGGAGTAAAATGCGAACACTGCAATCGTAAAGAAGCAAAAGAACAGGCAACTATCCAAATTATCAGGACTGAGCCAATAGAGGGTTGGAGTATAGACGAAATATAGGGGTGGCCGTGGTGTAGTGGTTCTAGCAATCGCTTCTAACTCGGAGGGTCCAGGTTCGAGTCCTGTCCATGGCTCAGACAGAAAAATTCTGCGTGTGAAGGCATAACACTGACACGTAGATTTGGCTGTTGTAGAGTTTCAAGCACAGAAAAAAATACTGTGAAATATACCTCGAATCACTCTGAGTGAAGCAAAAACTCTCCGTCCTATTCGGACTCCCACCCCCTGGAGAACGAATATCGAAACCAAACACACCTGAGTTTCAAACCACTACAAAACAATTTTCCTTTCTCTTCCTTCTACCTTTCCGCCCGCGCCCTAGCAACAGTAAAAGGGTATCTAACCCCTTAGGCGCGCGTAAATTATAAAAAAAAAAAAAAAAAATCCGTTCCTCCCACCAGGCAGACAATGACATCGAACCAATATTGGCCTGGAAAGAACACGAGGAAAGACCAAGCTGGCAGCAGATATCAGATCGGAGCCAAACTCTGAAGGCATACTGGGCACAGTGGGACTCGCTTTTTGTGCAAGATGGATTGCTGAAGAGAAAATGGGAAAGTGCAGATGGGACAACATCTCGTATACAGCTAACTGTGCCACGGTCCAGAGTCAACCAAGTACTCCATGAAATACATAACGGAATCTCAGGAGGCCATTTGGGAATAAACAAGACGTTGGAAAAGGTAAGGGAACGCTTCTATTGGCTAAGCGCTAAACAAGATGTCGAGAATTGGTGCAAAAAGTGCATAAGATGTGCGGCTACCAAGGGTCCAAAAGTAAAGCCACATGGACAAAAGCAACAATACAATGTCGGAGCACCTTTCGAACGAATAGCCATCGACATCGCTGGGCCGTCTCCCGAAACCTTTAATGGAAACCGATATACCCTCGTAGTCATGGATTACTTCAGTAAATGGCCGGAAGTGTTTGCCATCCCAAAACAAGAGGCTAAGACCGTAGCTGAACAGATATACAACAACTGGGTGAACAGATTTGGGGTCCCAATGGAGCTGCACTCTGATCAAGGGCGAAATTTTGAATCAAAAGTCTTCCAGGAAATATGCCAATATTTGGGAATAAGAAAGACAAGGACAACGCCACTACACCCTCAATCTGATGGAATGGTCGAGCGATTCAATCGGACCTTGAATGAGCATCTATCTAAGGTTGTCAGCAACTGCCAGCGGGATTGGGATCGACACATACCCCTCTTCTAAATGGCCTACCGAAACGCGGTCCATAGCTCAACAGGGCACACACCATCCGAGATCTTATTTGGTCAAACAATTCGGTTGCCAAGTGAAGCAAAATTCGGATCCCCACCGACGGAGCCCAAAGAGGTGAACGAGTACGTGAATGACTTACGCAGCAGGATTCGTAAATTGCATGAAGACACCAGAGAAAAGATGAAGCTAGCAAGCAGCCGCATGAAAACTAGGAACGATATCAAGGCGAAATCTTCCGGTTTCAACGAAGGAGATCTGGTTTGGCTGTATAATCCTCAGCGTAAGAAAGGCAAATCACCAAAATTGCAACAGGACTGGGAAGGTCCATACAAGGTGATAACCCGCATTAATGACGTTGTCTACCGGATCCAGCGTGGGGATCGAGGAAAATTGAAAGTGGTCCATTTGGATAGAATGTGTCATTTCAACGAGATGCTGAATGACGAAGTTGTTCGGGACGAACAACTGTAGGGAGGGAGCAATGTGATAACCACTTAAATGTGACCAGAGACATCTAGCAGAAAATGTCGATACTCGAAGACCAGAAGATTTCGATACTGGAATAACAAAGTCTCGACTGGAGAGTGGAATCGAATCTTCTAGCAAATTGGAAATTGTATGGGACGCTGGATGGCGAGGAGTGTTCTCGAAGTATGTCATTCGAGTATAAATACCAGCATCCCGAAGGTATGCAAATGAGTTCTAAAGTGTAATTTGAAGTGTTAATTAGGAGAAGCGATTAAGTGGTTTAAGTAAAAGATAAGAAAAGTATAAGTGGTTTAGAAATTGGATTGTACTGAGAGAAACAATTAAATAGTGAATTGTAACTGTACTGAATAAAGCGATTTGTATTGAAAAGAATAAGTTCTATCATTTGTACCCACACAAACATTTTACAGTACATATATTTAAGAACATTAATAATTATGTCACATTACATCACGTTACATTACGTCACAAGATTGTGAATATACGATATTTGTTTCAATTTCATTTATTTCAACCTTATGTAAATAACCTCAAAAATATATTTTTTCCCGCCAAATTCTTGTACATATAAAAGCAAAATCATAAAAAAGAAAAGTACACTCGATAACGTACAGTCAAAATATATAGATCATTATAACGATTGAAGTTCGGTGTTTCATTTTCAATAGCAAAAAAAGGTGGAATTTTTTATTCCAGAATCCGTGTGTGCTGAACATTTGGTCCATTCGAGCCAGATTAATTTGTGTTTTTGCAGTCAAATCTAAAAAAAAATGATATTAAAGTGCGGTTAGACTTTCAAAAACTGAACATATATACACATACTTATACTATACTCTGTGAAAGTGCAAAGTCCATTCCAGTGCTTAACATTCGGAAGCAATTAAATTGTATTGTGCAAATCGGGATTCCCGCGTCGTGCAATCCAATTTTCATAGTCAAACCAAGGTATAACACGTGAGCCCTTATTTTTTCTGTTTCTTTTTTACTCTTTTTTATTTATTGATAACAAAAAGTATTACAATATCGTTTGGAGAACTTCAAAAAATGCTTTTGCCGCTAATATTGCGTGATATTGGCAATTTTAAAAAGACAGGCGAATCCCGCCGAACAGCAAACTACTTAGCGGCTCGTCTTTCGGTTCTGGAAGACAATCTGACAACCGCTATGCGATATCACGAGTAGATTACTACAGGCAATCTGGAAAAGGAGTTAAAGAAAGAGGATTTAGTTCGGGTAAATGAGCAAATTAGCGATAATTGCCTTGATTATCGGAGTGATTTGATGGATGCTATCGACAAATGTGTGTCGACTTCAAAAGCTTCTACTGCTTCGTCTGCAAATCCTTCGGGTCTTCCTTCCGTCAGGAGTTGTAAATATCTCCGTCTTCCAAAAATCCATATGCCAGAATTTTCTGGCTCTTATACAAAATGGCGGTCATTTCACGACATCGGGTTTTAGTTAACGCTCAGCTTATGCTATTTTTTTAATCAACAGCCGTTGTCTAAAGTATCTGCAGAGGGGCTCAAATCCATATTGGATGTATCACTCGAATGCATTCATGCGCTCGACAATTTAGAACTACCGGTGACACATTGGGATGCAATCATGATATACATAATCTTTCATAAACTACCTATTATCACCCAACAGCTGTGGGAGGAAAAGCTTACCAATACAAAGGAGCTACCAACCATGAGCCAATTTATAGAATTCCTGGAATCGCGGTTCCGAACCTTGGAGGCTATCGGGCAGCAAGGAACGTTTCGGTCGAACGCCAAGCCATGGTCGAAGTAGGAGACCACACCCAAAGTGTTTCACGCAAAAACACAAGCGAAACATATTCAGAGAGAGGTGTGTCATCAAGAAAATGTGTCCGATTTTTGACCATGCACGTGACGCATAGGTACCAGGTGGTTCGCCAAACTCGTGTGTGCGAGAACTGTCTCGCCTATAGCCACTTTAGCCGTGACTGTCCTAGCAGCAAGGATTGCTACTTCTGCCATCATCGGCACCACACGCTGTTACATTAAGCTTCACTTACATACGCATCCGCACCCTACACACATACCCAAGCACACACATCATTACCCAACGCTCACACATCAGCACAACAGATTCAACACCACACTGGTAGCACTTCACAGAGGCAGGTAAACGACAACCCAAAAGCACCTAGCTTTCACCCGATGAGCAGTGACCAACCAAGTTTCAGCACACGTAACACATTTTATGCTTCACAGCACACCAACACGAGCATTTTGTTGGCTACAGCAGTCGTCAAGGTAAGGTCAGCTGACGAGAGATTCTTCGATCTGCGCGCTTTAATCGGTTCTGGATCAGAGACCACCTTTATCTCTGAATCAGCTGCACAACTGCTCCGACTTAAAAAACACCGCACGTTTGTAGAAGTATCAGGGTTGGGCAAGGTCACCAACGGCGCTAGTCACAGCCACGTCGACATTATATTCAGGTCGAAAAACTCGGCGTTTGAGAGCTCTGCCAGAGCCCTCGTTTTTAAGTCGTGGACTGGGCTTCTTCCGGCTCAACCAATGATACTCAACAATTTAACGCACATCAATGGTCTACAGTTAGCCGACCCTGCATTTGACACACCCACAATTATAGATCTGTTGTTTGGCACCGATGTCTGTGTAGACATCCTCCCGGAAATTATAAAAAGTGCCAATGTCAACGAACCCATAGCATAGAAGACACAGTTAGGTTGCATCCTTTTTGGGCAAGATAGCTGAAAACGTTCCACAAAGTCTCAAAAGTTTTGTGCAATTGGTGGATATCGACACAGAGATGAAAAGATTTTGGGAGATAGAAGAGGCACCGTTTCAAACCCGAGCATGGGAAGAGGACACGGTATGTGAAAAACATTTTGCGACACATATGAGACGACTACCAGATGGACGGTATGAGGTGGCGCTGCCGTTCAAAAAAGGAAGACGTCCAGCGCTAGAAGTCCGCAGGTAAATTTCACTTAGAAGATTGACGCATTTGGAACGACGATTTCAGAAGGATGAAAGGCTATACGAAAAATACAGTCAATGTATCATGGAGTATCTGACACTCGAGCACATGGAGGAGATCGACCTCAAAAACGATGTCATCATTGAGTCACCGTATCATTCGTTTCTTCAACATCATGCCGTCCTCAAAGAAGCTAGCTCCACGACTAAACTAAGAGTCGTGTTTGACGCTGCTTCAAAAGGCACGGATGGGACATCTCTCAATGAACATCAATTGGTGGGCCCCAAACTTCAAAATAACATAGTCGATGTTATGCTGAGGTGGAGGAAGCATCGATACACATTTACGGCTGACATCCAAAAGATGTTCCGTCAAATTTGGGTCAATCCAGAGGATAGATATCACCAAATAATTCTTTGGAGACAAGCCAGGGATCAGCCGATAAAAGCTTTTAAGCTCTGTCACTTTCAAGACTGTATGTGCTCCTTTCGACGATTCCGTCGAAGATGCACGGCATAAGAGGGGTGAAGTCCGGAATATGTTTGCAACTGCTAGACTCAATCTCTGGAAATGGACTTCGAATGACCAAGAATTGCTCAACGACATTCCTGTTCAGGATCGGGAGATAAGCTTTGAGCTGCCTCTAGGTGGTGCAGATCATGTAAAAACGTTAGGGGTTAGGTGTTATCCCAAGACCAATTCATTTTCGTTTCAGAGTTTCCAATAAGAGGTCGAGGAGGCAACTAAAAGGAATAATCTGTCAGCGATAGCCAAGCTTTTCAATCCACTTGGCTGGATATCTCCTTGCATCATCAAATCCAAGGTAATTACAACAACTGTAGCGTCGATCGGGACGAGCCAATTCCATCAGAACTCAAGCGTGAATGGGAGGTATTTTGCCGCGAACTTCCACTGATTCACAAAATTTCGATCCCCAGATGGATTAGATTTAGAAAACACAGGTGTTCCACAGAACTGCATGGTTTCTGTGATGCGTCAAAGCATACGGAGCAGCAGTCTATGTATGAGTATTGGATGACGACAACAACGCTCACATGCATCTACTTCTTTCAAAGACCAAGCTAGCTCCATTAGTCTTCCACGCCTGGAGCTATGTGGAGCAGTTATCCTAGCCACACTTCTACTCCACGTTAAGGCGGTTCTCGGTCTATTCAATACCAAAGTATACGCATGGTCGGATTCTACCATCACCCTCGCCTGGATTCGTGGACACCCTACGAAATGGACCCCGTTTGTGAGCAATAGGGTTTCGGAAATTTAGCGTCTTAAAATCTGCGATGAATAGAGACACGTCCCAACCGAGTTCAACCCTGCTGATTTAGCATCGCGTGTCGTTTCTCCCTCAGTCCTAGGAACCCAAGATATATGGTGGAGAGGTCTAGCGTTCCTCAGGAGTCATTGGCAATTTGAGGAACCAGAACACCCGACCATGATTGAAACTGAAGAAAACGCCCAGAAAGTCAAGGTACACTATGCATTAGGTCACGACACACACGATAACATGAGCAGGTTTTTGTGTAAGTACTCAAAACTACCAAAGTTATTTCGAGTTTTGGCATACTGTTTGCGGTTTGGGCATAATTGCAAAGTAGGAACCAAATCCAAACTGGTTGGAGTACTTGAACCCGATGAATTAAAAGCAGCAACACAGGCGGCGATTCGATTGGCTCAAATCGATATGTTTGCAGTCGAATTGAAGGAGCTACAAGACAACGACACTACACTGAAAAGTTTGAAGTCACTGAATGCCTTCAAGGACGGCCAGGGCATCATACGCGTAGGGGGACGACTTCAAAACGCACGACTTCCATACAACCAACAACACCCTATAATTTTAAAACCCAACCACCACTATACAGATCTTGGTATTCGCGACGCACACCAACAAACCTTGCAAGGGGGTACTCAAAAAATGACAGCATACATCCGCACTGCATACTGGATACTACATATAAAAAGAAGCATTAAGAAGCACATTCACAAATGCGATATTTGCTTCCGGCACAAGGCACAGCATATGCAGCAGCTGATGGGGAGTCTACCAGCACCTCGAGTGCAAATGGCCCGACCATTCAGCAACACCGGCGTCACCTACGCTGGACCGATTGAGGTAAAGACATGGAAAGGACGAGGGGCAAAGAGCATTAAGGGCTATTTCGCCATCTTTATATGCCTGTCGACTAAGGCTATCCACTTGTAAACGGTCTCCGACGTTAGCACACAGGCTTTCTTGGCAGCTTTTTATCACTTCACGGCTCGACGAGGAATATGTTCGCAGTTGTACAGTGACTGTGGTACAAATTTCATCGGAGCTGACGCGGAACTCAAGCTCATGATGGAACATGCCCAACGCGATTGGAGAGAAATTGCTAACACCATAGCCGATAAGGGTACAAAATTGAACTTCATTCCGCCCGCGTCCCCTCACTTCAGAGGAATCTGGGAAGCAGGCGTGAAGTCCGTCAATTATCACCTTAGGCGGATTGTGATGGAGGAGAGGCTGACGTTAGAGGAATTCTGCACCTTGCTTAACCAAATTGAAGCATACCTTAATTATAGGCCACTATGTCCACTGTCAGACACTTCCTAATCGGTGAAGCAATCAACGCTATACCCCAAGGAGATGTAGTAACCGACAAGGTAAACTACTTGGACCGCTGGAAACGCATTCAAACCGCTGTCGATTCATTCTGGCGAAAATGGAGTGGAGAATACCTTTCACGCCTACAACAGTGTCCAAAATGGTTAGACAAGGTTGAAATACCGAAAAAAGGGGACCTTGTCATTGTTAAGGATGTACGCCTACTACCATCTCAATGGATGCTGGCACGTATCTTAGACGTTCACCCCGAGCCTGACAAATTAGTACGCGTAGTCACATTAAAAACTAAGACCGGAATACTTAAACGACCAATAGCAAAGATTTGTTATCTACCGTCCAACACAGCCAATGAAAATGACACAGTAATCTAACAAGCTGACACCAGCATCAGCAACATTCGACACATACAACACAATGAGCAAAACCTTAAACATACAGTCCACTAAACAGTCTTATAAACTTCAACAACACAACTAAGATAAATTCGCAACACAATTTTTTTTTTATTACTCAACACAACATACATTACAATATTGCTAGTATCTACATAAATTTATAGCTACTCCAAAATATTAACATTCAACACAACACGAAACTTTCTAATATTTCTATTACTCACTACTTAAAAAAAAACAACAATCGCATTCAACACGACATAAAATCAAAATGTACCCTTTTCGTTAAAACAACAAAAGGTAAACACCAACCACCAAACCCGCAACAGCTGTTTCAAAAAGGCGCATGAACAGCTGATTGTCACTCATCAAAACAAAATCAGGAATACACCTGTGCTAAAAGCAAGCCACCGTACAAAAATACAGAAAACTCGTCGCGTATCAACGGACTCGTCCGCTTTCAATTTTATGCACACAAGCACACCCAATCGCGTAACACCGATAAAACTCAAAGTAACGCGAATAATTGTAAGAAATATGCATATGCGTAAGGAGAGCAGTCATACGTACAGGAAAAGGATAGAAGAACGATCGTAACATCGTCAAACCGAAAAATATAATCCGACAATGTTTATTCTCTTTATAGTTCACATGTGTTCTTACATGTTGCATATGTATTTTCATTTCATGTAATGGCAAAACAGAAAGGTAGTAGATTGGCGAAGATAATGCAAAACAACAGGGTGAACCAGTACCAACCGATGATGCTTTTGATTCTGACCAGTGTATTGCGAACTCCGTTCAGTGATGGTAAAAGTAGGGGAAAATCCCTGCATGTAGGTATTTTTAGTTTAAAAATGAACCCGTAGGGAAAAAAGGACAGATTTTCAAAAAAAGCTAAAATGTAGGTACTTTGCATATTAGAAACTTTCGGTTAATTTTTATTTTAATATTTGAATTCTTCCAGGATTTTTATATATTCTTTCATGAATGCTAAGATGTTATCTTGCCCTCAGCCTTTTGCGTTTTTGTCTTGATGTTTTTCGATCTACCACTAACTTCACGTGAATTGGTAGTTTTGGTTAGAACTCAACCACGCTTGTCAAATGCAAATCAAATTTCGTTGTCTTTGAATTGGTTCGGTTCGGTTGGTTTTCTTAAAAAGTAATTAATGTAATTTTAATTTGTTTTGTTCGCATTGAACTTCAAGTTAATAATAATTGCAGCCTTATATTAAATAAATTATATATTCTAAATATTGTGCTATTATTAAAAGGTAGTATTAGTATTGGTTTTGATTTTGGTCGACGTTTTGAAAGATTTTAAATAATTGGGTAAAGTACACATTACAAAATATTTTTCTTTTATTTAATCAGGATATTTTTTTAGAATCTAAATGAATTCCACATTAGGATTTAAATGTAAATTTTATTTCATATTTATTTTAAAATGTATTTTATTCAACCAAATTGTTGTACATATAAAAGCAAAATCATAAAAAAGAAAAGTACACTCGATAACGTACAGTCAAAATATATAGATCATTATAACGATTGAAGTTCGGTTTTTCATTTTCAATAGCAAAAGAAATTTGAATTTAAATATTTTATTCCAGAATCTGTGTGTTCTGAACACAGCCCATGATAACTATGTCACCATTAAAGCAAAAATCACAGATGTTCTAAAAAATAATAACAAGCAGGGTGTAATAAACCAATTATATAATGAGTGAATGAACAATATCACTAAAGTTCAAAACGAAATACAGAAACTATTAAAAGAAGACAATAGATTAAATTTCGATGTAGTGACAAATGTTCAATACAAAATTAAACTTCTAAAAGAAGAATTAGAAAATATCAACTATGCCATTCACTGGGCTAAATTAGGCACGATCAATTATTTATTTTGTTAAAAAACCAAATAAAACTTGCTAAAAATATTTTAAATAAATTTAAATAAATAACAGTTGCCCTATAACACAATAGAAGAAGCTTTAGATTTTTCAGAAACAAAAGTTATAAGCAATAGTTCAACTATGCTCTATATTGTAAACATTCGTTTAACAACAAATAAAATAAAAAGAAATAACATTGTAACAGAAATTTTATTTAACGTAATTCTTAGAAGTTATGAAAAAATGGAACAATAAAAAAATGTAAAAGTTATAACTCTTTATCTATTTGTAATTGCAAAGACATTGTTAATATTAGAAACGATACATACATTCCTAGCTTGCTTTACAGTCTATCAGCTATCTGCAACACCGTTAACAGTCAGCATATTCCAACCATAGACGAGATTTCAAAAGGCAGTTTAATGGAACCCTACAATTCGAAAATACTACCCATAACCTCAATGGAACATTGACATTATAAATTATAAAATTCGACAATAGCACTGTAACCATCAATGTAAGATCATTCATTTCCAGAGAAATGTCAATGGTTAGTATTACCGACCGGTATTATCGGCAATACATCATCCCAGTCCAAAGGAGAAAACGTACAGAGAATTATTATCCTTAGAGATGATGAAAGATCTTCACATTAATAACAACAACGAAATCCGACTATTACAAACAGAGAAGAACACGCATCAAATAACCATCTACTCGCTCATCTCCTGTCTCGGAATACTCGCCACAATAGCCAAAGCTTATAGGCTTCTATCTAAATGAAACATTAACAAGGTCACAAGATTTACAAGATTTATGAAAAGCATCCCGAGGCAAGAACAATGGAGCCACCCAACGCTCCACAATATCTTGAGATGTCGCAGCAAAGATTTATTAACCTCCCATATTGTTAGCGATTGAGGACAATCGCATTTAAGAGGGGAAGACTTAACACCAGCAGATGAGTTAAACAAAACCAGCACGCGCGAAACCCAATTACAAGAAATGCTGACCACGCTTGCACGCGCGAACCCCAATAACATAAAATGCTGACCAATTAGCTGGTGCAATCAATGCACATCGAACAATTTCCAAAACAACAAACAAGAGCTGAAGCTGAGTTAGGGAAATTAGATTATAAATATAAGAAATTCAATAATTGCTAAGTTAGTTCTAAAGTACAGAGAAACAATAAAGGTCAAGGCATTCTGCCTTGTAATTTTTTTATAATAAAAGTGGAGCATTTTAATTAACTCGTACAATAAGAAAAAAATTGAGTGCGTCATCATAATTCCAAATTTATAGGTTACGAAGTACGGCCATAGACTCCTCTAAAAGGGAGGAGGTCACTTGAGAAACGCTGCACAGTCGCTGGTGGGGACAATGACGTCACCAGCAGAAGTTGGATACAACCACTTTTCCCTAGGTATTTCCCAAATCTAGCAAAATGTTTTTAGATAAAAACCGGAGTATTTTATTTCGAAATTTCTTACAGTTTGTTTTTACATACACCGTATTCTTTAATTAACTACATTTTTGGCCCATCAGAACCAGATCCTTTTCACATTTTTGCATTTTTCTGTACTTTGTTTACATTTTTTAATTTTCGTGTGAGTAACAAATTGGATTTACAGCGACACCGAAATTAAAATTAAAAAAAAAATTAATCACAAAATTATGACGAGTGATCATCGTGGGACAAAGACAAATTAATACTCGTATATGTACAATTTCACAAAATAAACGGAGAACCCACTGGATGTGTAAAGGTGGAACGGATAACGCATTGACAACTGTGGTAAACAAATTTGAGGGCGGATCACGGGCAAAGCGTTCTAAGGGAAGAATTTCAACCAACAAGTCACAGTAAGTAGATCTTTTTTAATTTAAATGTTGAAACAATTGAAAAACGATGTGGACAATTTTGCGAAGAGAGGTATCAAAACTCGTACTTCTAATTATCTTTCTGGTAGATTGTCTGGGATAGAAAAAATATATGGATTTATCTACAAAATTGTTTGATTTAGATGAAATTGGGAAGACTTATGATCAAATAAGTTTGATTATACGGGAGATTTGTTAGATTGTATGGACAAGATTCAGGTTTCTACGCAGAAGGAAGGTGATACAACGGCAGAATAAACCATCACATCAAGAAAGGTAGACCTACAATTAGTTTGCCTACCCTTTCCGGTAGCTACGAAATTTGACGAGCTTTTCGAGACTTGTTAATTTTTCTTATTCATAAGAATAATTATTTATCAGAAACAGAAAAAAACCACAACCTCAAGACAAGTGTTGCAGGCGAAGCCGACAAATTATTAGCGCATCTGGGTGTTGATAGAGGGAACTACGCTTAGGTATGGGATATTCTCACGGATGTCGAGGGACTTCTCGACACATCAACGGAAGTAATACACGGTTTATCGAACTTGAATGTGCCGGTTCAGCACTCGTGTTGAGTATACTTATTTCGCTATTGACCTAATTGTTTGTCTACATTATAAATTATCGAATATATGATTAAACCATAAAGTCATTCGTGTTTCTTGATTACTGACGGAATATATTGTACTACAACTTAGATGTCCTGATAATCTTCGTGCTTTTGCAGAAACTGCCAACGAAAACTCAACACCTGTGGGAAGAAAGGTTAGAAACGAAACCAAATAGCAAGGAACTACCTACCTTTGCGGAGTTCAAACAATTTCTTGAAGGCAGGTTTCGAACACTAGAAGTCGGCAAACAGCAGCAGTTGTGATCAGATTCAGATCAGATGATCAGATACATCACGTAATTGCTCCAATTGAAAGTTCCAGTCTACCTTTCATGTTCAGGCCAATTTCAGTCAGTTCACCTGCAAGATTTGTAATAAGGGTCAGCATGCAGTTAGAAGTATACCCGATTATAGTCAGCAGGTTGGAAAGTTAGTTTTATGTCGAGTTATGCCATAGTTCTGAACAGTGTCCGAGCAACCGCAGATGTTATTATTTTCAACAGCCTCATCACTCATTTCTACACTCAACTCAGTTAGCTACAGGTGCACAACCTCGTGAACACAGTCAGGTTCCAAATCCATCAGGAACACACAACTTTCTCGCTTCCACAATGAATGTTAATGCTCCTCACTTAAAACCATTTCAAGGAGAGGCTACTTCCAGTACAGGTTTTAACAATTTTCATTCAAGACATCATAAGGATACTCAGGTTTTATTAGCCACAGCAATGATTAAAGTTAGAGCATCGTCAGGTGAAATGCTTTCGTTAAGAGCCCTTCAAAACTTGGCTGGATCCTATTTGAAGGGCACCAATCGAACCCCAACGTATGAGGACTTTTTTTAGTAACAAATGATGTCAACGCACAACCCCGAAAGTTTTGGGAAATCGAGGAAATATGCTTTCAGCAACATTTTCCTAAGGATGTCAAGCAAAGTAGAGAGATAGGTACACTGAACCCTTTCGCAGATCCTGAAGGCAATCTTAAGCCATGCAAATACCAACCTGTCATTTGAGAAGCAGAACCATACGATTTTGGAACCAAATCACCATTTAACCAGGCACACAACTAATGACCGGATTTCTTCGAAGAAAATAATGAATCCTTCAAATTAAACGAAACCATGTCGAACGATGGAAGGCTATTCAAGCGCACTTTCAAACTCTTAGGAAGCATTAGCAGCAGCAGCAAAGGCCGAAATGTCTCAAACCCCAGGATCAGTTGAAGGTAGGAGACTTGGTTTTGTTGATAGAAGAACGACTACCACCGGCAAAATGGAGACTAGGCCGCATCAAGGAACCTTACCCAAGCAAAGACAATATAACGCGCGTTGTCAAGATCAAAACGTAACAGGGAGAATTCAAGCGAAGAAAAGGAAAACTATGTCCACTACCCATAAATAAAATAGAACCATCGAACACAACTCTAACAACAAAGTTCACGGAACACCAAATCGACAATATCACTGCACACAAAACAAAATAAAGGATACATGCAGAATACATCTTAACAACACAATATATTCTTTTCAATACAAATTGACTTATTCAGTACAGTTACAATTCACAATTTAATTGTTTCTCTCAATACAATCTAATTTCTCAAGTGCTTATACTTTTCTTATCTTTTACGAGTACTTAAACCACTTAATCACTTCTCGTTATTAACACTCTTTGAGTATCGAAAACTTCTGCTATGTAAACCTGGATGACGCTGCTCATATTTAGATGGTTATCACAATATTTCACAATTTCTAAATCGAAATATGCAATGTGATATAATTGGCAGAGCGAGACGATGAGCGGAAGGGCGTGGCAGAGCCTCCGAAACATACAAACAAATTTAAATTTTAAACTTATTTTGTCAAGATTGAAATTTGGGCATATCATGGACAACCTTCAACCTTCATGGACATAGATGTACATGATTTTAGAAACTTATTAAATTACCTTTAAAACTGTGTGCAAAGTTTTATCCTAGCGCTTAAACTTTTGAAAATATTTACGAGTAGCTTTCAATATGAACATTTTTAACTGACCTAACAACATTTGAAACGTATGGTTACTTAACACTTAAAGTAGCTTACCAGGATAGATTTTTCCTAACTAACCAAATATCAGCATATTTTCAACATCAATATACTCAAAACACAAGATCGATTTATTAAAAGTAATTGTAAATTAAAATAATTCTACTGTACTGCTTTAAATCTTTTCATTATTATAAACTGTTTCTTCAAGTTCTTCGATAAAAAGTTCTTCTTCATCAATGGACTCTTCATCGCTAGAATAGTTAGTTCATGGCCTGTAGTTCGTGGTTCTGTTGCCGGATTTATGGCAGGAACGCATTTTAACCGATGCAAACGATTACGCCCCATGATGTTTTTAGAGGTTAAAATTTTGCCCTTTCAATCATTTCTTGAGTACTCAAAACTTAGTGTAAACTAAAACATTATCGCAGAAGTGAAGCAATTTTAGAATGAAAAGCATTCAACTTATAGTGTGCACAGCCCGCAACTTTCCAACCTTATCGAGAAATATTTTGCTTATAAGGAAGAGACAATGAATGATAAATTCGACAAAACCGCACAGTTTTACATGATCTATATCAACCTTATCGACCACTATTTAACACTAAGCGGCCGATTTCGAGCTTTTTAAATTTGTTATCGCAAAAATTGCAAATTAGTTTTTTGCATTTAACCAGCCTAACTATGCGCGCTGGTTGGTCAAATATCATGATAACTTGACCAAAGTTGAAGAGACGCATCCTGCATTAAAACACGTCTTTTGTGTTAGGTGGACGGATAAATCTCTTTCAAGCCAACCAGTGGAACAAACGGTGAATGCTGATGCAGCACGATGATTGGCAGGTGTTCTGCATTTTACAAACTCAATCTCTGCTAGTAAAGGTTTGTCGAAAAGCCATTCTATTCGATCAAGGATAATATCCCATATAACTATATGAAGATACTGGGTTAAAAAAAGCACAAGATGTTACTGCCGATTTGGAAAAAATAAAATAAAAAATAATTGCATTCGCCTAGATAAGTTCATTACCAATATCAAGCAAAGTATGAACCCATTTAGCTTGGAGCTCAATAAAGAATATCTTTGTAACATAGGTACGGGTAGAGCCGCAGCAGGACCAATTGCTGAATTTTTATTGAGTGCTGAAGAATTGGGTAATAATTTAAGAAGAAACTTTATTGCCAAATGTAGTGCAGCTGAAAACCGATTTGAAAAAGCTATAAAAAGAAATGCAATTATGAATTTTCCAACCGGAAGTAAAAAGAAAAAAGTAAAAATCGCTGGAAAAATACAGGAAATCAAGATGCAGAGAGATTGGACGTTTATTGTGTGTTTCCATTGAGCAAAACTTAGACATTGCTAAAGTATCGTAGTATCCTTTAACACCAGCTCCAACAGCTGTATGTCATTTGGATTGAGCCATATACAAAACTTACAAATCTGTATTAATGAAAGTATTAGAAAAACAAGTCAAAAGTGGGGCACCAAATAGTATCGATGTCGTGGTATATAACTGCAGCGAGGAAGGAAATGGTTTTTTAGCTATGAGTGATGATTTATTGAATGATGCATTTAATTTATCATGTCTTTCTTCCATAGAAAACAAGGAAATCCGTAATGCTGTTCGAGATGTCATCGTTAATTATACGCCAGAAAAGCATAGAGTCTCCTGTTACTATGAAGATAATACCTTTAGACGACGAACCAGTTTATAGATCGCTAAGAAGGTTTCCTCCGATAGAGAGAGAACGCATAGACCAAATAGTCGAGCAATGGATTCGAGATGGTATAGTTATGGAAAGCGTTTCCGATTACGCCAGTCAGGTAGTCCTGGTAAGAAAGAAAAATGGTACGTTTAGACTCTGCATCGACTACAGAGCCGTTAACGCGAAAATCCACAAGGACAGGTTCCCGATACCAGTGCTTGAAGACGAAATCGATTTTCTCCAAGACGCTGTCTACTTCACCACACTTAACTTGGAGAATGGATTTTTTCACGGTACGGTTGATGAGTCCAGCAGGAGGTTCATATCATTTGTAACTTAAAGTGGCCAATATGAGTTTGTTAAAATGCCATTTGGCTTTGCAATTCACCGAGTATTTTCCAAAAATATATTAATTACAATTTTAGAGCACTAATTCGGCAGGTCATTTTAAGAGTTTACATTGACGATATCGTCATCACAGCACGCTCAATAGAGGAAGCGCTGAAACATTTGAAGATGACGCTTGAAGTAGTCGCTACGAACGAACTGCAGATCAGATGGGACAAGTGTCAGTTTCTACAACAGCAAATCGACTACCTAGGTCATCACATCAAGGGGTAAGGTTTCACCATCGAATTCAAAAATCAAAACTGTGGAGAAGTTTCTAATCCCGACCACAATAAACCAGCTGCAGAGTTTCTTGGGCCTGGCTTTCCAAAAATATATTCCGTACTTTTTGCTCCAAGCAAAGTCACTAACGGAGTTGGTCAAAAAGGGAAGACGATGTAAGCTTTCCCAAAATGAACTGGCAGCATTAAACGACCTGAAAACCGCAATCGCAACGAAACCAGTTTTGAAGATCTTCAAGTACGGTAATGCCACCAAACTACATGCCGACGCCAGTAAAGAGGGGTATTGCTGCAACGCGACGACGAAGACAACGCCCTACATCCAGTTTCTTATATGAGTAGAAGTACGACTGACGCTGAAAAAAACTATTTTAGCTAGGAACTAGAGGTGTTGGCAGTAATAGAGGAAGTGAACAAATTCCGTATCTATTTAATCGGACAAAAAAACTGAAAAGGACCTTACAACGAGAGTAGCTAGGTGGGCTTTGCTGCTTGAGGAATTTGACTTCTGGTGGAACACCGAGCAGGTACTGGCATGAGACATGTAGATGCCTTGAGCCGCAACCATGCAGTCATGTGTCTGAGAGATAACAATCGTTTTTTGCAAAAATTAGCCGATGCCCAATGCAACGATGAAAGCTTAAATGCCATTATCGACACTTAAAATCTGTCCTTATAAGGACCATGTAATGCAGCATGGGTTATTATGTAAGTGCATTAATCAAAATATTCTTTTTTTCGTTCCAGAAACCATAAGATATACCATCATACGAGATGCACACGAGAGAGGACATTTTCGTAAGAAAAAAATGAAAGAGATTTTGTCAAAAGACTTCTTTATCCCAAACATCGACCGACGTATCGAAAGCTGCGTTTCCAGTTGTGTTACTTACATCCTCGCGAACAGAAAGCGAGGTAAAGCAAAGGGTTTGCTACATCTAATTCCGAAGGCCGATATCCCGCTGTCAACTTTTCACGTGGACCATTTAGGACCGATGCAGAATACCAAGAAAGGCTATCGCTACATATTGGCCTTCATAGATGGTTTCACGAAGTTCTGCTGGTTGTTTCCAACGAAAAGTCTTGGGTCAGAAGAAGTGCTACAAAAGATGGAAGTAATTGCGGAAACATTTGGATACCCACACAACCGATAGGGGAGGGGCCTTTACCTCAAACAACTTTCTACAGTACTGCAAGGACCACGAAGTGAAGGTACATTCAGTGACAGTTGATGTACCGAGTGGGAACGGCCAGATTGAGCGCTATAACACTATAGTCATTGCATCACTAACTAAACTGGCTATGGACAATCCGGAAAAATGGTATCAGTATACTAAACATCTTCAGAGAACGCTTAATTCGACATTCCATCGGTCGATAAAAACAACACCATTCCAATTGATGGTCGGAACAGAAATGAAAACATGTAACGATGTTCGTCTCATGCAAATAATTGAAGAAGAATTTCAGAAGCAGAACGATGACGCGAGGGTGGAACAGCGAAAGCAAGCAAGGTTGGCGATTCCCAAAATTCAAGAAGAAAATTCGATCCAATTCAATAAGAAACGAAAAGCAGCTACCAAGTATTCTGTGGGTGATCTAGCGGTCATCGAGCGAGTGCAGTTTAGTACTGGGTTGAAGATCCGTCCAAAATTGTTTGGACCCTATCGAGTTACAGCGGTTAAAGGTTTTGATCGCTACGAAGTCCAGAAGGTGGGAGAGCACGAAGGGCCAAAAGTAACTAGTACCAGTGCTGATAAGATGAAGCCGTTGGTGGACAACCACAAGTTTGAAGAATACGATGATGGATTGGCAAATGAGGATGCATCAGACAACCAGGCAAGGGAAGGTACAGATTCCTCTGGGGCAGATGAATAGTCGGATGACGGAGTTTGGTAGGCGGCAAGCAGTAGTTTTGGTAGAAGTAGTATCAGCGTGGACGTAGACGGAGTTCATATATATTTAGATCGTTTTTGACTTTAATTTAATCATTTTTACTCAAATAAGCATTTGTGAATTATTGGTAATAGTTCTTTTCATTGGGGAGAAAAGATGCTACATAAATACCATACGAACTATGAAATTCTCTCTCGCACTCCATGCTAGTTCAATACAGGTCACAAAAACAACAAAAATAACCAATCGATCCATAAACGAAACATACTAAATAAAATCAAATTATTTAGTAATTTTACTCACCTGAATTGGATTTTAATTATATATTATAAAAATCGAATAAATTCGCGCACATTTGGGAACATTTTGCGACTCACTGATGCAGCAGACAGCCACAATATTTTAATGCAACGCTCGAAGAAGAACATAAACAAATTCCATAGAATAGACGGGAATTTGCGTAGCAAAACAAAAGAGTTCAATATAATGTAACTCTCTTTCATCCTATTCCTTGTCTACCGTTGTCCACGATGTTTCTTGTTTATTATATTTTGCATTAACAAATTTTTTTTCTTTGCATGATGGACTGATGTATACACGTACAAATGTATGTAAACATGTGTGAAAGAAGATACCAGCTACATTGCAGCTCACAAATATTCGACAGATTCTTTGCTAAGCTTGATTGAAGCGACATGTCACCAATAGCCTTGGAGGGTTTCTTCCATCGAGGGGGGACGAAATAGTGTTGCACAAAAGGAAAAGGCAATAAGCGGATTTAAAATATTTTTCTTTATAAAGTTTTTAGATAAATAACGGAGTACCTATTTTATTTCGGAATTTCTTACAGTTGTTTTTACATACACCGTATTCTTTAATCACCAACAGCAGCCAATTTTAAACAAACTATTCTATAAAAATTATGATTTACAGTCAACCATATGTGAAATAAACTTCTATCGTTGTACTCTTACATTTTTTCTAAAAAAAAAATCAAAAAATACCTATTTTTACGACCTCTAAGCATAAACATTCTTCCCCATAAAAATAAATTCTGGTTCTGGTAAATTATTTCGCAAAAACTCCAGATAGTTTGCAGAATTCAGCCTAATATGTACACCTGCCCACATATTGACGCTGAATTTGTATTGAAATAATTTATATCTCCATGCATGTGGATTGCCTTCAGCCCATTTATGAAGATTATGCAAATTTGTGATCCCATCCCTTGTAAATTGAGATTCGGCCGTCCAAAGAATTCTGCCAATAAACTCGTTGTCATCCAAGCTCCGCTCCAGCAACCAGTTAGAAAACTAAAGTCTCTTCTCCAAATCATTGAGAAGCAGTTCTTGTACAGATGTATGGTGGTATGGATATAGATTTTCTCCATGCAGTGCATTAGAAATTTTATGTCTGGAAATATTGAATTCCAATTTTAAGCGTCTGATGCTGATTGATGGATCAGTTTGTAACAGCTTCCAGTATTGCTTCATCCGCCGAGATTCTTCTTACTTGTGGAGCTCCCGCGTTAGGTCGTGTATTTGAAACTGATCCCGTTTCTCGAAGCCTTAGATACGTATTTCCAAATACTCGTCCTGAACTTCAATTTCACTGTTAATAAACGTAAATAATGTATGGGTATTCTTGGTTTGTAGGGGCAAATGCAGACATTTCAAATAGCTTTTGTAAGCAACTGTAAACTTGCCGTATAAAATTGAACCAATAATTTTTTTTTTCTATTCTTTTATACTACTTTTGTTTGGTAAATTTTCACAATAGACCTTCATACCCTAAACTTAACTCTTTCTGAAAACTTTTAAAGAACAGGGTAAGGAAATGAAATTTGACAGGTAGTCAAATAAACGATCATGCTTCAAACTTTTCAGTAGCTATGTAATTAAAAAAAATTATTGGAAAATTATTAATTCTTGAAAAAGCACTTTTGTTGTCAACTGTTATTAGAAACGTAGTTAAAAAATCATAAATTCCTTTTTCTACCTGTTGCAGGTTTTCAACTATCATAAAATCGATGGGTTTTTCTGCAAACTTGTTGATGATTTCTGTTTCTTTTTTTTATTGTTACTTTCATAAGAACAATAGAATAAAGAATAGTAAAACGTTATGACCTCAAAGTCAGAAATTAGCATGGACAAGAAAAAGGTAACAGACTTATACACTGAAGACTCAAATAAAACATCAACTTTACATAAACGGTAAGTAAGGCTAGTATTTTTTCTAAAAATAAAGTCTTAAACGAAATTTCTGCCATTAGTATTAGCAGAGCGATTTCCGTTAACAAGGGTCAGGGTATACCTCTTTTCAAATCCTCGATAAAATATGTCAAAACTTGAGATAGACCCTTACTGTGCAACGATTTTTCTCTTAGAATATAAACAAAAATCATTTCGCAGATTATCATTGACGAATTAAGGGTCACCTTGTATATAAATGTATCTTTAAAAAAAGGTTCAGTGAAAACTTGGTCTTATTTCTTGTTGTGTCATCTTTCTCCTCTCTTTGCTATTTATTATAAACGACGCACGCGTCCCCGGAAACCTGTCTGCAACTCCGTTATTTCTAGTTGGCACATCTGATTATATATATCTGGTCTCAACGTCAATATATCATATATCAATATTTGTAGAATCTCTAGCGTCATAAGTAATTTCCAGAACTACAACTTCAACCACAATGCACAAAATTGAGAATAAAGAACTACCCAATCCCAGTGCAGCAAGCACACCCCTTATCCCACAAAACAATTCCACAGAAACCAATATTCAAACTTCCTCGGATAGTAACCTCACGAAATCAAATACTACACAGATTTCCCACATTCAACCTGAATAGAAATCAAATACACTTTTTTCACATATACATTTTCAATTACACATTTGTCATTTTTAAATATTCATACTAAGCACCCAATAAAACAAACGTTGTAATTATCATATTTTAAAAACATCAAATATACAATTAATTAATCAGAAACAACACACACACCATACACAGTGATGGTAAACGTAGGGGAAAATCATGTAGTTATTTTTAGCTTAAAAATTAACCCGTAGGGAAAAAAGGACAGATTTTCAAAAAAAGCTAAAATGTAGGTACTTTGCATATTAGAAACTTTCGGTTAATTTTTATTTTAATATTTGAATTCTTCCAGGATTTTTATATATTCTTTCATGAATGCTAAGATGTTATCTTGCCCTCAGCCTTTTGCGTTTTTGTCTTGATGTTTTTCGATCTACCACTAACTTCACGTGAATTGGTAGTTTTGGTTAGAACTCAACCACGCTTGTCAAATGCAAATCAAATTTCGTTGTCTTTGAATTGGTTCGGTTCGGTTTGTTTTCTTAAAAAGTAATTTACGTAATTTTAATTTTTATTTGTTTCGTTCGTATTGATCTTCAAGTCAATAATAATTGCAGCCTTATATTAAATAAATTATATATTCTAATTATTGTGCTATTATTAAAAGGTAGTATTAGTATTGGTTTTAAGTTTGGTCGACGTTTTGAGAGATTTTAAATAATTGGGTAAAGTTATATAAAATATTTTTCTTTTATTTAATCAGGATATTTTTTTAGAATCTAAATGAATTCCATATCAGGATCAAATTCTGTCGGTAGTAAGAACGAAACTTACGAACGGTAGATAAGAAAATTACCGATGTAAGAACAAAAAAAGAAACAAACTTAGTCACGAAAATCTCAGTTCGAATTGTATTATTCGGTCATACTTGCAGGATTTAAAATTAAATTGCGTTTCTTTGAAGTATAATAAAAAGCACATAAATAAAATGAAAACCAAAGAACTTCATGATCATATATCATAATATGTTTAAGTACATACCGTATTTGACATATGTATTTATTTTTCTTTTTTTATCATATTTTCAAATGCCTAACGAAATTTAACAATATTTGTAGGTTATTTTCTTTTAAGCATTTGTCAGTGCAATATGGATCTATGCTGTTTTTGGTTTGTTATGGAAATACATCAAATAAACTTAAGCATTTTAAGCCCTTCTTATTTAGAACACCACGTAGAGGGAATTGTAGGGAAAATTTTGCGATTTTGTAGGGAGAAGTAGGAATTGTTTTTCATCGTCGGTAGGTGGTTTATTTTTTTTCAGTTAACATCACTGCCACCAACCCGAAGCAATCCAAACGAATCGATTAAAGGACTAAGAGTTAAGAGTTTATTCCTTGATCGTAAGTTCAATTTTGCTTTAAGACGATCTATTTCAGTTGAAAACAGGGACCTTTGAGCACAAGCGATAAGTCTTAATTTTGAATCATTTATTTCTTCAGGGGATAGGGGATGGTAGTTACGAGAATTTGCAACCGACCGACAATTCGATATAAACCGTAGTAAGAACGCTAATACCCGGATGGATTTGATCCAAGATGATGAATTACCTATTATCATTTCTAACACACCATACGAACACACATTACAGACCAATATTTTGTAATGTGTACTTTACCCAATTATTTAAATTATAAATATAATAGAATATATAATTTATTTAATATAAGGCTGCAATTATTATTGACTTGAAGATCAATGCGAACGAAACAAATTAAAATTACATCAGTTACTTTTTAAGAAAACAAACCGAACCGAACCAATTCAAAGACAACGAAATTTGATTTGCATTTGACAAGCGTGGTTGAGTTCTAACGAAAACTACCAATTCACGTGAAGTTAGTGGTAGATCGAAAAACATCAAGAGAAAAACGCAAAAGGCTGAGGGCAAGATAACATCTTAGCATTCATGAAAGAATATATAAAAATCCTGGAAGAATTCAAATATTAAAATAAAAATTAACCGAAAGTTTCTAATATGCAAAGTACCTACATTTTCGCTTTTTTTTAAAAATCTGTCCTTTTTTCCTTACGGGTTAATTTTTAAGCTAAAAATACCTACATGCAGGGATTTTCCCCTACGTTTACCATCACTGGTTGGTGGTCGTATACAACAATCAGAAGTGTCGTATTCAGAAAAACATCCTATTATTTTGTGTAAGTCGCATCCGATATCTTACCTTATTGAGCAATATGTGCACAAAGAACACTTGCACCCAGGATTATCGCTTACATTTGCTCTAATAAGACAACAATACTATATACTTGGATGCAGAAATCTTTTGCGAAAAATTATACCTAGCTGTGTGAAGTGTTTTCGACAATGGTCCACGACCACACAGCAACTAGTAGCATACCTTCCTGCGGAACGTATTAAATACTCGCGACCATTTAGAAAGGTCGGTTGCGATTATGCAGGTCCTTTATATTGCGTTTAAATCGCGGTAGGAATTCTCGCTTTGCCAAATCCTATATCGCCGTCTTCGTATGCTTCGTGACCAAGGCTATCCACATCGAAGTAGTTGGAGACTTATCATCTGTAGCCTTTTTACATGCACTGGATCGTTTTGTCTCACGTCGGGGCAAACCAAATGAAATATCTCGTTTGCTCAACGAGATGCATGAACTCTTATGCAATTACGAGTAGCAACATAATTCCATCATCATAGATCATCTTTCCAAGGATAATAATCAGTGGAAATTTATACCACCTTCAGCACCACATTTTGGAGGCTTGTGGGAGGCTGGTGTAATGTCAGTCAAGCTCCACTTGAAGCGCGTTATAGGAGACACAAAACTAACTTATGAAGAGATGTACACCCTATTAGTAAAAATCGAGTCTCTTCTTAATTCGCGTCCTTTGTGCAAACATCAGATTCGGATGAAATTGCTCTTAGTCCATTGCATTTTTTAATAGGAGAGCCCTACACCGCTGTTCCACACCCTTCTGTTTCTAATAATAATGTTTCGATAAATACTAACTGGTCTCTATTACAGGCAATGTTACAAGAGTTTTGGAGTCATTGGCATAGAGAATATCTAACATCATTGCAACAACGACCAAATCGGAAAACACCGCAACCCGATCTTAAGGTTGATGACGTCGTTCTACTGAAAGAGCCAAATCTGCTTCCATCCAAGTGGGTCTTAGGGCGTATCAAAGGTACACATATTGGAAGCGATAACAGATGCAGAGTTGTAACCGTACGCACGAAATTTGGAGAGTTTCTTCGACCAGCAGTGAAAGCAGTTGCATTGCCTATTGCTCAACGGCCTTCGTTCCCTTATCCGTTCAGGGGGGGCTGGATGTTTGGGAATCAAAAAGAAAATAGTATTAATCTAATGGTCAAATATAGAGAATAGTACCTTACATTGTATCTAATCAATTGTCAACAAGTTGCTTATATAACATATTGCTAATATGTTGCACATTGCAAAATTGGTCCTTCTTGAAGCCGGATAGATTATCAATTTTGTAATGTATATGAATAAATGTGTGTGAGGTGTGTGTGGTGTGTATGGTGTGTGTGTGTTGTTTCTGATTAATTGATTGTATATTTGATGTTTTTAAAATATGATAGTTACAATGTTTGTTTTATTGGGTGTTTAGTATGAATATTTAAAAATGACAAATGTGTAATTGAAAATGTATATGTGAAAAAAGTGTATTTGATTTCTATTCAAAAATGTTTAGTGTTCTACATTTAATCTTTACTGTGTGTTACTGTGTGCAATGCAAAGGAAAAAAGAGTCTTTACTCGCTGCTGGCTGAATAACGAATGGCAAGACAAAGATTAGAAGCAGGCGAGTTACAAAAATGTGTTATACAAAATGTGCAACATATTAGCAATGTGTTATATAAGCAACTTGTTGACAATTGATTAGATACAATGTAATGTACTATTCTCTATGTTTGACCATGTGTAGAATAGATTAATACTTTTTTCTTTTTAATTCCCAAACACAACCCAAAATGACATTTAATCCGTCACAAGCCATCAATCACATACCCGAGTTCGATGGTTCCACAAGATCTCTGTGCTGATTTATTCAGTTGGTCGACCTCCAACAAAAGAAAACCAGTACAGAAGAGGAAAAACTAGAACTTATTGATATAGTGTAGTCAAAACTATCAGGCAGGGCATATAATACTGTAGTAAAATATAGCAAAATATAGCATGACCAGAGTTAAAAGTTGCACTAATAAAAAACTTCAGAAAAACCCGGTCTATACTAGTAATACAGACTGACATTTTCCAATTTCAGCAAAGGCTTAACGAATCGGTCACGTTCTATACGGAAAGAGCGCCTGCATTGCTCGATGGACTGAACAATGCGAATGTCTCGACCCAGAATCCACCCGCAAATTAGCTACTAAACGAAAAAATGATCCTCAGCAGTTCTTGCAATGACCTCGTACCGTAACTAAAGCTTCTGGTAAAATGCGTAATATGTGAAAACCTCGACACAGCTGCCGATATCGATATGGAAGAAGAAAAAATCGCGGTACTCAGACAAAATTCGAACCAGGGACAAACGAACAAATAATGCCATAGCTGCAAAATAAGAACACATAACACAAACCATTGTATGTAGGTAATACAAAAAGCAAGGGCACACTTTACGAGGAGAGGAGTGCAGCAAAGGACATTTAACCCTTGGTGAGCCTAGTGGGGTCTCAGAGGCCCGACGCATGTTCAAATTAAAACCAAAAAAAGTTTATATTTTTATATTTTGTAAGCATTTTAATTAATGTCGAACGGAAATTAATAATTTTTTTACTTAAATTATACGTTTGTAATTTAACTTCATACATATATAAATAAAATGAGAATTCTTTTTCTCATAAGCCATTAAATATAGCTTTTCGTGGTGGGATCTTCTGGACCCCACGAGACCCACGACGTTATTCTGTTCATCAGGTTTACGGAAGGTTAATAACATCAAAAATTCTGGTTGCGAATCTAAATTCTGTCAGGGAAACTCTCTGCGACCTGGCACGTCCAGCACGCGGAATCAGGTGAAGAATCTAAACCAATGTGTGCGAATGAGCAATCTTAAAATCACTGAGTCTCACACATATATATATATAAGCCAAATTCATTCATAAATCAAAAAATTAATTCGCTACATCAAAACCAAAATCCAAATCTACTAAATTGGGACAGAAGATCCCAAAATCTAAATCAAGATCGAGAAAGTCGAGGAAAATTTTCTCACACACTAAATCGAGACTATGTACGAAAAAAATTATAAATATAATGCACTAAATTAAGTTAATGTTGCTCACAACAAATCTAAATCAAAAAATCGATATAAAATATCTCAAAATACAAAAACCTCCCAGAATCTCCTAACGCAAGGTCTTACTCGTAATACCCACACTAGCACTGGTAAGCACGACAAATCCATCGCCAATTTCAGCTCTGTTAATAGAACCTTGAATTTCAAAAGTCAGATCAGAACATCATCAAAGGTGTTCAACTCCCAGAACATCCTAATGATTCTAGACACAGGCGCTTCTTTAAGCTTGGTAAAATTAAAGACACTTAAGCCCGATGAATATGTAAATACAGACAGTATTTCCGCATTATCATACCTACATCAACATTATGTACTATTAATCTAGATCTAGAATCCATTCGTGGCCAAAAGATCAGACACACATTTCACATAATTCCAAACAACTTCCCAATCACTCAAGATGTCATAATTGGCGAAGGTTTCATCAGAAAAATCAACGCAGTGGTGTACTACAAGGACGACACATTCAAATATCACTATAAGGACATACACTATATCGTGGTCTTCTGCTACGAGCACAGACCTT
This sequence comes from Volucella bombylans, assembly GCA_949129095.1. Classification (NCBI taxonomy): domain Eukaryota; kingdom Metazoa; phylum Arthropoda; class Insecta; order Diptera; family Syrphidae; genus Volucella; species Volucella bombylans. The sequence goes on along the minus strand of OX422140.1, from coordinate 274,105,530 downwards.
ACAACATCCCTGTGGGACCTGAAAAATCTATAAAATATGGACCAGTTACAGAAAACTCGGACCAAATATATTTCGCAAGAGAAATTCTACCAGGAGTACAAGTATACATTTTAGCAGCAATAATCACACTGACAGATGGTTACGTACACATATCATATAATTTAAGCTCAACAATTATCAACCAAGTAGTCGAAAAAAGACGAAAGAATTAAAACTGGAACATTTAAACAAAGAAGCAAAGAAATAGATAGAAACAATATGTATGGATTACAAGAGTCTATTTTTGATCGAAGACGATCACCTAACGTCCACTTTCGGAATAAACCATTCCATAAAAACCAATTCAAACGCACTTCCAGTAAATATACGCCCATACCGATTACCTGAAGTACACTAACAAGAAATTAAAAGCCAAGTAGACAATATGCTCAAAGACAACACCATTAGACCAAGCCCTAGCCGATGGAATGCGCCACTAATCGTCGTCCCCAAGAAGGGAAACCAAAAATGGAGAATAGTAATAGACTATAAGGAATTGATTGAAGTTACAATTGAAGACGCATATCCAATTCCCAACATAGAAGACATTCTCGGGTAACTAGGAGACTCTCAATACTTTTCGACATTCGATCTAGCGAACGGTTTCCACTAAATATAAGTTACTGAAGATTACAGAGGAAATACCGCATTCTTGACACCGAACGGTTATTTCGAGTTTAACAGAATGCCACTTGGTCTACGTAACGCACCACCAACATTTCTGAGACTCATGAATACCGTACTCTCTGGAGTACAGGGTACAAAGCGTTTAGTCTACCTTGATGATATAGTAATGTACGGAAAGAACTTAGCAGGATCACAATAAGAAATTAATAGAAGTATTCCAGGCGCTAGACAAATCCAATTTGAAAATTAAATTATAAAAGTGCAAATTTCTCCAAACAGAAGTAATGTACCTAGGGGATGTAATCACGTCAGATGGTGTAAAACGTGACCCAGAAAAGATTACAGCCGTGAACAAAATCAAACATCCTCAAACTCAGAAACAAATACTATATGTTTAAAATTTATCAAAAATCGGTAACCCACTATGTAAACTAAACCATAAAGACGAGCCTTTTAAATGGGAAGCATTTTGCGATGAATCTTTCAGAAAATGCAAAGAAGCCGTAACGAAACCACATATATTAATCTATCCAAATTTCAGTAACGCGCTGTACATCACTACTGACTTCAAAAAGACTGGAGCATCACGTCGTACAGCCAGCTATCTTTTAGGTCGTCTCCTTATCCTAAAAGGAAACTTCAAGAACGCGCTTGGTCTTCAAACGAAGATTCGACGAGGAGAAATTGAAAAAGGTCTGGAAGAAGAAGATTTTGATGATATTTTTGATCTGTTACATGAAACATATTTCACTTACCGAGGTGAATTGATCGATGCTATCGACAATGCCAAGTCAGCATCTAAGGAGAAAAATGTGGAAAGTGAACCCACAGGTGCTTCTTGCAATGAGCTTTCGTTACCTCAAATTCAAATCTTGCATTTCGAGGGCTCGCACACAAAATAGCGGGCCTTCCATGATGTGTTTTTATCTTTGGTCCACACAAATAAGAAGCTGGATGAAATTCAAAAGCTTCACTATTTAGAAACTTCTCTTGTCGCAGCTTCACGCTGCTCGTTTGTTGCAGCATTTAGGGTTGTATTCTGGCAATTATGACAAAGCATGGGAACTGCTTGTCGACAGATACGCCCACAAGCGAGTGTTGGTAAACGCTCATTTCCAACTTTGTTTTGAGCAAAAGCAGTTGACAAAGGAGACTGCAAGCAACATCAAGTCTCTACTGGACACGTCCCAGGAATGTTTCCATGCTCTGGAAAATTTAGGATTGAGGGTAAGTTCTGGGGATGACATTTTAATTTATATTCTGGTTCAGAAATTACCTGCTTTTACTCAGCGTTTGTGGGAGGAGAAGTTAGGTAGTTCGAAGAAGTTGCCAACACTGACGCAATTCACAGAGTTCTTGGGAACACGTTTTCGAACCTTGGAAGCAGTATCTGGGACGAGTGGCATAAAGGTCAGCGGTTCTTCTTTTTCAGTTTTCAGTTTTAAAAGCATTTTATTTTCTTAATATTAACTTTTACATACTAACAAAAAATGTTTAAATGCTAGCTTAAAATTACTTAACAATCTTATACTAACTTACTGGCCCCACACAGGCACTCTAAGCTACTCTAAATTCTTATATCTATGTCTTTCGACTTTATTTACATTTCATTTAGAAATATTTGTGTAGTATACTTAAGGCTACGAAAAAAAATTGTTAACAAAAAACTTAGCATATGGATATAATTTTTTATTTCTTAGAAAAATTTAATATCTAACTTAAAATAAACCTTAGTCTACCTAACCTACATACACAATACACACATACACACATAGAGATTATACACAATAATATACATATATTAGTATATAACTTTGTATATATTAACATATGTATATATTTCTTAAATGATAACCTAAACCTATGTAAGCTGGCCATCGCTATTTACAGAGCAAATAAATTGGTCAGCGCTGCCGCTTATCGAACGACATCCCCATTATCGCGATTCCCCACCACCCTACTGAACCTGAGAAGATCCACACTGCCGTGTGCGACGTCTCGGTTGTAGTTGAGTCACCTGTCCCCAACTGTTCGAGCGACATGGAAAATTAACGGGACCGCTAATCTATCCTGGATCAACACTATCTGATCAAGGTAGAGGAATGCTTCCGGTGGAACGAAGCCGTCAGAGCGCACACTCTCGTGGTAAAGGTAATTGGGGTAGTAAGCCCCAGATATCAGGTTATTCGTCGAGGTCATTGCTCTTGCAATGTGCCTTCGAGTCAGCTTAATTACGAAGTTGTCCACTCGTATTAGGTTCGCCCTGTTGTAGAGGACCTCATTGGGATACAACTTTTTGTACTCCGACTCTGGTGTTCTGTACAAGTGAAGGCAAGCCCTCTTAAACACCCGAATCTTTTCCATTAAGCTTGCTCGTACATTGAACCACCCGGGACATCCAAATGCCAGCATGGGCCTGATAAGGGCCATGTAGCAGATTACTTTTACCCTCGCATCGAGTTAGCTGCTATAAAACAGGCTATTTGTAAGGGCAAAAGCGCCTTTAGCTCTGGCCAGAGCAGCATCTACATTTTTGTCTAAATACAGAAACTGATCTAGCCAGATTCCAAGGTATCTGACTACATTTCGACAGGCAAGAGTTTGTCCGTGTTGTCCAACGATAGAGAACTTTCGCCAATTTTTTCTGGTATCTCTAGAGGCTCCAGACAACGGCGTCCTAAAGAGAATGGTTTCCGACTTCTGAAAGTTGATTTTCAACTTCCAGTCATCGCATAATCGTCTTATCTTATCGAAGTCACGCTGCAAGAGAGTATTAATGACCTCGATTTTTTTACCTGTTCTGTACGCTACCAAATCGTCTGCGTACGCAATAGTATGGGGAAGTGAACCTATCAGATCACTTGTAAAAATGTTGAATGGGATCGGCGAATTGACCGCGCCTTGCTGTAGACCATTTTTAATTTGAAATATTCCAAGAGAAGTCACATCACCATTTTTCACGATGAACTGTCTGTTGGTTAGCATATTATAAAGAATGTACAAGTGTGGTTTACTGATCTCCTGCCAATCAGCTTATAGGAAAGGCCCTCAAACCATACGGTGTCGAAGGCCTTCTCCAAGTCAACAAGTCAGGCATCAGTACATTGTTTTTTGTCTTTATTCCATTGGATATCGGACACCAGTTTGGCCGGGGCATGAGAGATATCATGTCCCGCCTTAAAACCGAACTATATGTTTGTTCTTAACCCACCTAGACAGAGCTCTATTGATTACTTTTTCAAACAGCATACTGATATTCGAAAGGACACTTATCGACCGCAAATTTGCCGGATTGGATACATCCTTTCCCTTTTTGGGGATAGGTTGAACCACCGCCGTTTTCCAATCCGCTGGATAATGTGCATAATTCATTGCATTATTAAACAGGGTGGTGTAAATGTCCACCGCTTCTAGAGGAAGATGTCGAAGCACGATGTTCGGAATACCATCGGTCCCCACTGATTTCTTAGCCCTGATTGTGTCGAAGATCTCACAGAGATCTTCCTTCGAAATGAATGGGGGTAGGTCACCCTCTCTGGAAATGGCATTATTTGCCATATTTTCGTCGCTGAACTGGGTGAAACCAGAGCCCTCGGATCGCCAATTCCCTATTTCGTTTCGAATGCAGAAGTCGTGCACCAAGACGCGATTGTCCAGGTCATAATTAGGGCCAATGGTATCAGTGGCCTTGTATACTTCCTGGAAAGTCGCCCCTATAGCCTCAACCTTCTCCTGTGGATCCTCGATCACAAAGAAGTCGTCATCGTCAGCGGCTTCATTTGGATCAATACATGCTATTGTCAGTAACTGTTCGTTGTCTATTGTGCGGTCTATTTTAAGACACTAAAGGTCGTTTTGATTTTTTCTCCGAAATAGTTTATTTATTTGTAGAAACATATTCGGGTTGCTGGTGTATACAGCCCGAACCTTGTTGTTCCAGTATGAACTTACAGAAATTCTGTAATTCTCTTTTATTAACGTTTGAAGATTTTTAATTGACGACTTCAGTGTCCTAATCTCCGGGTCTTGTCTGTCAGTTAACTGTCTGTACAAGTTTTTAAGTCTTGTCAGAAGTCTACTTTTCTGTCGGTGCAGTGCGGCAATAATAGGATTGCGGAACAGGTCTTCGTTAGTCGTACGTCGATACCGTGGTATTGTAGTGTCCATAGTTTGTTTAATTGTCTCGCCCATTTGTTTTAGGTAATTGTCGATCTCCTCGTTTGACAAATTCCTTTTGGACGGTGGATGGAGCGTGTTCGAGTAGAGTGCTCTTGTCAAGGTTGCGGAGAAGCGTGTCCATCGAGTCTTACTGTAGTTGTAAGAATATCTTTGGACAAACTCCTCCAATTCCGCAATTTCGTTAGGAACTGTAATTTCATACATACACGAATGTGCGCAGACAGTTTAGCGTATACGTTCGTCGTACAGCAGTTGATCCAAATAAGACCCGCATCTGGGAAACGACGGGTTATTCGTCGCTTTAAGACCGAGTCTGTACATAACATCGTGTTGACCCCACCAATCGAGTAGTAGGTTTCCTCTAGTATTTGGAAAATTATTTCCCCAATCTCGGTATTTAGCGTTGAAATCCCCGCCGTTTATAAAATAGTTCTCCCCGATTCCAGCCTCAGAAGTCGGAAAAGCGTGTCGAGCTCTGTAATGAATAAAGTTTTCAAACGCTTTCCACTGCGGAGTGGTATGTAAATGACGACTGCTTCCAACATCCGGAACCTGCGCAACACTCCCTTGTACACTCTGTGAAATTTTATACCTTCTTTAATGAAGATCGCGACACCGTCTCCAAGTTTGGATCTGGGCCGATTTCTTCTTCGAACAATATAATTACTGTACTCCAGTTTGTGCTTATCGGTTAGCTTGGTTTCGCTAGCGAAAAGCACATCAGGACTTTGGTCTTGTAGCAATTTAACCATCGCTCCTCTTCGTTCAATCCTAATCAGTGAATTAACATTCACCGCAAGGACCTTCAAAGTTTGCTTCACCATGTGCGTAGCCATTACGACATGTGTTGCGTTAGGCCCGGCAGCAGCGCGTAGATCTGGTCCACCCACTTGGCCTGTTCTTATACTTGCTGTTGCAGCTGAGCCATCTGCCCTTGGATTGCGAGCAAGATGGCCAGTATGTTAGGTGCAGCTTCCGTTGTTCTCGGCATTGGCGCCTGAGAAGCAACAGTTGCTTTCTGTGCCGTAGCCCCCTACCTGACGCCATTTGGGCGTAGGAAATTTGGGACGTGACGTCTGGTGTTTGAAACCTAACAGGTGAACGTTTGACATCCACCTTCTGCTGCCGAGCCAATTTTGCTTTTTTAATGTCAGCGAACTTAGGACAACCCCGATATTTTGCGGGGTGTCCCACGTTCCCACATAACACGCACGAGAGCTGCATACTATTGGATGCTCCGTCCCTACCTAGAGCACACTTCTCGGAATTGTGGTTCTTCACTCATCGCGACTGCCCGACGCGGCAGTTCGACGCGGTGTGCCCGAACCTCTGGCAGCGAACGCATTGTATGACGCCTTCGCTCCTTTTTAATTTTTCCCAGGGAACCACCTGGTAGTCTAGGACATTGATACTTCTTAGACTATCTAGGCGGCTTTCGAGATTGAGCTGCACCAGGAAGAACGGCAGACTCCGTTTGTCCCGCCTGGCTCTAGCTGTGGTAAATGGCTTTACCCCCATAAACTTGAGTCCTTCGCACTCCTTCTCTTTGAGCAGTGCCAGGATCTCCTCAGGATCAGAAGACGGTTCCAACCTCTTCAGCTGAATCGATTGCCGCTTTTCGCACTTTGGTGTGAATGAGTAGTGCTTCGTCGTCGTTTCCTTTAGCAACTCTTTCACTTTCGCGACGCCCTCCACTGTATTACAGTGGATGGCATGGCGATCGTTCCCCAATCTCATAATTTTAAAATTATTACCAATGACCAGCTTACACAGGTCCTTGTTTTCATTTACCTCTAATTTATAGGTGTTGATAGGAGGCACCTTCTCCTTCTTCTTCTTCTGCTGCTGCTGCTGCTGCTGCTGTTGTTATTGTTGCTGTAGCTGTTGTTGCTGTTGTTGTTGCTGCTGCTGCTGTTGTTGTTGCTGCTGTTGTTGTTGCTGCTGCTGCTGTTTTGTTAGTTGCTGTAGGTTCAGCTGTTGTTGTTTTAGCAGCAGTTGCTGTTGTTTCTGCTGCTGCTGGTTTTGTTGTTGCTGCAGCTGTTGGGAGCTCTCTACTTCTTATTGCTCCCTCTGCCTGAGCTCAGTTTGATTTTGCTTAATAGCGAGCACTTTTTCTTCCAGCTTTAGTATGCTGCTGGTAATATTATTTATTTCTTCATCTTCGTCTTCCGACTCAGATGCCGCTAAAGAGGCAAAGTTGTTGTTGCCCCTCTCATACTGGACTTCATCTTTCTCTTCATCAGCTCTTAAAACGGCACTTTCTGTTTTGTTAGATTATGAGGGGTTTTCAACCTTTTCCTCCTTTTAATGGCTTTCGCCACGGCACCGGCAACATTATTGCTGCCTTTTGCAACCCCCGTTGTGGGAAGAGCGGAGCGCTCCCCACCATCCATCACGTGATTTCCAATTACTTTGTTGTTTCAACAATTTGAGGAGAAAAAAAAAACAGAAAACAAAAGTTCCAAGTTTGTCCTGGGTTCGTACCCGTGTTCCATGATTCGATGACTTACGCCGCTACCCGTTGGGCTACCGACCGAATTATCTTTAAGCTGAAATTGAATGACTATTTACTGTTTCACTATTTACTTTAAGAAAAGCCGAAACACGTCTGTTCTCTGCGGAGATCTGCGAACGACTGTCAGCGGTTCTTCTGCACACAAGGCTGTTACGGTCGAAAATAAAACGGTGTTGCACGTCGGGAAGAAGCAGTTTACATGCCAGGTATGTGGTAGAGGTCAGCACTCCCTTCGAACTTGTCAAAAGTTTATTGTCATGGAGATCTGTGAACGATAAGGCAGTGGACAGAATCGGGGTTTGCCGGAACTGTCTAGCATACAGTCACAGAAGTAGTCAATGTCAAAGCAGTGTGCGCTGCTATTACTGCAAGTAGGCATACCATTCTCTGCTGTATATTAATAATATCAGCTCTAGACCTACAAGGGATTATAAAAATACAACTATAGGTACACAAACTTTCCACATAAAATCAAACATTAACCAACCTGTCGCTCTTGGGGTAGATCAACCAAGTGTGCTTCTTGCTACAGCCGTTGTGAAAGTGAGGTCTTCAAATGGAAACTATTTGCATATTAGGACATTAGTCGATCCTGGATCTGAAGCAACGTTTACTTCTGAGTCAACTGTTCAATTGCTAGGGCTTCATCAACGGCGAACACTCATTATAGTATCTGGATTGGGAAGGGTGTGCAGTGGTTCATGTCAGCGATATGTAAATCTTACCTTTGGTTCGCTGGTAACGCCGTTTGAGACGAACACTCGAGCATATGTTTTCAAGTCGCTGACCGGTCCTTTGCCATCCAAGCCCTTAGGTCTGCAAAACTATTCAGGGCTTAAAGTTAGCTGATTCACAATTCGACAAGCCTGCGACTGTTGATCTTCTCCTGGGGAGTGATGTTTATTGCGATGTATCGTTACCATTTCAAGACGGATGTAAGCCTGGGTTTTGGTGCCTCGAAGTTAGGTGCCTTACGTAGGTTTCATCAACTGGAAGGAAGATTCCAGGAAAACCCCACACAGCATAAGGAATATTCCCAGTGTATAGCGGAATGCAAGGAGCTTCGTCAGATGCCAGTGGTTGACGAAAAGAATACCATACTGGATACACCTCACCATTTTCTTACTCCTCACCATGTGGTATTCAATAAGTCAACCAGAACTACGAAGCTTCGTCGCAGTCCCGCGTACTACAAACGATTTTTACGAAACTGCCGGGCACAAGCTGGAAAAAGAGATAGAGTTCCACTAAAGGTAGATGCAATCGGCACAAGACTGTTCGAAATTCCTCAAGAAGATACTGCCGTGGAGAAGGTACCTGGAGCAAAGGATCTACCAAACGATGACCAACTACTTTTCCCGCAAGCGGAGCAAATAATATATGTCCGCAATGAAACAGCGCGAGAAGTGGACAAGACGGAAGTCGAGATCAATACGTGGAGACTTAGTTCTCTTCAAGGATGAGAAAACACCGCCATTGCAATGGCGACTCCAACGGATTTCGACACACATCGCGGAAAAAAAGCATTTATCCGAGTGGTTGCGGTACGAAACGAAACAGGAGAACTTACTCGGTCATTTTGAAAATTTTGCTACATGTAATCAAATATTGCAAGCGAAAAGCGAGACATTTGAACGACACAACACAAGATTTAAACGACACAACATAACATTTATATGACACAACACAAAATTTATAAAACACACACTTTAAATAAATTCATTTGAAAATTAAAGGCATTTATTTCTTTTTAACAGCAATTTATTATATTAAAGAGACACAAATAATTACAAATTAATAATAATTAATTATCCTAGATTTTCCGACACAATCACATTTATTTTTATATAAGTATTTCTTTTGTGGAAATTGTCATAAGTATTTGAAACTTAGTTTAAATTTAACCAATAGATTATTATGTAAACAAGGAAAAGTAAGATTACGAATTGTAAATTTTTAGTACAAATGTATGACAGTTAAATGTTAAAAATGGATGTGATTTCCGGACTAATAAACGTTCTCTTTGCTGTAAATAGTTGTCACGAACAGACGTGTTTGATTTAAACCGCATTTTTCAACCCATTTTCTCAACCCCACACATAGTACATAAAGTAAAACCCTACACACCCCAACAACGACGTTGGTGTGGAAGGTTCCATTCGGAGATTTGAGCCTAAAAAATGAACCACGTGGGAAGCCGGAAACGTTAGTTGACGACGATGTTTTAATAGCAATGATGGATGCGGACCCAACGAAATCGGTGCAGTAGATCGCATAAAGCATGGGAATATCCACAATGACAATAGGTCCACACCTTTCTCTCATAGGAAAGATAAGAAAAGATTGACTTTTAAATTCTTACTATAAAATCGGACATTTCATGTGGCATAACCTAATATTATTATTAATATATTGTAAGGAAATATATAATATAATATAATATAATATAATATAAATATATAAATATAAATATATAAATATAAATATATAAATATTATTTTCACAGAACAATACATATGGTATGTACTCTCATATATTCCAAGATTTGAGTTGAAAACACTTCAATTCGGAGCTGCTTGAATGAAACACTCTGGAGGTCTGGATAATTTAGTTTAGACCGAACCATTTGTGTGCTAGTTATATAGAAATCGTGGAATAAGGTTTTTATCAGAAGTAGGAAATTGTTCTCTGTGGAAGACTTACCATGTCTAAGTCTTGTAGATTTACTGTTAAATTAACATATTTACTATATATGGAATATCTCCCAAAGATAATATATTTGTACTAAATTGTTCAGCTTGGAGACGGAAAAATAATATTAATTATTTATTCTAACGTCCCTTACCCTTGTAATATACAATTTTTTTTTAAAGTTCTGACCTCCGGTTTCACTTGCCTCTTACACTGTGGATGATAAGGAATAATATTGTTACAGTTTGCAGTATAACTGAATGAATTAATGACGGGTAAATTGTGATTTGTTATCAAATACTCTGAGTTGTGATATTCCAATCCAAACCTGTGTGATAATAGCTTAATGGTTACAGCTGCGTTAGTGGACTGAACTGCCATAAGTGTTGGACATTTGGAGTAGGCGTCGACTACTCTAGAGTACAAAACATATTTTAACGATACCGCATAATTGACGTGCACGCGGTCCCGTGATTTGCTCCAAAAACGACAAAATGTCAATTTCGTACAGTTTTTTTTATTATTTATCAAAGGGTTGTCTTTCTCGATCCAAACTAGGCTAGTGAACATCGCTGTAATAAGGAGATGTCACACGCTGCTCACATGGATGACTCTCATAGAGTTGCTGAGTTATACGCCTTCGCAAGACTTCTGTAATAGTCACACGCTCGTTGAATACCAAATATTCTTCTTTTACATGACTAAATCTCTTTCGTTATAATATAGTTGAAGTGCAACAGAAATATTAGTTGGCAAGGTGAATGCAATAAAATTCTACATACCACAATCGAAATTCTAGCCCTGTTTGTGTCATTTTGTATTGGACAGGTAAATTTTGCATGAAACCCGATCGTTGCTCCAATATTTGATTTAATATCAAATATCAAATTCATAGGTTTATAAGGCTAGTTCCCATCTTTTCAGACGATTTAATGAGTTTATTGGTTTCTTTTATTTGAGTAGAAGACCGCACGCAATGGCTCAAAATTTAAGAAGAAATTTTCGATCCAGTTTCATTTTAAGAAAACTAGTTACAAAACTGTAGTCCTTTCTCTGTTCAGAATATATCCCAAATCATGAATTTCGGTCATCGAAAGTTTGTACTTAATTATCTTTTTTTCCACAGTGGTCCGTGTGCTTTAGGATTGCAACAAATATGTATCATATTTTTCTCTGGCTTCACCTGATATCAAAATTTTATCAATACCAGCATTCTCAAAATTCTCTAAATCTTAAATTATAATTCAAATTGTCTATTGGAAATATCCCGAAAATGATTTTATATCAGGTGAAAGCCAGGTGAAAGACATTGCCACATTTATGGAGTCGAGCTTATCTATCATCCTGTGCTGTACTGTTTTAATTTCGTAACTCTAAACTGTCAAAGACTACCTATTATAGTAAAGAATCTTTCCAGATGATGGCTACATACCCGTGCACTTCGTGAAATCTCAATCACTGCTTATAAATTTTGAATATCTTCTTTAAATAACTCAACTGTGATGATAACGTCGTTCAGATATACTAACAAATTTTCAATATGACCATTGTAGTGAGTCTTATCTATCACTAAAGTCTATCTGAACCGCTTAAAAACATAAAAGTCAAGAGAATTTTTTAAAAAGGTTGCTAATGGGAAAGTTAAACTATTAGTGTTATTCAGTTAACAATTTTTTCCAGGATATCTAAGTCTAATCCGCCCAATTAAGAAGCCAATATAACACCATTTGAGCCACGGCCACACATTCGCTAAATACCTAGTAGCAGTTTATAGCAAAAACATTTGACTTCACGTCTTATTATGTGGATCTCTACATAGTTTCCTGGGGTCGTGTTTGGCCAAGCAAAAAGTTATTATAATAAAATTGAATTTCAATTGCACATCCTACGCAAGCCTCGCATCTCACTTTAATTACGCAGCCATGCGTCGACAGACCTTAGCTCCATATAAGAACTTCAGTTATAGTCATCTAGAGCATCGGTGCTACTTCTTCCGGTTAGCACAAAGGTATATTTATTACATTTTGCATTATTTTGGATCAGACATATTACTATCCATTGGCTTAAGGACTAGTATCCTGCTCGCGCTAAATTTTAGAGAGCACGCACCGAAAATAAAGGCTCACCAAATTTTTAAAGTGGGATTAGATGGGTAAAAAAAAACATGTTCTTGACAGATGTCGGTTAATTAGACTCAAACATTTTTTTTAAATTGAAAGCAAGCAATTTATTATTCGAAAATAATAGCATTTATAACATTGAAGACGATATGATAATAAGTAGATCACACGCATTTTTTCATTTAATATGCATTTTTATTTTCATACTTCATTTACACTTACAACCTAGACAAAAAAATGCTTAAAAATTAGCTTAAATAACTTACAAATAATCTTATTCTATCTTACTGGCCCCATGCGGGCACTCTAAGTTAAACATAATACTGAATCTATGTCTTTCGACGTTTCTTACAGACTATTTTTATTTTTGTTTTTACATTTATTAAAACTAAAATTAAGAAAATAAAATTTAGGTATAAAAACTTAGTAAATGGACTTTTGTTATAATTTAAAACTTAAAACTAAACGTATAAACTATTTACAACTAAATCTTAGCCTACTTAAACTATTTAATTCTATACCGTATTTTAGAGTGTTACCCACTTCTACTCTAATATAATTTTTTTTTCTTTTTTTTTTTTGTGATTTTTATTTTTTTTTTTCTTAAATCTACCCTAATTCTACCTAACAGTATGTAAGCCGGTCACGGCCAATCAAATACGCAGAAGACCGACTTTGCTTCCTATGAAACTACGTATTACTGGAGGAATTCGACGACGAAACTACCCCTCCTTCATCTAGCCACCAGAATTGTTGGTGCTGCCGAGCAACATCCCTTATATCGCGACTCCCTACCGACCTACTGAACCGGAGACGCTCCGCACTGCCATGTGCGACGTCTCTGTCGTAGTTGAGTCGCCCGTCCGCAGCTGTTAGAGCAACGTGGAAGATTAGCGGAAGTTGGCTGTTATAAAACAGTCTCTTTGTAAGGGCAAAAGCACCTTTGGCTGTGGCCAGAGCAACATCTATATGTTTGTTAAAATATAGATATTGATCAAGCCAGATCCCAAGGTATCTGACTACATTTCGACAAGCAAGTGGCTGCCCGTGCTGCCCCACGATCGAGAACTTTCGCCAATTCTTTCTGGTATCCCTAGAGGCCCCAGACAAAGGCGTCCTAAACAAAATGGTTTCCGACTTCTGAAAATTGATTTTCAACTTCCAGTCATCGCAATATCGCTTAATTTTATCGAAGTCACGTTGCAAGAGTATATTAATAACCTCAATCTTTGGACCTGATCTGTACGCGATTAAGTCGTCTGCGTACGCTATGGCATGGTGAAGTGAACCTATCAGATCACTTGTGTAAATGTTCAATAGGATCGGTGAATTTACCGCTCCTTGTTGCAGACCGTTTTTAATGTTAAACGTTCCAGCAGAAGTCACATCGCCATTCTTCACGATGAACTGTCTATTGAAGAGCATATCAAAAAGAATATACAGCAATGGTTTACTAATGCCCAACCTGTCCAGCTTGAAAAAGAGTCTCTCTAACCATACGGTATCGAAGGCTTTTTCCAAGTCAATCAGGCAGGCACCAGTTCACTGATTCATGCCTTTGTTCCATTGGATATCAGAAACCAGTTTAGACGCAGCATGAATAACATCATGCTCCGCCTTGAAACCGAATTGATTATCCGGAACTATATGTTTGTCCTCAACCCATTTAGTCAGGACTCTATTGATCACCTTCTCGAACACCTTACTGATGTTTGGAAGAAGTCTTATCGACCGGAGATTCGCCGGATTGGAAGTGTCTTTATCCCTTTTGGGGATCGGATGTACTACCGCAGTTTTCCAATGCGCTGGATAATGTGCATTATTCATTGCATTATTAAACAGGGTGGTATAAATGTCCACCGTTTCCAGTGGGAGATGTCGAAGCACAATGTTCGGTATTTCATCGGTTCCCACTGATTTCTTACTTCTATGCGATTCGAAGATCGTTTGGAGCTCTGCCTTCGAAATGAGCGGTGGTAGTACCATTTCATTGGTGATGACATTATTTGCCATATTCTCGTCATTGAACTGGGTGAAACCCGAGCTCTCGAATCGCCAATTCATTATTTCATTTCGAAGGTAGAAATTGTGCACAAGGACTTGATTTTCCAGGTCGTGGTTCGGGCCAATGATGTCATTCGCCTTATATACTTCCTGGAAAGTCGCTCCTATAGCCTCTAACTTCTCCTGCGGATCCTCGATCACAAAGAAGTTGTCATCATCAACAGCCTCATTTGGATCGATGCCTGCTGCTATAAGTATGTTCTCGTTGTCCGTCGTTCGGGCGATTTTAAGACACGAAAGGTCGTTGTGATCTTTCCTCCGAAATATTTTATTTATTTGCGGGAACATATTCGGGTTGCTGGTGTTTACAGCCCGAATTTTGTTGTTACAATACAAACTTACAGATGCTCTGTAATTTTCTTTTATTAATGTTTGGAGGTTTTTAATCGACGACTTCAGTGTCATGATCTCCGGGTTATGTCCGTCAGTAAACTGTCTGTACAAGGTTTTTAGTCTGACTTTTAGTAGACTGCTGTCAAAGTCTACTTTTCTGTCGGTGAAGTGCGTCAATAGATGCGTTGCGGAATAAGTCTTCTTCATCAGTGTGTTGATACCGCGGTATCGTTTTGTCCATTGTTCGTTTAATTGTCTCGTCCATTAGTTTTAGATACCTGTCAATCTCCTCGTTTGACAAATTTCTGTTAGACGGTGGGTAGAGCGAATTCGAGGAGAGTGCTGTAGTCAGTGTTCTATATAATTGTAGGTATGCCTTAGAAAAAACTCATCCAATTCCGCAATTTCGTTTTAAACAGTTATTTCGGTGCTGAGACCGCAATGGTCATTGTCATACACGAAAGTGCGTAGACAGTTTGTAGTTTGTTAGTTAGTGCATGTCAGTTGTATTCGTGAGTCGAACAGAAGAAGATCCAAATAAGACCCGTGCCTGGGAAACGACGGACTATCAGTATCCTTAAGCTCGAGTCGATACATCACACTGTGTTGACCCCACCAATTGAATAGTAGGTTCCCTCTAGTATTTGGTGTATTATTTCCCCAATTACTATGTTTGGCGTTGAAATCTCCACCGATAATAAAATAGTTGTCTTCCAATTCCAGCCTCAGAAATCGAAAAAGTGTCTCGAGCTCTGAGATAAATAAGGTGGATTGAGTAGCCTTAGGTGCATAGACAGACACCATGTACAACCGCTTTCTACTACGGAGGGGGATATACACGATGCATGCTTCCAGCGCCTGGAACCTACTTACTACACGACTGTATACTCTTTTAAAACGTATACCTTTTCGTACGAAAATCGCAACGCCTCCTTCTTGAATGGAGTTGGGTCGGTTTCTCCGTACTATTTTGTATCTTCTGTGCCTCATTTTGTGTCTTTTGGTAAGCTTAGTTTCGCTAACCAAAAGCACATCAGGGGCTTGGTCTTTAAGCAAGTTAAATAGTGTGGCTCTTCGTTCGAACGTAATCAGTGAATTAACATTCACTGCAAGGACCTTCAGGGTTTGCTCCGCCATGTACGTACCCATTACGACTGGAGGTTCGTTAGGCCCGGCAGCAGCGCGTATATTTGATCTACCCGCTTAGCCTGTTCCTGTATTTGACGCTGAAGCTGAGCCGTCTGCCCCTGAATAGAGAGCAAGATAGCCAGCATGTCAGGTACAGGTTCCGGTGCTCTAGACGCTGGGGCCTGAGAAGCTACCTTTGGTAGTTGTGCCGTATTTCCCCTACCTGACGCCATTTGGGCGTAGGTAACGTGGAGAGTAACGGCTGGTGTTTGTGCCTGCACGAGTTGACGTTTAACTTCCACTTTCTGCTGCCGAGCCAGATTTACTCTTTTGATATATTGGAATTTGGGACAACCCCGATAATTTGCGGTGTGTCCCGTATTCCTACATAACGCATAAGAGAGTTGGCTTTTTTCTGACGCTCCGTCCTTACCTAGAGCGCGTCCTCGGATTTGTGGTTCTTTCCACACTTCACGCATCGAGGCTGCACTTCGCAGTTCGACGCGGCGTGCCCGAACCTTTGGCAGCGAACACATTGTAAAATGTTTTCGCTCCTCTTTAATTTTTCCCAGTGTACAACCTGGTAGTCTAGGACTTTGATGCTCCTTAGACCATCTAGTTTGCTGTTGGGACTTAGCTGAACCAGGAAGAACGGTAGTTTCCGCTTCTCCCTTTTGGCTCTAGCCGTGACGAATGGCTTAACCCCTACGAATTTGAGCTCTTCGCACTCCTTCTCTTTCAGCAGTGCAAGGAGGTCCTCCGGATCAGTCGACTGTTCAATCCCCCTCAGCAGCATTGTTTGCAGCTTGTCCCCCTTCGGGGTGTAGGAGAAGAACTCCGTCGTCGATTCCTTCAGTAAGTTTTTTATTTTAGTATAGCGCTCCACAGTGTTACAGTGGATCGCATTCCTATCTTGACTTAGTCTTTTAATAAAAAAATTGTTGCCAATGGCCGACTTACATAATTCTATGGTGTCCTTCAGCTCCAATTTGAAAGTGTTAATTGGAAGCACTTTCTGCTTAGTGGGTTTCTGCACTTGCTGTTGTTGTTGTCTCTGCTGCTGTTGATTTTGCTGATGTTGTTGCTTCTGCGGTTGTTGCTGCTGCTGTAGATGCTGCTGCTGTTGTTTATGTTGCTGCTGTTGTTGTTGTTGCTGATTTTTGGGCCGCTGTTGTTGTTGTGGCTGCTGTATGTGATTTTGTGTTTGTTTTGTCTGTTTTGACTGCTGCTTTTGTTTTGCATTGTCCGTTTGTTGTTGTGTTAGTTGCTGGCTTACAACTTCTTGCTGTTGTAGTTGTTCTTGTAGCTGGGCGCTTTGTTGTCGCTCTTTTTCCCTTCTTGCCGTTTGTTTCGCCTTAATGGCGAGCACTTTGTTCATTAGCTGCCTGATGCTACTATTTATAGCCTCGACTTCTTCCTCTTCGTCGTCGGAGTCTGACACAGCTAGAGATGCGAAGCTGTTGTCGCCTCCCATGTAATGGCAGTAGCCACCATTGGATATATATGGGTATTCGACATTGTCCGACTCCTGACCCATTGGATTTACTGTTGCCGTTGTAGACGTTGAAGGCGCCGCCTCCCTTAATCCACCTGGCAGCTTTTCGGTGGATTTTGATAGAGAGGGGCGCTTCACCAGATTGGGGGTTGGCCTAAGCTTCCTCCTTCGTTTGGCACTTCCTTTGGTTACCATAATTGGTAGGTGGCTTCATGTGGTCTCATCATCCGATGTTTTCGTGCCACTAGCGTTAACCGCTAATGGGAGAGGGGAACGCTCTCTATCACTCATCACGTGATTTTTTTTTTTCATTTTACACTCTCACTAGTTTACTGTTTTATTAAAACAAAAAAAAAAAAAAAAAAAACCAATGTCTTGGGATAGGATTCGAACCCCGGACCACCCGATTCTACTACCACTGGCCTAACCGGGTCCCCACACGATGTGTGTCTAAATGATGAACTAATAAATTTTCACTTGTCGAGAGAGAAAATACGAAACACATCCGCACTCTACAAAAGTCAGTGAACGACTGAGTAGATCGCATTACGCATTTCGTGTTGGACTTTAAAAGTGTGTAAAAAAATAAGTACAGTGCTAAACAACGAATTTTCAAGAGTTCGGTAGCCGAAGTGGTAGAGACTCGGACATTCATTTCATTTCATTTTAAATGCATTTTTATTCTTTTCAATTCATTATTACTTATACGCTATACAAAAAACGCTTAAAAATTAGCTTAATTAACTTACAATTATCTTATTCTAACTTACTGGCCCCATGCGGGCACTCTAAATTAAACATAATACTTATTTAATGTCTTTCGACGTTTCGTACGATTACAATTTTTTTTATTTTTTTTCTATATTTATTTAGACTAAAACTAAGAAAACAATTTTATTTACTGCAAAAACTTAGTATACTTCTTATACTTAGTATAAAATCTTAAAAACTAAAACTTATACACTATCTACCTATAAATAAATCTTAACATACTTAATCTACTTAACCTACTTAAACTAACATATTGTATATATCATACAATTTAATTTTATTTTTTATTTATTTTTTCCTAGATGTGTTACCCCTTCTTTTAGAGAAGTTGTTACCCATCTAAGTTCTTATATATATATTTTTTTTTTTTTTTTCATTTTTAAATTTTTTTTTTATTTTTTATTTTTTTTCTCTTATGTCTACCCTAAACCTACCTAAATCTATGTAAGCCGGCCATGACTAAATAATTAGGCTAACCGACTTTGCTTCCGAGTGAAGCTTTATTGTACTAGAGGAATTCGACGAAGGTACTTCCCCTCCTCTCATAAGCCACCAAAATTGTTGGTGCTGCCGTGCAACATCCCTCATGTAGCGACTCCCTACCAACCTACTGAACCGGAGACGCTCCGCACTGCCATGTGCGACGTCTCTGTCGTAGTTGAGTCGCCTGTCCGGAGCTAGGCCACTACATGGGTGGAAACAATAGCTTTACATTCCTAGCTGCCTCTGAGTCAGATGACGAAGAAGACGAGGTCAAAGCCATAAATAGTAGCATCATGCAGCTACAGCAACAAGTGCCTGCTATAAGAGCGAAGCAAGTGGCACGTAGGGAGAAGGAGCTACTGCAACAACTTCAGATCCCTCAGAAACAACAATTCACCAACGTGGAGGTACCACAAGAAAAACATAACCAGCCACTAAAACAACAAAAAATACAAAAACCAGTAAAAGAACTAACAAAGATGGATCCTAAACCACAACCTAAAAATAAACAGCAAAAACAACAACAGCAACAAAAATCGCAGCAGCAGCAACAACAGCAGAAGCAACAGCAAGAACAACAACCGAAATCAACTAAGCAGCGGGTACCTCCAATCAACACTTTTAAGATGGAGTTGAAAGAAACTATTGAACTATGTAAGTCGGCCATAGGAAATAATTTTTACATTAAAAGACTTAGTTTAGATAGACACTGTAACACAGTGGAGCGCTATAATAAAATAAAAAACTTATTGAAGGAATCAACGACGGAGTTCTTCTCCTTCACCCCGAAGGGGGACAAGCTGCAAACAATGCTGCTGAGGGGGTTAGAACCGTCGACTGATCCGGAGGAGCTTCTTACACTACTGAAAGAGAAGGAGTGCGAAGAGCTCAAATTCGTAGGGGTTAAGCCATTCGTCACGGCTAGAGCCAAAAGGGAGAAGCGGAAACTACCGTTCTTCCTGGTTCAGCTAAGTCCCAACAGCAAACTAGATGGTCTAAGGAGCATCAAAGTCCTAGACTACCAGGTTGTACACTGGGAAAAATTAAAGAGGAGCGAAAACATTTTACAATGTGTTCGCTGCCAAAGGTTCGGGCACGCCGCGTCGAACTGCGAAATGCAGCCTCGATGCGTGAAGTGTGGAAAGAACCACAAATCCGAGGAATGCGCTCTAGGTAAGGACGGAGCGTCAGAAAAAAGCCAACTCTCTTATGCGTTATGTAGGAATACGGGACACACCGCAAATTATCGGGGTTGTCCCAAATTCCAATACATCAAAAGAGTAAATCTGGCTCGGCAGCAGAAAGTGGAAGTTAAACGTCAACTCGTGCAGGCACAAACACCAGCCGTTACTCCCCACGTTACCTACGCCCAAATGGCGTCAGGTAGGGGAAATACGGTACAACAACCAAAGGTAGCTGCTCAGGCCCCAGCGTCTAGAGCACCGGAACCATGCTGGCTATCTTGCTCTCTATTCAGGGGCAGATGGCTCAGCTTCAGCGTCAAATACAGGAACAGGCTAAGCGGGTAGATCAAATATACGCGCTGCTGCCGGGCCTAACGAACCTCCAGTCGTAATGGGTACGTACAAGGCGGAGCAAACCCTGAAGGTCCTTGCAGTGAATGTTAATTCACTGATTAGGCTCGAACGAAGAGCCACACTATTTAACTTGCTTAAAGACCAAGCCCCTGATGTGCTTTTGGTTAGCGAACTAAGCTTACCAAAAGACACAAAATGAGGCACAGAAGATACAAAATAGTACGGAGAAACCGACCCAACTCCATTCAGGGTGGTGGCGTTGCGATTTTCGTACGAAAAGGTATACGTTTTAAAAGAGTATACAGTCGTGTAGTAAGTAGGTTCCAGGCGCTGGAAGCATGCATCGTGTATATCCCTCTCCGCAGTGGAAAGCGGTTGTACATGATGTCTGTCTATGCACCTAAGGCTACTCAATCCACCTTATTCATCTCAGAGCTCGAGACACTTTTTCGATTTCTGAGGCTGGAATTGGAAAACAACTATTTTATTATCGGCGGAGATTTCAACGCCAAACATAGTAATTGGGGAAATAATACGCCAAATACTAGAGGGAAACTACTATTCAATTGGTGGGGTCAACACAGTGTGATGTATCGACTCGGCCTTAAGGCGACGGACAGTCCGTCGTTTCCTAGACACGGATCCTATTTGGATCTCCTGCTGTTCGACACAGGAATACACCTGACATGCACAAACCAACAAACCATAAACTGTCTACGCACTTTTGTGTATCACAGTGACCCTTGCGGACTCAGTACCGAAATAACCGTTCCGAACGAAGCTGCGGAATTGGACGAGTTTGTTCAAAGGCATGCCTACAATTATAGTAGGGTGCGTTAGACAAGCTTCTCCAGAACAATGACGAGAGCACTCTCCTCGAATTCGCTCTACCCACCGTCCAATAGAAATTTGTCAAACGAGGAGATTGACAGGTATCTTAAACTAATGGACGAGACAATTAAACGAACAATGGACAAAACGATACCTCGGTATCAATACACCGACAACGAAGACTTATTCCGCAACGCAACCATTGACGCACTGCACCGACATAAAAGTAGACTGCTGTCAAGGCTAAAAACCTTGTACAGACAGTTTACTGACAGACATAACCCGGAGATTAAGACGCTAAAGTCGTCGATCAAAAACCTCCAAGTATTAATAAAAGAAAATTACAGAGCATCTGTAAGTTTGTATTGTAACAACAAAATTCGGGCTGTAAACACCAGCAACCCGAATATGTTCCCGCAAATAAATAAAATATTTCGGAGGAAAGATCACAACGACCTTTCGTGTCTTAAAATCGCCCGAACGACGGACAACGAGAACATACTTATAGCAGCAGGCATCGATCCAAATGAGGCTGTTGATGATGACAACTTCTTTGTGATCGAGGATCCGCAGGAGAAGTTAGAGGCTATAGGAACGACTTTCCAGGAAGTATATAAGGCGAATGACATCATTGGCCCGAACCACGACCTGGAAAATCGAGTCCTTGTGCACAATTTCTACCTTCGAAATGAAATAATGAATTGGCGATTCGAGAGCTCGGGTTTCACCCAGTTCAGTGACGAGAATATGGCAAATAATGTCATCACCAGCGATAGGGTACTACCCCCGTTCATTTCGAAGGAAGAGCTCCAAACGATCTTCGAATCACTTAGAAGTAAGAAATCAGTGGGAACCGATGAAATACCGAACATTGTGCTTCGACTTCTCCCTCTAGAAGCGGTGGACATTTATACCACCCTGTTTAATAATGCAATGAATAATGCACATTATCCAGCGCATTGGAAAACTGCGGTAGTACATCCGATCCCCAAAAGGGATAAAGACACTTCCAATCCGGCGAATCTCCGCTCGATAAGACTTCTTCCAAACATCAGTAAGGTGTTCGAGAAGGTGATCAATAGAGTCCTGACTAAATGGGTTGAGGACAAACATATAGTTCCGGATAATCAATTCGGTTTCAAGGCGGAGCATGATGTTATTCATGCTGCGTCTAAACTGGTTTCTGATATCCAATGGAACAAAGGCATGAATCAGTGAACTGGTGCCTGGCTGATTGACTTGAAAAAAGCCTTCGATACCGTATGGTTAGAGGGACTCTTTTTCAAGCTGGACAGGTTGGGCATTAGTAAACCATTGCTGTATATTCTTTTTGATATGCTCTCCAGTAGACAGTTCATCGTGAAGAATGGCGATGTGACTTCTGCTGGAACATTTAACATTAAAAACGGTCTGCAACAAGGTGCGGTAAATTCACCGATCCTATTCAACATTTACACGAGTGATCTGATAGGTTCACTTCACCACGCCATAACGTACGCAGACGACTTAATCGCGTACAGATCAGGTCCAAAGATTGAGGTTATTAATATACTCTTGCAACGTGACTTCGATAAAATTAAGCGATATTGCGATGACTGGAAGTTGAAAATCAATTTTCAGAAGTCGGAAACCATTTTGTTTAGGACGCCTTTGTCTGGGGCCTCTAGGGATACCAGAAAGAATTGGCGAAAGTTCTCGATCGTGGGGCAGCACGGGCAGCCACTTGCTTGTCGAAATGTAGTCAGATACCTTGGGATCTGGCTGGATCAATATCTGTATTTTAACAAACATATAGATGTTACTCTGGCCAGAGCCAAGGGTGCTTTTGCCCTTACAAAGAGACTGTTTTATAACAGCCAACTCGATGCGAGGGTAAAGGTTATCTGCTACATGGCCCTTATCAGGCCTATGCTTGTGTTTGGATGTCCCGTGTGGTTCAACGTAAGAGCAAGTTTATTGGAAAAGATTCGGGTGTTTGAGAGGGCTTGTCTTAGGACTTGTCTTCGCGTATACAGAACACCAGAGTCTCAGTACATAAAATTCTATCCTAATGAGGTCTTATACAATAGGGCGAACCTAATAAGAGGGACAATTTCGTCAGTAAGTTAACTCGAAGGCACGTTGCAAGAGCATTGACCTCATCGAACAACCTGATCTCCTGGGCTTACTACCCCAATTATATGTATCACGAGAGAGTTCGCTTTGACGGCTTTATTCCTCCAGAAGCGTTCCTCTATCTAGATAGCAAAGGTCTGATCGAGGACAGATCGTCAATGCCGCTAATCTTCCACGTTGCTCGAACAGCTGCGGACAGGCGACTCAACTACGACAGAGACGTCGCACATGGCAGTGCGGAGTGCCTCTGGTTCAGTAAGTCGGTAGGGAGTCGCGACATAAGGGATGTTGCTCGGCCAGCACCAACAATTCTGGTGGCTAGATGAAGGAGGGGAAGTCTCGTAGTCGAATTCCTCCAGTCCTACGTAGCTCCATAGGGAGCAAAGTCGGTCTTCTGCATATTTTTTTTTTAGCCGTGGCCGGCTTACATAGTTTTAGGTAGAAATAGGGTAGGTTTAAGAAAAAAAATAAAAATAAAAAAAAAATCACAAAAAAAAAATTAAAAAAAACAAAAAGAAAAAAATATATACTAGAACAGAGGTGGGTAACACCCTCTAAAATATGGTGTAGGATTAGATAGTTTAAGTAGGATTAAGTAGGTTAAGATATAGTTGTACATAGTTTATACGTTTAGTTTTAGGTTTTATATTATAACAAAAAGTCCATATACTAAGTTTTTATACTTAAAGTTTATTTTCTTAGTTTTAGTTTTCATAAATGTAAAAACAAAAATAAAAATAGTCTGTAAGGAACGTCGAAAGACATAGATTAAGTATTATGTTTAACTTAGAGTGCCCGCATGGGGAGAGTAAGATAGAATAAGAATATTTGTAAGTTATTTAAGCTAATTTTTAAGCATTTTTTGTCTAGCTTGTAAGTGTAAATGAATTCTAAAAAATAAAAATGCATATAAAATGAAATGAAATGAGGCGTCGGTCATTAAATCGTGGGACCCGAGTTCGATCCCAGGCAAACTTGAAACTTTTTTTCTTTTTTATTTTATTGGTCACAAAATATTGTGTAAATAAATAGTGTTATCAAAACAAAACTGTTCAGGAAAGCACGTAATGGATGGTGGAGAGCGTTCCGCTCTTCCCATAACGGGAGTGACAAAACACAACAACAGTGTTGCCGGTGCCGTGGCGAAAGCCATTAAGAGGAGGAGGAGTTTGAAATCCCCTCCTAATGTAACAATAAAGAAAATAAATGCCGTCCTATCAGAGGATGATGAACATTATGAGGGGGGCAATAACAACTTTGCCTCTCTAGCGGCATCCGAATCAGAAGATGATGATGAAATGTTAAAAGAAATTAGCAGCAGCATAGAAAAGCTGCAAGAAAAAATGTTTGCTATTAAGATAAAACAAACTGCACGCAGGCAGAGGAAGAAATTAGAGGCAGAAAGCGCCCAACAAAAAAAGCAGCAACAACAAAACCAGCAGAAGCAGAAACAACCACTGCAGCAGACAAAACAGCAGCAGCAGAAACAACAGCAACCGCAGAAATAACAGCAACATCTGAAAACACAGCAGCTAAAAAAACGGCAGCAGCAGCAACAACTACAGCAGCAGCAGAAGAAGAAGGAGAAGGTGAAACCAAGGACCTATGTAAATTGCCATGCCATCCACTGGAATACAGTGGAGGGCTACGCGAAAGTGAAAGAGCTCTTAAAAGAAACGACGACGGAGCACTACTCATTTACACCAAAGTGTGAAAAGCGGCAATCGATGCTGCTAAAGGGGTTGGGACCGTCTTCTGATCCTGAGGGGATCTTGGCACTGCTCAAATCGAAGGACTCAAGTTTGTGGGGGTAAAGCCGTTTACCACAGCTAGACCCAGGCGGGAGAAACGGAGTCTGCCGTTCTTCCTGGTGCAGCTCAGTCCCGAAAGCCTTCTGGATAGTCTAAGGAATATCAATGTCCTAGACCACCAGATGTTCACTGGTAAAAACTAAAATGGAGCTAAGGCGTTATACAATGCGTTCGCTGCCAGAGGTTCGGGCACGCCGCGTCGAACTGCCAAATGCAGCCTCGATGCGTGAAGTACGCAAAGAACCACAGTTCCGAGGAGTGTGCTCTGGGTAGGGACGGAGCATCCGATAGGACGCAGCTCTCGTGCGTGTTATGTGGGAACGTAGGACACACCGCAAACTTTCGTGGTTGTCCTAAGTTCGCCGACATTAAAAAAGCAAAACTGGCTTCGGCAGCAGAAGGTGGAAGTCAAACGTTCACCTGTTAGGTTGCAAACAAGAGCCGTCACGTCCCAAATTTCCTACGCCCAAATGGCTCCAGGTAAAGGACTACGGTACAGCAAGCGACTGTTGCTTCTCCGGCGCCAATGCAAGAAAAAACGGAAGCGGCACCTAACATGCTGGCCATCTTGCTCGCAATCCATGGGCAGATGGCTCAGCTGCAAAAGCAGGTGCAAGAACAGGCCAAGTGGGTGGACCAGATCTAAGCGCTGCTGCCGGGCCTAACGCAACACATGTCGTAAGGGTACGCACATGGTGGGGCAAACTTTGATGGTCCTTGCGGTGAATGTTAATTCACTGATTAGGATCGAACGAAGAGCCGCGATGTTTAAATTGCTATAAGACCAAACTCCTGATGTGGCTTTTCGCTAGCGAAACCAAGCTAACCGATGATCACAAACTGGAGTACAATAATTATATTACTAGAAGAAGAAATCGGCCCAGATCCAAACGTGGAGGCGGTGTCGCGATCTTCACTAAAGAAGGTATACAATTTCACAGAATGTACAAGGGAGTGTTGCGCAGGTTCCGGGTGCTGGAAGCAGTCATCGCTTACATCCCGCTACGCAGTGCAAAGCGGCTGTACTTGGCCTCTGTTTATGCACCTGAGACTTCACAATCCACACTATTCATTACAGAGCTCGACACGCTTTTTCGACTTCTGAGGCTGGAATCGGGGGAGAATTATTTTACAATCGGCGGGGATTTCTACGCTAGACACAGAGATTGGGGAAATAATTTGCCAAATACTAGAGGGAACCTGCTACTCGATTGGTGGGGTCAGCACGATGTCATGTACAGACTCGGGCTAAAAGCGACGGATAATCCGTCGTTTCCCAGAGGCGGGTCTTATTTGGATCTACTGCTGTACGACGAACGCATACGACTGACAGGTACAAATTTACAAACGCTAAACTGTCTGCGCACGTTCGTGTATGACAGTGACCATTGCGGTTTTAGCACCGAAATTACAGTTCCCAACGAAATTGCGGAATTGGAGGAGTTTGTCCAAAGATATTCTTACAACTACAGTAAGACTCAATGGACATGCTTCTCCGCAACTTTGACAAGAGCACTCTCCTCGAACACGCTCCACCCACCGTCCAATAGGAATTTGTCAAACGAGTAGATCGACAATTACCTAAAACAAATGGACGAGACAATTAAACAAACTATGGACACGGTATCGACGTACGACTAACGAAGACCTGTTCCGCATTCCTACTATTGACGCACTACACCGACAGAAAAGTAGACTTCTCTCAAGACTCAAAAACTTGTACAGACAGTTAACTGACAGACAAGACCCGGAGATGAGGACACGGAAGTCGTCGATTAAAAATATTCAAACGCTAATAAAAGAGAATTACAGAATTTCTGTAAGTTTGTATTGGAACGTCAAGGTTCGGGCTGTAAACACCAAAAACGACCTTCAGTGTCTTAAAATAGCCCGAACAACAGACAACGAACGGTTACTGACAACAGCAGGTATTGATCCAAATGAGGCCGCTGATGATGACGACTTCTTTGGGATCGAGGATCCACAGGAGAAGGTTTAGGCGATAGGGGCGACTTTCCAGGAAATATACAAGGCCACTGATACCACTGGCCCTAATTATGACCTGGACAGCCGCGTCTTTGTGCACGACTTCTGCGTTCGAAATGAAATAGAGAACTGGCGACCCGAGGGCTCTGGTTTCACCCAGTTTAGCGACGAAAATATGGCAAATAACGTCATTGCCAGAGAGGGTGGCCTACCCCCATTCATTTCGAAGGAAGGACACCATGAGATCTTCGACACAATCAGAGCTAATAAATCAGTGGGGACCGATGGTATTCCGAATATCGTGCTTCGACATCTTCCTCTAGAAGCGGTGGACATCTACACCACCCTGTTTAATAATGCAATGAATAATGCACATTATCCAGCTCATTGGAAAACGGCGGTGGTGCAACCTATCCCCAAAAAGGGAAAGGATATATCCAATCCGGCGAATCTCCGGTCGATAAGTCTCCTTCCGAATATCAGTAAGGTTTTCGAAAAAGTAATCAATAGAGCACTGTCTAGGTGGGTTGAGGACAAACATGTAGTTCCGGATAATCAATTCGGTTTTAAGGCGGGATATGATATCTCACATGCCGCGTCTAAACTGGTGTCCGATATCCAATGGAATAAAGGCAAAAAACAATGTACTGGTGCCTGCCTTCTTGACTTGGAGAAGGCTTTCGACACCGTATGGTTAGAGGGTCTTTTCTATAAGCTGACTGGGCTGGCGATCAGTAAACCACTCTTGTACATTCTTTATAATATGCTAACTAACAGACAGTTCATCGTGAAAAGTGTTGATGTGACTTCTGTTGGAATATTTCAAATTAAAAATGGTCTTCAGCATGGTGCGGTCAATTCGCCGATCCTATTCAAGATTAATACAATTTATATCGACTTGATAGGTTCACTTCCCCATACTAT
Source organism: Volucella bombylans (assembly GCA_949129095.1). Taxonomy (NCBI): domain Eukaryota; kingdom Metazoa; phylum Arthropoda; class Insecta; order Diptera; family Syrphidae; genus Volucella; species Volucella bombylans. The sequence goes on along the minus strand of OX422140.1, from coordinate 274,077,880 downwards.
TGCGTACGCAGAAGATTTGGTAGCATACAGAACAGGTCCAAAAATCGAGGTCATTAATACTCTCTTGCAGCGTGACTTCGATAAGATAATACGATTTTGCGATGACTGGAAGTTGTAAATCAACTTTCAGAAGTCGGACACCATTCTCTTCCGGACGTCGTTGTCTGGAGCCTCTAGGGATACCAGAAAAAATTGGCGTAAGTTCTCGATTGGACAACACGGGCGGCCTCTTGCCTGTCGAAATGTAGTCAGATACCTTGGAATCTGGCTAGATCAGTTTCTGTATTTTAGCAAAAATGCAGATGCTGCTCTGGCCAGAGCTAAAGGTGCTTTTGCCCTTACAAAGAGACTGTTTTATAGCAGCCAACTCGATGCGGGGGTAAAGGTAATCTGCTACATGGCCCTTATCAGGCCCATGCTGGTATTTGGTTGTCCCGCGTGGTTCAATGTACGAGCAAGCTTAATGGAAAAGATTCGGGTGTTTGAGAGGGCTTGGCCTCGCTTGTACAGAACACCAAAGCCGGAGTACAAGCAATTTTATCCTAATGAGGTCCTTTACAACAGGGCGAACCTAATACGAGTGGACAACTTCGTAATTAAGCTGACTCGAAGGCACATTGCAAGAGCAATGACCTCGACGAATAACCTGATATCTGGGGCTTACTACCCCAATTACCTTTACCACGAGAGTATGCGCTGTGACAGATTCGTCTCACCGGAAGCATTCCTCTACCTTGATCAGACAGGGTTGATCCAGGATAGATCAGCGGTCCCGTTAATCTTCCATGTCGCTCGGAAAGCTGGGGACAGGCGACTCAACTACAACAGAGACGTCGCACACGGCAGTGTGGATCGTCTCAGGTTCAGTAGGGCGGTGGGGAATCGCGATAAGAGGGATGTCGTTCGGCAGCACCAGCATTTCTGGTGGTTGAATGATGGAGAAGATGTTTTGTTGTCGTTGCCGTCAATTACGGGCCAGCCTCACTAATGAGGCAGAGCTGACCAATATATTTGCTTTGTTAATAGCGATGGCCAGCTTACATAGGTTTAGGTTAGCATTTAAATAATATATATATATGTTAGTATATACAAAGGTATATACTAATATATGTATATTATTGTGTATAATGTCTATATGTGTGTATGTGTATTTTGTGTATGTAGGTTAAGTACACTAAGGTTTATTTTAAGTTAGATATTAAGTTTTTATAAAAAAACAAAAAAAAAGTCCATATGCTAAGTTTTTTCTTAACGAATATTTTTTCTTAGCCTTAAGTATAGAAAACAAATATTAGTAAAACAAATGTAAATAAAGTCGAAAGACATAGCTATAAGAATTTAGAGTAGCTTAGAGTGCCAGTAAGTTAATATAAGATTGTTAAGTAATTTTAAGCTAGCATTTAAGCGTTTTTTGTTAGTATGTAAGAGTTAGTGATTAAGGAAATAAAATGCTTTAAAACTGAAAAAAAAATAACTGAACCAACGTCCACTGTAAAGCTTGGTGGAGTGAGGGCAGGAAACAACTTCGCTTCATTGGCAGCAAGCGAATCGGACGATGTAGAGGAGGAAATCGGGTCGATAAGCAGCAGCACAAAAATGCTACAGCAAAGGGTACAGGCTATTAAAGAACAGCAAATGGTCAGAAGGAAGAGGGAAGAGCATGAGCAATCCCAACAACAACAGCAGTCGCAGCTTCAGAAGCAGTCCAAACAAAAACATCAGACAAATACAATAGCACAAGTGCTACAACAACACCAACAAAAGCAAAAGAAACACCAGCAACAACAACAAGCGCAGCCACAAAAACGGCAAAAACAGCAGCAGCAGCAGCAACAACAACAACAACAACAGCAGCAGCAGCAGACGAAGAAGAAGGAGAAGGTGCCTCCTATCAACACCTATAAATTGGAGGTGAATGCAACCAAGGACCTGTGTAAGTTGGTCATTGGTAGTAATTTTAATATTAAGCGATTGGGGAACGATCGCCATGCCTACCACTGTAATAGAGTGGAGAGCTATGCGCAAGTGAAAGAGCTCCTAAAGGAAACGATGACAGTTCAGTTTTTTTCAGTTTTTATTCATTTTTATTTATATACTTAAATTACTCTTAAATGCTAAACATCTTACAGTCTAATTTTATTTTTAATTTTACATTTATTACAACTAAGAAAATGAATTTTAATTAAAAAAAACTTAGTGTCTGGACTCTTTTTTTTTATCTATAAAAACTTTAAACTAGAAACTTATAGACTACCTAAAAATAAATCTTAATCTACTTAACCTACTTACGTCTAATACATACACATACATATATATATATATATACATAATACTTATATACTTTATATATAAGCATATGTATATATATTTTGTTTTTTTTTAAATTTTTTTTTATATTTTTTTTTGTGTTTTGTTTTTATATATTTTTTTTCTTAAAACCTAACTTAAACCTATCTAAAACTCTGTAAGCCGGCCATGGCTAAAAAAAATTAGGCAGGCGCTTCACATGAAGCTACATATCACTGGAGGAGTTCGACGACGAAGCATCCTCCCCTTCAACAAGCCGACAAAAGTATTGGTGTTGCCGAGCAACATCCCTCATGTCGCGACTCCCTACCGCCCTACTGAACCGGACACGCTCCGCACTGCCATGTGCGGCGTCTCTGTCGTAGTTGAGTCGACTGTCCGCAGCTGTTCGAGCAACGTGGAAGATTAGCGGCATTGACGATCTGTCCTCGATCAGACCTTTGCTATCTAGATAGAGGAACGCTTCTGGAGGAATAAAGCCGTCAAAGCGAACTCTCTCGTAATACATATAATTGGGGTAGTAAGCCCAGGAGATCAGGTTGTTCGATGAGGTCAATGCTCTTGCAACGTGCCTTCGAGTTAACTTACTGACGAAATTGTCCCTCTTATTAGGTTCGCCCTATTGTATAAGACCTCATTAGGATAGAATTTTATGTACTGAGACTCTGGTGTTCTGTATACGCGAAGACAAGTCCTAAGACAAGCCCTCTCAAACACCCGAATCTTTTTCAATAAACTTGCTCTCACGTTGAACCACACGGGACTTCCAAATACAAGCATGGGCCTGATAAGGGCCATGTAACAGATTACCTTCACCCTCGCATCGAGTTGACTGTTATAAAATAGTCTCTTCTTAAGGGCAAAAACACGTTTGGCTCTGGCCAGAGCAACATCTATATGTTTGTTAAAATACAGAAATTGCTCTAGCCAGATCCCAAGGTATCTGACTCCATTTCGACAACCAAGTGGCAGCCCGTGCTGCCCCATGATCGAGAACTTTCGCCAATTCTTTCTGGTATCCCTAGAGGCCCCAGACAAAGGCGTCCTAAACAGAATGGTTTCCGACTTCTGAAAATTGATTTTCAACTTCCATTCATCGCAATTTTGTGGAAGTCACGCTGCAAAAGTATGTTAATAACCTCAATCTTGGAACCTGATCTGTACGCCTGAAGTGAACCTATCAGATCACTTGTGTAATTGTTGAACAGAATCGGCGAATTTACCGCACCTTGTTGCAGACCGTTTTTAATGTTAAATGTTCCAGCATGTTCTAATGCCCAACCTGTCCAACTTGAAAAAGAGTCTCTCTAACCATATGGTATCGAAGGCTTTCTCCAAGTCAATCACGCAGGCACCAGTGCACTGTTTCTTGCCTTTGTTCCATTGGATATCAGAAACCAGTTTCGACGCGGCATGAATGATATCTTGCCCCGCCTTGAAACCGAATTGATTATCCGGAACAATATTTTTGTCCTCAACCCACTTAGTCAGGACTCTATTGATCACCTTCTCGAAAACCTTACTGATGTTTGGAAGGAGACTGATCGACCGGAGATTCGCCGGATTGGATGTGTCTTTATCCCTTTTGGGGATGTGGTGTACCACCGCTGTTTTCCAATGCGCTAGATAATGTGCATTATTCATTGCATTATTAGACAGGGTGGTATAAATGTCCACCGTTTCCAGTGGGAGATGTCGAAGCACAATGTTCGGTATTTCATCGGTTCCCACTGATTTCTTACTTCTATGCGATTCGAAGATCGTTTGGAGCTCTGCCTTCGAAATGAACGGGGGTAGTACCCTATCGTTGGTGATGATATTATTTGCCATATTTTCGTCACTGTACTGGGTGAAACCCGAGCTCTCGAATCGCCAATTTAGTATTTCATTTCGAAGGCAGAAATTGTGCACAAGGACTCGACCTTCCAGGTCGTGGTTCGGGCCAATAATGTCTTTCGCCTTCGACACTTCCTGGAAAGTCGCTCCTATAGCCTCTACCTTCTCCTGCGGATCCTCGATCACAAAGAAGTTGTCATCATCAACGGCCTCACTTGGATCGATGCCTGCTGCTACAAGTATGTTCTCGTTGTCCGTCGTTCGGGCGATTTTAAGACACGAAAAGTCGTTTTGATCTTTTCTCTGAAATATTTTATTTATTTGTGGGAACATATTCGGGTTGCAGGTTTGCAGCCCGAATTTTGTTGTTCCAGTACAAACTTACTGATGCTCTGTAATTTTATTTTATTAATACTTGGAGGTTTTTGATCGACGACTTTAGCGTCATAATCTCCGGGTTATGTCTGTCAGTAAACTGTCAGTACAAGGTTTTTAGTCTCGACAGCAGTCTACTTTTATGTCGATGCAGTGCGTCAATAGTTGCGTTGCGGAAAAAGTCTTCTTCGTAAATGTGTTGGTACCAAGGTATTGTTTTGTCCATTGTTCGTTTGATTGTCTTGTCCATTAGTCTTAGATACCTATCAATTTCCTCGTTTGACAGATTTCTGTTGGACGGTGGATAGAGCGAATTCTTGGAGAGTGCTCTAGTCAGTGTTCTGGTGAAGTGTGTCCAACGCACCCTACTATAATTGTAGGAATGCCTTGAGCAAACTCATGCAACTCCGCAATTTCGTTGGGAACAGTTATTTCGGTGCTGAGCCCGCAATGGTCACTGTCATACACAAAAGTGCGTAGACAGTTTGCAGTTTTTTGGTTAGTGCATGTCAGTTGTATTCGTGAGTCGAACAGCAGAAGATCCAAGTAGGACCCGTGTCTGGGAAACGACGGACTATCCGTCGCCTTAAGCCCGAGTCGATACATTACACTCTGCTGACCCCACCCATTGAATAGTAGGTTCCCTCTAGTATTTGGTATATTATTTCCCCAATCACTATGCTTGGCGTTGAAATCTCCGCCGATAATAAAATAGTTGTCTTCCAATTCCAGGATCAGAACTCGAAAAAGTGTTTCGAGCTCTGAGATGAATAAGGTGGATTGAGTAGCCTTAGGATATACACGATGCATGCTTCCAGCACCTGGAACCTACTTACTACACGACTGTATACTCTTTTAAATCGTATACCTTTTCGTACGAAAATCGCAACGCCTCCTCGCTGAATAGAGGTGGGTCGGTTTCTCCGTACTATTTTGTATCTTCTGTGCCTCATTTTGTGTCTTTTGGCAAACTTAGTTTCGCTAACCAAAAGCACATCAGGGGCTTGGTCTTTAAGCAACCTAAATAGTGCGGCTCGTCGTTCGAGCCTAATCAGTGAATTCACATTCACAGCAAGGACCTTGAGGGTTTGCTCCGCTACGTCGTACCCATTACAGCAAAGGGTGCGTTAGGCCAGGCAGCAGTGCGTATACTTGATCCACGCGCGCGGTCTATTCAGCTAAATGACGTTGTATCTGAGCCATCTGCCCCTGGATAGAGAGCAAGATAGCTAGCATGTCGGGTACTGGTTCAGGTGCTCTGGGCACTGGGGCCTGAGAAGCAACCTTCGCTTGCTGTACCGTATTTCCCCTTCCTGCCGCCATTTGGGCGTAGGTAACATGGGGAGTAACGGCTGGAGTTTGCAAATGCACGGGTGGACGTTTAACTTCTACTTTCTGCTGCCGGGCCAGATTTATTATTTTGATGTACTGGAATTTGGGACAACCCCGATAATTTGCGGTATGTCCCGTGTTCCTACATAAAGCACAAGAGAGTTGGCTTTTTTCAGACGCTCCGTGCTTACCAAGAGCGCATTCCTCGGACTTGTGGTTCGTTCCGCACTTCACGCTTCGAGGCTGCATTTCGCAGTTCGACGCGGCGTGCCCGAAACTTTGGCAGCGAATACATTGTAAAACGTTTTCGCTCCTTTTTAATTTTTCCCAATGGACAACCTGGTAGTCTAGGACTTTAATACTCCTTAGACCATTCAGATTGCTGGTGGGACTTAGCTGGACCCGGAAAATGGGCAGTTGCCGCTTCTCCCTTTTAGCTCTGGTTGTGGTGAATGGCTTAACCCCCACGAAATGGAGCCCTTCGCACTTCTTCTCTTTCAGTGGTGCAAGGAGCTCCTCCGGATCAGTTGACGGTTCTAATCCCCTCAGCAGCATTGTTTGCAGCTTGTCCCCCTTCGGGGTGTAGGAGAAGAATTCCGTCGTTGAATCCTTCAGTAAATTTTTTATTTTGTAATAGCGCTCCACTGTGTTACAGTGGATTGCATGCCTATCTATGCTAAGTCTTTTAATATAAAAATTATTTCCAATGGCCGACTTACATAGTTCTATAGTTTCCTTCAGCTCCATCTTGAATGTATGGGTGGTACCCTTTATTGTTTCTGTTTCTGTTGTGTCTGTTGATGTTGTTGTTGCTGCTGCTGTTGTTTTTGCTGCTTTTGTTGTTGTTTCTGCTGCCGTTTTAGTGGCTGCTGCTGTTGTTGTGATTGCTGCTGATTTTGTAGCTGCCGCTCTTGTTGTGCTGATGGTTTTTCTGTTGCCGTTGCTGTGGCTGCTCTTGTTGTTGCTGCTAGTGTTTATATCGTTTTTGTTGTTGTTGTTGTTTTTGTTTGGGGTTGATGCTGCTTTTGAGCTAGCTGAGTCTGCTGTTGCTGTTGGGATTGCACCAGCTCTTCCCTCTTCCTTCTGAGGATTTGCTTTTCCTTTATGGCAAGAACTCTTTGCTGTAGCATTTTTATGTTGCTACTTAGAGACACCATTTCTTCCTCTTCATCTTCCGATTCGGTTGGAGCCAAGGAAGCGAAGATGTTCTTTCTCAGAGAACTCACCACCATCGGAGATATACTGGTTGTTACAGTAATACAGTAACTTGTAATGGATGATTATTTCCTGTCATTGACAACATCGGTTCCCACTCACTCGTTGATAGATCTCCGTGGAGAACAAACGTGTGTCGACTTCTACTAAAGTGAAGCAGTTAAAAGCGAACTTAATAAAAAAAACAATTAGAAGTAGTGGTGTCTGCCGATAAAGCAGAGGTCGTGGGTTCGTTCCCCGAAACATATCGGGCTTTTTATTTTTATTTTCTTTTTTAAAAGTAAAAAAAGTACAATAAATAAGTGAGCAGTCAGATAATGAATGAAAGTGAGCGGTCCGCTATTCAAAAACGGGACCAGCAGATGTGTTGTTGTCATCAGATGACCAGGCCGTTATGTCGGCTCATTCTCATTCTGGGAAACCAGAAATTACCGCTAAGAGGAGGAGGGAGATGAGGCCTACTCCCAATCCTGTGAAACGCCCTTCCCTTTCAGCGTCTACTGAAAAGCCGCCTGGTAGAGTGACGGCAGAGGCGCCAACAACAACGTCAAGAGCAGCACCAAAACAACGAAATAGACAAGAAATTAACAAAGACGATTTCCCATATGTATCTGACGGTGGAGAAGGACACTATATGGGAGGTAGTAGCATTTTCACATCGTTAGCCGCCTCGGAGTCAGACGACGAAGGGGAAGAGATGCAAGCGATGTATAGCAGTATCAAAGAGCTGCAACTAAAGGTACTGGCTATTAAAGCCAAGCAAGTTGCGAGGAGACAGAAGGAGCAGCAACTCCAAGACTCACAGAAGCAGTCACAAATACCGCAAAAAAACACATAGAAAACCACGATACAACAACAAAACATACAAAAGCAGCAACAACAACAAACATCACAACAACATAAGCAGCAACAACGGCAGCAACAACAACGGCAGCAACAACAGCAAAAGCAGCAGTAGAAGTATAAACAACAGCTACAGCAGCTACAACAACAACAACCACAGAAATAAACTAAGCAACGGGTACCTCCAATCAACACCTTCAAGATAGAGTTGAAAGACACGATAGAATTATGATAGTCGGCCATAGGAAATAATTTTTTTGTTAAAAGACTTAGTTTAGATAGGCACGCGATCACTGCAATACAGTGGAGCGTTATCACAAAACTAAAATCCTGTCAAGGGATTCGACGACGGAGTTCTTCTCCTTCACATCGAAAGGTGAAAAGCTGCAGACAATGCTGCTGAGGGGATTAGAACCGTCGACTGATCCGGAGGTGCTCCTTGCACTGCTGAAAGAGAAGGAGTGCGAAGAGCTCAAATTCGTAGTGGTTAAGCCATTCGTCACGGCTAGAGCCAAAAGGGAGAAGCGGAAACTACCGTTCTTCCTGGTTCAGCTGAGCCGCAACAGCAAACTGGATGGTCTAAGGAGCATCAAAGTCCTAGACTACCAGGTTGTACACTGTGAAAATTTAAAGAGGAGCGAAATCATTTTACAATGTGTTCGCTGCCAAACGTTCGGGCACTCCGCGTCGAACTACGAAATGCAGCCTCGACGCGTGAAGTGTGAAAAAACCCACAAATCATTACGTAGGAATACATGACACACAGCAAATTATCGGGGTTGTCCCAAATTCCAATACCACAAAAGAGTAAATCTGGCTCGACAGTAGAAAGTGAAAGATAAACGTTCACTCGAGCACGTTACCTACGCCCAAATAGCGGCAGGTAGGGCAAATACGGTACAACAAGCAAAAGTAGCTTCTCAGGCCCAAGCGCCTAGAGCACCGGAACCAGTACCTCACATGTTAGCTATATTGCTCTCTATTCAGGGGCAGGTGGCTCAGCTTCAGCGTCAAATACAGGAGCAGGCTAAGCAAGTAGATCAAATATACGCGCTGCTGCCGGGTCAAACGCACCTCCAGTCGTAATAGGTACGTACATGGCGGAGCAAACCCTGAAGGTCCTTGCAGTGAATGTCAATTCACTGATTAGGTTCGAACGAGCCGCACTGTTTAAGATGCTTATAGACCAAGCTCTTGAAGTGCTTTTGGTTAGCGAAAGTAAGCTAACCAAAGGACACAAAATGAGGCACAAAAGATATAAAATAGTACGGAGAACCGTTCGGAAGAGTTTGTTCAAAGGCATTCATACAACTATAGTAGGGTGCGTTGGATACACGAGAGCACTCTTCTCGAATTCACTCTACCCACCGTCCAATAGAAATCTGTCAAACGAGGAGATTGAGAGGTATCTAAAACTAATGGATGTGACAAATAAACGAACAATGGACAAAACGATACCTCGGTGATGTTATTCATGCCGCGTCTAAACTGATTTCTGATATCCAGTGGAACAAAGGCAAGGACCAGTGCACTGGTGCCTGCGTGATTGACTTGGAAAAAGCCTTCGATACAGTATGTTTAGAGGGACTCTTTTTCAAGCTGGACAGGTTGGGCATTAGTAAACCATTGCTATATATTCTTTTTGATATGCTCTCCTGTAGACAACTCATCGTGAAGAAAGGCGATGTGATTTCTGTTGGAACATTTAGCATTAAAAACGGTCTGCAACAAGGTGCGGTAAATTCGCCGATCCTTTTCAACATTTACACTAGTGATCTGATAGGTTCACTTCACCATTCCATAGCGTACGCAGACGACTTAATCGCGTACAGAACAGGTTCAAAGATTGAGGTCATTAATATACTTTTGCAACGTGACTTCGATAAAATTAAACGATATTGCGATGACTGGAAGTTGAAAATCAACTTTCAGAAGTCGGAAACCATTCTGTTTAGGACGCCTTTGTCTGGGGCCCCTAGGGATACCAGAAAGAATTGGCGGAAGTTCTCGATCGTGGATCAGCACGGGCAGCCACTTGCTTGTCGAAATGTAGTCAGATACCTTGGGATCTAGCTAGATCAATATCTGTATTTTTACAAACACATAGATATTGCTCTGGCCAGAGCCACTTTTGCCCTTACAAAGAGACTGTTTTATAACAGCCAACTCGATGCGTATTTAGATGTCCCGTGTGGTTCAACGTAAGAGCAAGTTTATTGGAAGAGATTCGGGTGTTTGAGAGGGCTTGTCTTCGCTTATACAAAATACCAGAATGTGAGTACATCAAATTCTATCCTAATGAGGTCTTGTACAATAGGGCGAACCTAATAAGAGAGGACAATTTCGTCATTAAGTTGACTCGAAGGCACATTGCAAGAGCAATGACCTCATCGAATAACCTGATCTCCGGGGCTCACTACCCCAATTACATGTATCACCAGAGAGTTCACTTTGACGGCTTTATTCCTCCAGAGCGTTCCTCTATCTAGATAGCAAGGTTCTGATCCAGGACAGATTGGCGGTGCCGCTAATCTTCCACGTCGCTCGAACAGCTGCGGACAGGTGACTTAACTACGACTGAGGCGTCGCACATAGCAGTGCGGAGCGTCTCTGGTTCAGTAGGTCGGTAGGGTTTCGCGCCATAAGGGATGTTGCTCGGCAGCACCAACAATTCTGGTGGCTAGATGATCATCGAATTTCTCCAGTACTATGTAGCTCCATAGGAGGCAAAGCCGGTCTTCTGCATATATTATTGGCCGTGTCCGGCTTACATAGTTTTAGATAATATTAATGTAGTTTTAAGAAAAAAAAACCTAAAAAAAAATTAAAAAATAAAAATCACTTAAAAAAATTAAAAAACAAAAAAAATTATATTAGAGCAGAGGTGGGTAACACTCTAAAATACGGTATAGGATTAGATGGTTTAAGTAATATTTATTAAGTAGATTAAGATTTAGTTGCAGTTAGTTTATAGATTTAGTTTTAAGTTTGATATTATAACATATAACATCGAAATAAAACAAACTAACTTCAGATTTAAATCAAACGATTTTATTTTGTTGATGTCCAAAAAACGAGTGCACTATGTATCGATGGCTAAGTACCATCAGACCAGTCAATTGAGAAATTCACCAAACACAAATCACCCATACACACAGAATCTTCATATGGCGTGTGCAGTTGGTGTGATCGCGTGATGGCCAGCGTAGTAATTGTTGTAGGCACAAACTGCATTGGGATGATCCGATGGGTTATGACGTAGATTCTATGATGCACAGTACAGTGAGTTCATTGCGATGATGAACAAGCGAAGAAAGATTTATGATTCCAAAACAGTTTTTATACTTAAAGTTTATTTTCTTAGTTTTAGTTTTAATAAATGTAAAAACAAAATAAAAATAGTCTGTAAGAAACGTCAAAAGCCATAAATTAACTATTATGTTTAACTTAGAGTGCCCGCATGGGGCCAGTAAAATAAAATAAGATTATTTATAAGTTATTTAAGCTAATTTCTAAGCATTTTTTTTGTCTGGCTTGTAAGTGCAAATGAAGTCTAAAAATAAAAATGCATATAAAATGAAATGAAATGCATCGGTTCCCACTAGATCACCGAAATGAAGCAGTGTGGACGCGGTAATAAGTACCTAGATCCACATGGGAACTCGGTAAACCACGTGCTGTTGACAAAAACGCCACATGGGCATAGTACCCCGTCGTAAAATCCCGGAATTTACAAATTCATTTTGTATCGATCCCTTGAAAATAAATAAATAAAATAAATATTAGTTTGTTTAGTGATTTGAACTGTCTCTGCTTTGATTTTCAAATACCCTGACTGCTCATTGATTGGTGCTATCTGAAGTCTTGCATGCATCATTGGTATTGTGAATAGTATGATCAATAGTATTACCTGTAAATTTTAGTGGTCTTTTAATATTTTTTAAGTGCACATTGTTTAAATTCTTGATCTTATATCTAGTTTCTTCCTTATGTCTAACGTGTTTATAATTTTTGATCGAACCTACCTGTCTTTGTTCTGTGTAATCTTCTCGTTTTTCATTAAGTGTATTAATTTTTTTTATTTTGGTTTCCTGAACTTTATTACTTAACTTTTGTTCACTAATTTCGTCCTTAGCTTTCCTAGGTGTTGTCCTAATTGTAAAATGAAACCGATTATATCAGTTATTTAAAACTTATTGTGTTTTCATTTCCACTGAAAGATCTTTGTCCTCTATTCCTGTAAATTTTTGTAACATGGTAGAATGAAGTCTTTCTACATCTCAATTACCTGTATGGCTATTTGGTTTAGTCTAATGGATTTCAACGTTATTTTCTCTCAAAAACTGTAATAATCATTTTGGGTTTTCCAAATTTAGAAAAATGGTTCATTAAAATTTCCTTTTTGCATCTCCAATTGCTCTCATTAATTGTATAAGCTACAGCAAAATTAATAAGTTTATCGATAATTGTAAGAAAGGATTTCTTTTTAATGTGAAATATATCTAGATGAACGATTCCGGTTTTCTGCGTTGGAATTTCTGTAATATGAAATGTTGGTTTAATTGGCTTCCTATCGTATTTTATTTCTTGACAGATTTTTCAAGTGCCAAATAGTAACTGAATTTATTCATGAAGTTTAGGAAAATAGATTTTGTCTTTAATTGTGTAATACGTCTCGTTAACGCCACTTTGCATTGATTCCTTTGTGTGATAGATGGAAATTTGTTTGTTTACCTCCTCCTCGGTTTGGATTTCAGCAGCCCTCTGTGAACACTTAATGAATTTGACATTTGCATCTCGTGAGAATAGATGTATAATAACTTGTTGGACTATGTTGTATTGATGGTCCTGAACTTCTGAATATATTCCTATTATTCCTTTCTTTATGAATCTTATTAAAACATCTTTGATTTTACTTACTTCTTCAAGTGGGTTTAGATATATTATTTTTCTAAAGGGTCCGCCATCTAACGTTTTTTTTTTCCAACTAGTGCTTATTTCGTGAATGGAAACACTTAGCTCATGTCTAATTTGACAGATAACTAGTTTTATCCTTCCGCTGAACGAATATGGTTGTGTATATCCTTGAACTGCGCTTCGCTAAGTGGTCCTGCGATCGACTTAGAGAAGATGCCGATTTTGCCAAAAAAAATCATCTTTTCAGATGAAGCTCATTTTGATCTTGGCGGGTATGTAAACAAGCAAAATTGTCGCATTTGGGGCACAGAAAACCCGCGCGCATACATTGAAAAGCCGATACACCCAAAACGAGTCACTGCTTGGTGCGAATTTTGGTCCAGAGGCATAATTGGGCCATTTTTCTTCGAAAATGAGCAAGGAGTGGCCGTTACAGTCAATGGCGATCGTTATCGGGCCATGTTGAACGAATTTTTGTTCACAAAAATTGAAGAGGAGGATATTGGCAACTATTGGTTTCAACACGACGGCGCCACGTGCCACACAGCCGAAGCTACACTCGATGTTTTGCGCCCTGTTTTTGAAAATCGCATTATCAGCCGCAGAGCTGATGTCGTTTGGCCACCTCGGAGCTGCGATTTGACACCGTTGGACTATTATTTGTGGGGTGCCGTAAAAGATAAGTGTTACGCCGACAATCCAGAGACAATTGGCGCTTTAAAGGACAATATTCGTGAAGCCATTGGGGAAATACAGCTGCACACAATCGATAATGTGTTTAAAAATTGGACCGATCGTGTAGGCTACTGCATAGCCGAGGCAGCCATTTGAATGAAGTTATTTTGCATTATTAACCGGAAGGATAAAACTAATTATCTGCCAAATAATAGATATGAGCTATGTGTTACCATTCACGAAATAAGTACCAGTTGAAAAAAAAAACCTTAGATGGCGGACCCTTTATTATGTAAAATTTAGATTTTTTTCTTAACATTATAAGTTAATATGAGTTGTGTTTTGTACTTGTATAGGTATTTTGATTGACTTTGGGTGTATTTTCTAACCTGCTTAAAAAATCTGCAACCTTATTGTCCTTACCTTTAAGATATTCTATAGTAAAGTTGTACTTTTGTAGTTTTAATAACCATCTCTCATTTCTCTGAGAAAATTCTTTACCTTTGTATTTGCTATGTAAGTACTTAATAGGTGCATGATCGGTTACTATTTTAAATGTGTTTCCATACAGATATGGACGGAAATATTGAACACAGTAAACAATTGATAAAAATTCTTTATCTGTGACACTATAATTTTTTTCGTGATCATTTAGAGTTCTTGAAATAAAGCAGACTGGATGCCCGTTTTGTGATAGAACGGCACCAATAGCATGATTACTTGCGTCCGTTGTTAAGATAAATGGCTTATTATATTCAGGGAATTTTAAATTTTAATATTAATTTTTACTTTTGGTGGGGGCTAACGCCCCCATTTATTTTGCTTAAAACAAGCTTAAAAATTAAGACTTAAACTAATAAAATAAGGTTTAAAGCTAAGGATGGTGAAGGAGATCGAACTTGAGGGAAAGTGTGCTGCGATTAAAATCGAAAACGGAAAGGTTGGAGTTTACCTTATGCAACATACGGGAGATTGGTTCGTTAGAGCCATATGTGGTGCGGTGGAAAGGTAGATAAAAGAGACGGGTGGAACGTAGATTACGAGGGTTAGTGTTAACGAAAATGGAGTTGCAAAGAGGCATGCAATCGACGGAGCCTGAGAGGAGTCGGTGAATGAACAGAATGTCTGCTGCGTCCCTTCGTTCCTTAAGGGTATTCAGGTTAATGAGTTTGAGACGGTCTCGGTAGGGAGTTATGATTAGAGGATCGTTCCAAGGCAGACCTCGAAGAGCAAATCGAATGGGTGACTGTGGTGTAGTGGTAGTAGCAAACGCTTCTCACTCGGAGGGTACAGGTTCGAATCCTGCCCATGGCAAATCAGTTTTTCATTGTGTAATTGGAACTCAGACAAAAAAATTCTGCGTGTGAAGGCATAACACTGACACGTAGATTTGGCTGTTATAAGAGTTTCAAGCAATGAAAAAAATACTGGGAATTATATCTCGAATCACTCTGAGTGAAGAAAAACTCTCCGTCCTATTCGGACTCCAACCCCTGGAGAGCAAACATAGAAACCTAACACACCTGAGTTTCAAACCACTACAAAAACAATTTTCCTTTCTCCTCCTTCTATCTTTCCGCCCGCGCCCTGGCAACAGTAAAAGGGTATCTAACCCCTTAGGCGCGCGTAAATTATAAAAAAAAAATAAAAAAAAAAATCGAAGAAAACGACGCTGGATCCTCTCAATACGACATACATGAACTCGTTGAAAGGGATACCACGATTGGCTAGCATACACGAGAAGGGGGCGAACGTAAGTGATGTATAGTGATCTAGTTACGTACGGGTTGCAGAATTCTTTGGACCATCTTTTAACGAAGCCGAGTGATGAGTTTGCTTTAGAAATTATCTCATCAATATGCGAGCGGAAATTAAGCTGCCTGTCGCATAATATGCCAAGGTCGCGGTTAGATTCAACAAGGGGTATAGGTTGGCCGTGGAGATGGTAAATTCGTTGAGGAGACCTCTTGCACTTACGTGAGAAAGTAATCAATTGAGTTCTAAGCAGTTCTTGATGCACCAGGTGGAAAACTATTTAGATCTATTTGAAGGAGGGTGGAGTCTTGTTGTGAGGAAATTTGTTTAAAAAATTTGGTATCGTCAGCATAGAGAGAAAGTGTTGAGTGTTGAATGAGCCCTTGAAGGTCGTTAATAGTTAGGATGAAGAGGAGGAACACCTGAAGTGGCCAAGAAAGGGGCCGATAGGACAGACCTGAAACGAACACTATAAAAACGATTATCCAGGTAAGAAGATATCCATTTAAGCAAAATGGGTTCCAAGCCCAGGACGGACAATTTGAACAGGATTAGTTTATGAGATATCTTGTCAAAAGCCTTACTGAAATCAGTTGTTATAACGTCAACTTCTTTACCACTTTCTAAGGCTGAGAGAACAGAGGACACGAATTCTACGAGCTTAGTGGTAGTTGCTCTACCTTTCAGAAAGCCGTGTTGATTGGGGGAAATAAGAGATTTGCACTGGAAGCTTAAGTGTTTGTACAAAATGCTTTCGAGGAGTTTGGGTATATGAGAAAGTTTAGCTATATGGCGGTAATTAGTGACTTCGCTCTTTAATCCCTTTTTGTGTATGGGTGTTATGAAAGAGGACTTCCATATCTGTGGAAATTCACCTTGAGAGAGCGATAATCGGAAGACCATCTGGGTAAGTATTCATCATTAAGTTGGTGTAATTTGTTTTCTATTACTGTATGATCAAAACTTTGAGAAATAGTGGGGCCAATGGGGAAGTTAAGTAGGTATTTGAAATAAGAGGGATCCGGTACGAAGGAATTATCGACAAAAGATTGCTTAAAGAAAGCAGCAAAAAAGTTGGATATGGTATGCGGATCGGTTGATGATATGTTTTCGTATGAGAGGGATGGAGGGAAACCGTCAGATTTTTTTTTGTAGTTAACGAATTGGTAGAAAGACTTAGTATCATTTATAAGCCTTGATAGCGCACTATCAAGGTATCGCTGATAGAGAAACTTATAGAGCTGGGCGAATTGAAGGTATGACCCGAGATAGCTTGAATAGTCAGCAAAAGAGTTGGATCGGAGGAAAACTGCCCATAATTTGTTTCTTTTGTTACGTAAAGAGCGAAGTTTACGATTATATGTACCACGGGGGGCTCGTAGAAGAGGTCCTATTACGCGAAAAGGGGACATAGAGAGAAATAGATTTGAATAACTCTCTGTAGAAAATAGAGAGAGCACTTTTTTGGGGCATATTGGCGAAATCAAAAGAACACTTACTAAGATGTGCGTTAATTTTGCGGAAATTCGCTTTATGAAAGTCGTAAGAAGTGGTAGCTGCAGATGGGGTGGGTCGGAAAGGAGAGTGGTGGAAAAGAGAAAGAAGAAGTGGTGGGTGAAAGTTATCAATGGTCGATAGTGAAAGGGGACAGAGCGAAACAGAGGAGTTTACGGGGTCAGTGGTGAAAATGAGGTCTAATTGCCTACCCATATAGTTAGAGACCCCACTAACTTCCCATAAGCTAGAGTCTGTGAGCTAGAGTCTCTTCATCCAAGAAGAGACATTCATTACTCGAGTCCAGTGCAGCTGAGGTAGATTGAAATCGCCGAATACAATGATATCATCGAGAGGATCAGATAAGTCAATTATTTGATCAATTGCATCGATAGCGAGTTGGTAGCATTCGGTAGGTTGCGC
Organism: Volucella bombylans; assembly: GCA_949129095.1. Lineage (NCBI taxonomy): Eukaryota > Metazoa > Arthropoda > Insecta > Diptera > Syrphidae > Volucella > Volucella bombylans. The sequence continues at coordinate 274,060,708 of OX422140.1, read as the reverse complement.
CGGTAGGATGTAAAAACATATAACGTACAGGAACCTGCGGGGAGTGTTATCTTTATTGAAACATAGTCAAGCTTAGAGGAAGTAGAAACAGCGATTGGTGAAGAGTTTAGGTCATTGCGGACGGCCAATAGGACACCTCGACACGGAGCATCAACATTTGGACGGGTGAGATCGTCGTCTCGAAAAACATTGAAACTAGGGGGGAATAATTCCTGATTCTTTATATCGGGAATTAGATTAGTTTCGGTTAGAGCGTAGACCTCAAATGGGAGAGCGTGAGATTGGCGCAAGACGGCACGGGTGGTAGATCGCAGTCCTCTTACGTTTTGATAGTAAAAGGTAAGAGGAAGGTTATTACGAGAGGGCCTAGGAGTGGATGGTCGAAACACTGACAATGGTAGCACGTTAGGGACGAAAAAATTTGTCGTTGTCAGCTCTGCTCCGTTGGAGGTGTGAGATCCTTTTTGAGTGCACATAGTTACCGAAAGCAGCAAGGTCGTCTGAGACTTTTTGGGGAGACATATTAAAAATCTCGTGGAACTTGATATATAAGTTCCTCAGACTTGTAAGGTCAGTAGGGAGACCTTCTTGCTGTATTGAGACCATGACGCTTGTTTTAGTTTTCCCCTCATAACAAACTGAGTCTGATTTGTCATGCAGATACGCTAGAAGGAGACGTATATTCTCGTACGTCTTTTTTTCTCTGAGCCTAGAAAGTGCATAACGACATTGTGCCAAAAGTTTGTTGGGATATTTTAACTGTGGGAGGCAGAAGGGGGTCAAAAATGGGGCAGGTGGACAAAGATTTTGATGGCGATGCAGGGGTGATTGAAGGGGCATTAGACACATGTTCAGGTGAGGGATTTATAATATGGGACCTAACGAAATTGGGATATTTAGCTCCGGTTTTAAGGTCAAAATTAGGGATGAAGTGCTAGTGGGGGCACGTGCAGAGGGGTTGTGAGTGGTTGGTGCTAATTTGGAAAAGACGCGTTGACGCGGTGGCTTGGGTGGAACGGAGGCTGCAGGTGCAATATAATTAGAGGACCGATGAAGTCGGTTCGGGATGTGAGTGGGAGGGGCGAAATTGGGGAATATATTAGTTTTTAAATCTCCAATTAGAGTCAGATTTGGAACGGGAGGTTTGCTGCGGTTTGGGACGGGTTTCGGTATTTTATTAGAGTCCGGTTTGGGATGGGAGTTGGAATCGGGATTAGGTAACTTAGAATTAAGCTTCGTTGTATTCTGTTTCTTGGTAGGTGTTTCGATCCATTTACAGATGCGCATCTTTCCAACGTTGAAATTAGTACCAGCAGGGTTTTTAAATAACCATTCGTATCTGGCAGGGAGGTCGAATTTAAAGCTTCGATTACGTTTGTGGTGAGATGGCAGGAACATTTCACATTTGCTGATGGTGATGCCGTATTTGTCTGCGAAGAATTTCTTGATCCAAGAAATATCAGCGTTTACGGGGGTGCCTTTGATGAAGAATGTACTCATATCGGTTTCAATTTTTTCCAGTCTACGCCTCCATTCGGAAGGTGTCCATGTAGTACCAAAATGTTTGATTAGCTTGCGTGGGGCGGCGACGGGAGGAGTTGACAGTAAAATAGGATGTGCCGTAATTAAAGCTTTTAGATTTTCAAATGCCGATATATATTATGAGTCATTTACATTTATTTTCTCTCCTTTATTTAGGTATTTTGTCATAGGGTATGCTACCTTAAAATAATCTTTTATAAACTTACGGTAGTATCCTGTCATACCTAAGAATCCCTTAAGTTGTTTGTCAGTCTTTGGTATTTTCAAGTTTTCAATTTCCCTAATTCTGTTTGGTTTTAACATATCTTTAATTAAAATGTGTCCTAAGAATTCAGTTTTTGTTGCATTAAGCTACATTTATCCGGCTGAAAGACTTTAAATGTTCTTCAAAACTTGTAGAGAATATTAAAATACGAGTATCATCAATATATGTATTACTACACAAGTTTTGTTTATATACTTCCGCAAAATATTATTCATCATCCTTTGAAATGTAGCAGGTGCATTCTTAAGCCCGAATGGCATACTGACATATTTATAAAAGCCTGATAGAGTGATAAAAGCAGTTTTTTGAATATCTGTTACCAGAATTTTGTGATAGATCTTAGCTAAATCTAAGGTGCTAAAATATTGAGCTTTGCGTAATTTATCCAGAATACTTTCTATGTTTGGAAGAGGGTGTTTATCGTCTACTGTTATCTAATTTAATTTTCTATAGTCTACAACAATTCTGTACTATTGTTCTCCAGAATTATCAATTTTTTTCGGAATTACTATAATTGGTGAGGTGCATCGACTATTGCTTTTTCTAATAATACCACGTTTCTCCATTTCATCTATTTGTTTTTGGACTTCTGCTTCATGCTTTGTTAATTTCATGAACCATTTCATTCGTGTTTGTCAATTGGTCTCCTTCCCGGAATTTAGAAGGCTGTTTGTAAAACCTATATCAATTAAGGCTACAAAATTATTTCTTTCTTATGTTATTGCAATGCTTTTTCTTTTATCCGAGGCTAGTTGATAAAAAACTCGTTTTCTATCTGATTCACTTCCTCTTAGGTACTAAGAGTAACTACTTCCATTTGATTCTCCCTACTCTGTCCAATCTGTGTTGTCAAGAGTTGTTATTGTTATTATAACTATAATTATTTTAGACTCTTACTTGAGTTGAATGGGGAGGTGGCTTTGGTTGCGCTCCTCCACTTTGTCTAAATTGTCCTGAGCTCTGAGGCCTATTGCAATTAAACGTGCTATCATTTTTCGTTTGTGGTTTCTGGTTCTTAGAGTTTGGTGTCATATGTTGGGTGTTGTGTGATTTATAAACATTTTCTATATTAAGGTTATATTTATCTTGACCTATGTATCTGTGTAGTGTAGCGCTAATGCTCGACCAAGAATATTTATTATAAATTTCACCGGCTGTAACTTCTTTGATTTTTCAAATAGGTGTACTGTCTAAACAAGCCACTATTTCTAGACCCTGATCACTAAAGGCAGCAAATTCAGTAATATTATTAACAATGTTTTGGACTACATCTAACAATTGGTTAATAGTAAATTCTTTTATATTTATTATTGATGTCCTTTATAATACTGAGCTGGTCCTTCTTTGGTTGGTACTCGTAGTGCAGTTTAAGCTTCTCATTGCACTCATCTCACGTTGCTGGAACATCGCTTGATAATTAATTTTACGTGGCACCAATTATTTTTTCATTATAAATTACCCGAAATACTTGTGGGGCTTGTTCACCAAATTTTAATAACGTAACGTCCCCGATTCACCACTGAACGGTTGAACGAATTTTATCTCTTTTTCTACTGCGACTCTCCAGCTCTCTGGCTAGTTTTGTCTCACTAACAATTCTGTTAGTGTAATTAGACATTATTCAATTGAAGCTTGTTGTTGAACCATCTCGCACTAACTATCACTTTATTTCATTTTTTTTCACTTTTAAGTTATTTAACGGTTTTACTTTAGGTTTTTCATATCTTTCTCTTTTCCGACGAATAGAGGTTACCAACTGCGCTAGTTATGTATCGTGTTTAGAACCGAAAAAAAAACAATTTGTAAACTTCTTATCGGTCAAGAAACGGTCCCCGTTTCTTTATTATGAAAAATCTGAATTTAACTTAGCCTATGATGACCCGCCGTCTTCAGCGTCGCTGCGATCACCCATGGCTATAACCGAAGCACTGGTCGCTTGCCCATAATTGGTTTATCGCTTTTATCGAAGTTGTTTGTTGAGTCTGCAGTATTGCTTTTAGTGTCATTTGCTGATATTGGGGGACTTGCATTTTGTGACCCCACTCTTGCTGGTTTGGGTGAATTGACCGGGAATTGCGGAATTACATATGTTACTCGCATAAAACAAAAATTAAAAAAAAATACACTCTTAAACACTAATATTGGAGTACAATGCCGATATGTGTTAAGGTGCGTCTAAAATATATCTGCACCTGCTATATATGATTCAAAATCATAATGGATGCTCTCGAAAACCGATGTAATGTCTCCTATCTCACTTTATTTTATCGCTATTTCGACCACCAGTGCTCCATAGAAATCGCTAGTAGCATTCTGCCCCTTCAAACCTTAAACTGTAACACTCGTGTCGCTATGAATGCTCATCAGAATACCCTCAGTAGCCCGCATTCGGACGTACTCTGAAATATCGTTACTCGTTCCTAAGCCGTACAACTCACCGAGCTCTCTATTTCCAAGTCATTGTAACATTCAGTCATTTAAAATGTACATCGGTACCGCGCAACTAGTATTTTCTACCATAAACCACCCAAAGTAGTACAGTGCTCTATCAAACAAATGGAATTGGATCAATTAAATGTTTTTGAAAAGCTAGATAAATTTTCTGTTCAACAGTGTATAATAAGTTAAGCAAAAATATTTTTTATTACAAAAGCAACACCGAGGACAAGAGAGGAGCTTACGGGCTTACGGCACATTGCAGAAGCATGTGAAGGTCTATGAGCAAGTGAAAGACCACTTCAGGCCTTCAAATCAATCCGGACAAGATACGAAAAATGTGTCGAAAGAACGGACTACAATTTGAGTAGTTTCTTTGATTTAGTTATTTTAATAAATGTAACGTATTTTTCTTATATTTTTGGTTTTTGTTTTAAGATAAGTTATCTTAATTGAATTACATTGTGTCTTTTTAATTTGTCTCTATCTCCGAAACGGCTGTAGATACTCGTAATTATGAGCTGCTTTTGGGAAAATTATTAAAAATACTCTAGTAAAGAACAAATTTTTGAAAAAAAGAATGGCATGTATTTTTTTAAAGGAAAAGTTTCAAAAAATTGATTTTGAAGTCGTAATAAAAACGATGCTTAACTTATTATGCACCGTTGAACAGAAAATTTATCTATCATAGGATTCCAAAAATATTCAACTGATCATATTATATCTGTGCCTAAAAGGTAAAACATCTTAAGTCGACTTAAGATGTTTTAGCTGTTTTAAGTTATTTGAATTTTATTCTCCTTTCTGTATTTTTTTAGCCAATCCAGGTGAAAAAAATTAAAAAAATGGGGAAGTTATACTCGTAACTGTTTATAAAATAGCTTAATAACATAAGGTAAAACAGCTTATGTTTATTATTTCAGAAGGTAAAGCAGCTTATGTTTATTATTTCAGAAGGTAAAGCAGCTTATGTACCAATATTTTCTACTCTTTTAAAAAATATTGCGGAAATTTTGCAGTAAAACATCTTATGTCTGCGTTAATTTACTAACTGACGTTACAGTAAAAAAGCTTATGTGGACCTAAGATTATTTACCGCGAAAAAAGTGACGAGTTTGTAGTTCTTTGGTCGACTTAAGTTATTTTACCAAATTTATTTTTCGAATATTGAAATAATTTTCAAAGTCATAAACAACTTGTGTTACTTAAGCGATTTTGCCGAATCATAGTTATTCGAAGTAACGGCCTTAGGTAGACATAAAGTATTTTACCGTGTGCAAGCGCAGTTCATATTGGAACATAAGGGTTAAAATAATTATAATATTGGAAAAAGAGAAAAAAATTAAAAGGTGGAGTGATCTTATTATTAAAAAATTGATTAGTGAAACGGAATTTAATATGAAACGCGCATATCAAGAAAAAAAAAATACATAAATCCATCATGGAAAAAAGTAATGAAGGTTGCGGTGAGGGCGGGGAAGGCCCTGAAAAAGAAGACTTTGCTGAATAGAGTTCTGCTGAAAGAGGTTAGTCATCATATTGATTTAATTAATAGCATGATGTATAAGAAAAAAAAAATACATAAATCCATCATGGAAAAAAGTAATGAAGGTTGCGGTGAGGGCGGGGAAGGCCCTGAAAAAGAAGACTTTGCTGAATAGAGTTCTGCTGAAAGAGGTTAGTCATCATATTGATTTAATTAATAGCATGATGTATTAATTTAATACAATTTAATTTATTTTCTTCTAGATGATCCAAGCAGTTTAGCTACTGTGAGCACCTTAGTTGGAATCCAGGAAGCTGATTTTTATGAGACTGAAGATCCACCAAGTACAAGCAATGAATTTCAAATGCAGTTGAACAATCTATTGAATGCTGATTCCATCGTGAGTGATGCTGACCAACGAAATGATTTTGATTCGGATGATGACTTAGTTGATCCCGGCTTTCATTTGAATAGTGATAGTTATTTGAGTGAAGAAACTGAACGTGCAGTACAACTTTTGGAAGCAAATCTAATGAGTGATCGTGGGGTAAGAAAGTTAAAAAAGAATACTGGTCAAGGATATGATAATTCCTCAGGTAAATTTGTGGCAAAGAGGCAGGATAAGAAATTGGAAAATTGTAGCTTAAACTGCAAAGAAAAAATTTCACCTGAAGTTCAAAGAAATATATTTGAACAGTTTTGGAAGCTGGGAAACTATAGTTTGAGAGTAGCATGTGCTGCTGGGCTCATAATACTTTCAGAGAAAAAAACGCAAAGAAAAACGACCACGCTTTTGCGGAGTAGAACACATGTTAACACGTTTTTTTTGGAAGTTGGTGGTGAAAGAATAAAGGTCTGTCAAAAATGTTTTAGTTTCACACTATGTGAAACAGAACAATTTATAAAAACAGTGGTGAGAAAAAACTAGAGTCTCCGGGTACAATAATTTCACAAGACAAACGAGGTCGGAAGGCTCCTCCAAATAAGCTTAATGATGCAAAAGAGATCGAATACGCAGACATATACAAAGTCCTCCAGCATATGAATCTCATTATACTAAAAAGCAGTCAGAGCAAAAGTACTTTCATGCTGATTTAAGTCTTTCTCAAATATATCGGCTATTTACTGAGAAAAATGGAGCAACGGTATCTCTTACTACATACACCAACATTTTTAAGACGATGAACATTAAATTCAAACAACCCCAGCTCGACACATGCAATAAGTGTGAAATGCTGCACATGAAATTAAAAACCAGCCGTGCAAATGAAAAAACAACAATTCGAAAAGGAATTCAAAGTGCACCAAGAAGTTGCTGACCTGGCATACGACACTAAAAACAAAGAAAAAACGCGTTGTCAAAATGATCAACGCAGAAAAGTGTTTACTTTCGATATGCAGCAGTGCCTTCTCACACCCTTCCTAAGAACCAATGTGTCATTTTATAAAAGACAGCTATGGACCTTTAATTTAACCGTCCACGATGGTGCAACGAACCAGCCTTTCTGTAATATGTGGCATGAGGGTGTTGGACGTCGTGGTGGCAACGAAATTTCCTCATGTCTTTTTGAGCATCTTAAGTGCTTACCCGAAACCTGCAATGAAGTTCTGTTTTATAGCGATTGCTGTGGAGGTCAGAATAAGAACTCTTTTGTGTCAACGATGTTCCTAGTGTTCACGTAAACAGAATCAATCATTCAAACCATTGACCATAAATTGTTGGTACCAGGTCACACTCATTTGGAGTGTGATATTGACCATGCAGCGATAGAAAGGAAGAAAAAAAAACATCTGTCGATATACACGATCTGCGTGACTGGTATCAATTCGTTCGCACGGTAGGAGCCAAAAACCCTTTGTAGTAAATGAAATGCCTAGAAACAAATTCCTGGACTTCGAAAGAAAAATTTCTCTGGCGAAAAGTGAATGAAAGTGGAAATAAGTTCATATGGCAAGGAGTTAAATGGGTCAGATATAAAAAGAAGTTTGCAATTATTATGTACAACACTTCACTGTCTGAAGATGAACCATTCAAAATATTAAATTCTAGCTGTTAGCAAAGAAAAAAAAAGGATTTGATGGATCTAATGCCGCTAATCGATACTACTTTTCACAGATTTTATAAAAATTTGTCTACTGATAACATACCAAATTATCATCCTGACCTAACCGAGGAAACCGATAATGAAACATAAAAGGTTTTCAGTTCTGAAATATGTGTAATTGTAATTTTTAATTCTAGGTACTATACTTACATATCTAATTTGTATGTGACTTTTTTTTCCTAAATAATTTAAATGAATTTGTGTATCTACTTTTAAGTTTTGTTTTGTAAGTTTTTTATTTATTTTTTATATCCTAATAAATTATTACACGTGACTTACGTGTTAAAGCCTATTGGAGTTTAGCTTGTATTCAAGAATTCTTTCTGCTGCGTTTTGGATAAAAAAACTTAAGTCGACTTAAGTTTTCAAAACAGTTAGTTGTTGCATTGGAAAAATATTTTGTGTGACTTAAGATTAAAAATGTACTCACATTTGATTCGGTAAAACGACTTATGTCAAAAAAACCTAAATTTGTTTACCTATTCCTTCAATCTATTACAAACAATTATTTTTATTATATTCTAAAATAAAGTTCCTATATTTTTCCGAAAGAATTTCCTGTTTCCGATCGCTAATTTTTTTCAGAGCACCATTTAAAATTTAAAATTGCTCTTCTGAAAAGTGTACAAAATTGACATAAGATGTTTTACCTTTTAGGCACAGATATTTAGAGCTATATACTATTTTAAGTGATTTATGCACAAAACATTTAGACACTTAACTCCCATAAAATTTTCTTCGTGTATCACCTTGTCCTATCTCCCCCTGAAATCTTTTTGTTAGGCCCTGAATCACCCTGTATATGTATATGTATATGGATATGTATATACTTATATATTTTCGTCTTTAATGGGAGTTCACTTTGGCGTTTGGTTTCAGTCTTTTTAAGTTAACTTTAATTTTTTATTATATAATATTATATTATATCCATATAATATGTACATATATGTAAATACATACAGATTTTATTTTTTCATTATGAATATCCCACGGAGCATCTCTTGCGCGTTGCACGCTATGTAGCTTAGAAGCTTAGCCAATATATTTATATGTTTGTACATCTGCGGTCCAGCAGAGGTCAATGTTTATGAGGAGCATGACTCCTGATCTCTTCAAAGATGGCTTCTCGCCACCACTTTGAATCAGTTTTTCCTTTTTGATTACCACAGCCTCAAATTGGGATTTATTTAGTTTTTTTTTAATAAAACTGAAAATTATCAACTCACCCCTAACATTTTTGACTGGGATACCTGTGTTAACATTTTATTCTCTTCACTGGCCACCACTGTCGGTGAAATTTTATTTTTATTTCTTAAGAATTTGAACACTGAGACATCCGATCAATAACTTTACAATTGCTGGTGGAAATCAGAAGTGATAAGCTGTATATAATTTCCCCAAATTCTAATGACCTAATTATTTTTGTTCTCTACATTTCCTTTGTTCAAAATGTCCTTTTTTGAATGTTCTTTGTTGTCTATTTCCTTTTATTTTTATCTTTATTTCTCACTCCACATTTCCTCTCTCAACAGTGGGTTCGTGCCCAAATTGTGCTCCTTGTCATACGTAACTAATCGGATACAGAAACAACCATAAAATAATTTGAGATTAAACATAAAATTCCTAATTCTTATCTTGTATACCATATACATATACTATAAAAATAGAATGAAAACGACTGGACCAAATTGGATACTTCCTTCTGCGGGTTGGTTCGTAATTGCTACGAGAAGGCTTAGGAAAAAAGAAAAGTCTGAAAAGTCTCAAACGGTGGCGATGTAGGCTCACATTTCGTTTTTCAGTTCAATTCATTTACCGTTAAATAGGTGGTGCTGTAGGCGGTCAATCCATTTGACGCTACTAAATTCACTTTCCAAAATGTTCAAAATTATTTTTGTACCTGTACTTGTTTAGAAACTATAGCGTTTAAAGTGGTTACACCTCCAAATTAGAGGTCACCCACTTTCATGGGCTGTAACTTGAAATGGAGTGAGTATAGACTTTCCCCTGTCATACAATTTCTTGTTCGCCGGAACTTCGGGAATATGCCCTTAGAGGATTATACTGCTAAACTGGGACACCCTGTATATAAAATGTAATATAGTATTATACCTTTGTGACTTAAAATACAAACAAAAACATGCTTGCAGAAAATATTGTAAAAACTATATACAGAATAAAAATTACAAATTCTTTGTATACCACTTCGTGCATCCTACCGCATGTCCAAAGTCGCATTTACTCCTAACGTCATTCTCTTTTTAAGCGGAAGGGGTGGGGGTGGGTGTTGTTGTGCCTATACATACTGCTGTGCCCGCACAAGACGTTTCTTAGGACACTTGAGTCACTGCGAACAAACGAGATCCAACCAATGAATGAGAAGGCCATCCGCTTAACAAAGCTATTTTTTAGAAGTACTCGTAGCTTGCTGAGCAAAACTTTGAGTTCGGGATAAGGCATAACAAATGCTCTGAACGAGCTTAATTGTTACAGTTGCAGGTGACACTTCCACGAAAAACAAGAATATAATTTAAAACAAAAGCAAAATTGTAATGCAAAGGCGACCGTCCGAGTTCCCACCAAAACGAACGACACACGATACCCGCGTGATCATTGAATCACAATAAAAATGATGGCACAATGTCTACAAAGTATCCGCTCGTGTCAGTTCCAAGAACTACCGGACGATCACCTATGCAACCACTGCAACTTATGTTCGATTGCATAGGTTACATAAAGGTAACCATACAAACGATAAGTTAGTCTTAAGATAGATTCCAACAAACGAAGTTTAAAGATAAACTTAATAAAGAACATCGGTTTAAAACAAAAAGAAATTGTTTTTTTTTATTTCTAAACCAATAGTGTCTAAAACTGGCGCAGTCGGTAGGATTGTGTCAAGCTTAAAAAAATCAGAAGTTTTTTTTGTATACGTGTTTACGTTTAATTGACAATCCCAAACATTTGTGATTATTAAATCGCGAACGAAAAGAATCGTCGCGTAATAATAAGAATCAAACAATAAATCGCGAACGAAAGAATCGTCGTGTAACCAAACGTAACATCAAATTGTGTATATAACATCAAATTGTGTATATATATAGTGGGCCAAAGAAGAAAAAAAAAGCTGGAAAAAAAAATTGTTCGCAGCAATTAATAAAATATATGTATATACGAGTGCAGTAAAACATAACAGTGACAATAAAATATATGTATATACGAGTGCAGTAAAACATAACAGTGACAATAAAATATATGTATATACGAGTGCAGTAAAACACAATAGTGACCACTACAACCACCAAGTGAACAAGGAAACCCACCATCAAAATCAGCATCAAGATCACCATCAAAATCACCATCAAGGCTACCATCAAGACCACCATCAATAACATCCCAACATCAAGGAAACTCAAATCCAAAGCACAAATAACCTATTCGGCATTGGTAAGAATTAATTTTAAGCAGTTATTAACCTTATGTCCACACCAGAGACACTGGAAGAGCAGGTAGAAATTGTTAGACAACAGTCAAGACAATTAACCGACTTAGTGACAAACTTTTTCTACAATACCGATAACTCACAAACAACCATGCTTACTCTAAACATCGATCCCCTTAAATACCTCTCGAAGTTACCCGAATTCAGTGGTGATTTCAGGGACTTGCAAAACTTTGTAGACTTAATTGATAAAATACACCCTATTATGATCAAATATGATCCATTAGCCCAGAGTATCTTTTCCGATACTATAAAATCTAAATTAAAAGGCAGAGCTCGCGAAGTGATTGAAATTAACAATCACACTACAAAATGGTCAGAAATTAGACAAATCTTGTACAATAATTTTGGCGATCGTCTTACCCTCGAAGAACTCTTCGACGAACTAAAATCTGTCAGGTTTAGGACGCACGCCATCGATTTTTATAATGATATAAAAGGTATCTTAAGAAGACTGAACGTCAAAACTAAACAAATAATGGGAGAAAATGAAGAAAGCGTCGCAGCAAATATTGCACAAAATAAGACTTCCGCTTTAGCCGTATTTCGAAACAAAATCCCCGAGCCAATGAGGTCTCTCCTATATTGTAGAAATCCCGACAGTCTCGAGGCAGCCGTAAATATCCTGCACGAATCAGGATATGCGTATTTCAACCCATACCCTACAAGTTCTGGATCGTCCAATAAGGTCAAACATAGCCAAAATAGTTCTAGAGAAGAAAGCAATAGGTCTAATAACACTAACCGTAATCAGGGTAATAATAAGAATAGAAATTTTAGACATGATAAAAACAGACAACATTCAAACCGTTTCCATCAACAATCAAGTTCACATACTATCCCTAATAACCATATAAATCCAACACCTCATAATTATACTCCAGGACCATCTATATCCCAACCATATCATAACCAATCTAGTCGAACATTTGACGGCAACCCTCAATACCAAACTTCCCCAGAACCCATGGAAATTGAAATGGCCCAAAGAAACAGAAGCAAACGCCAAACACAAAGAAAACCAGATGAAGGAAATAAAGGTAATACTTCGGTCACCAACGTCAGAGACAATGAAGAAAATTTTCCTTCAGATGCCTCGCATCAAAACTGCCACATATAGTAGTTGAAGGCAAATTAAGACCACTAAAATTCGTTATAGACACAGGAGCAACACACTCGATAATCAATCCAAGGCTGTGCTCTCCAGATAAAATAAAACCTGTCAAAAACCCAATCACAGTAAAAACCCTTAACACTCACGTCAAAATATCACAGAAAGCTATTATACCTATGTTTAAAGAATTAGGAAATCCGCAAGACAAAATCGAGATGTATATCTACCCATTCCATGACCAGTTTGACGGACTCATAGGTAACAATATTCTAATCCCACTAAAAGCAAACATAAATTTAGGAAACAACACCTTGTCTTTAGGGAAAAAGCAAGTGAAGCTGCATTTTAATGAATCATGCGCTCACTATAAAAATAGATCAACCAACGTAGCACTTTTAGGTGAAGTTACCTTACCGGTAAATCAAAGGGAAGGCCTTGTCTATTTGCCAGAGCAAAAGACGCTGGATGGTAACGCGACCATTGAAGAAGGTATTTACGAAGTGGATGATCATAAAATATTAGCTCAAGTTAATTTTATTAACGGTACTAATAAACAAAAAAAAACGTTCGTTTCGAGCATATCGTAACTCAACCCGTCAACGAACAAAATTTCAACATAATTGAAAACCATGAAAAACCGCTATTAATAGAACAACTCAGGCTTGATCATCTAAATAGCGAAGAACACTTAGGATTAAAGAAAATCCTGAGGAACTACAAAGATGTGTTCCATCAAGAAGAAAATAATTTAAGCTTTACTAACGCAATAAAGCACCGAATAAGAACGACCAATGATATTCCAATTCAAACAAAAAGCTATCGGTACCCATACATCCACAAAATAGAAGTGGAAAAGCAGATAAAAGAAATGCTTAAAAACGGAATAATACGGCATAGCAATTCTCCGTATTCGGCACCTATCTGGATCGTGCCTAAGAAGGTCGACGCCAGCGGTAAACCTAAATGGAGACTCGTTGTAGACTACCGCAAATTAAACGAGGTAACGATCGACGACAAGTACCCAATCCCGTGTATCGATGAAATTCTTGACAAACTAGGGCGATGTCAGTACTTCACGACACTCGATTTGGCCAAAGGATTTTATCAGATAGAAATAGACGAAAGAGATATACATAAGACGGCATTCAGCATCGAGAACGGCCACTACGAATTTCTCCGTATGCCATTCGGGCTGAAAACAGCGCCATCGACGTTCCAACGTCTCATGAATAATATCCTAGAGGATTATATCAACGTCATCTGTCTCGTATACATGGATGATATAATTGTATTTTCAACGTCTTTGCAAGAGCATCTAGTATCACTAACGAAGATCTTCAAAAGGCTTAAAGAAGCCAATTTGAAAATACAATTAGATAAGTCGGAGTTTCTTAAGAAAAAAACTGAGTTCCTCGGACACATAGTCACACTAGACGGTATAAGACCGAATCCAAAAAAAATTGAATGCATTAAAAATTATCACATACCAAAAACAACTAAACAGATAAAACAGTTTTTAGGCCTTACCGGATATTACCGAAAATTTATCCAAGATTATTCGAAGGTAGCGAAACCTATGACGAAATACCTCAAAAAAGACGTCAAAATGAATATCTCAGATCCTGAATATGTACAGTCCTTTAACACTTTGAAAACCCTTCTAATCATTGATCCTATTTTAACCTATCCCGACTTTAATAAGAAATTCGTGTTGTCGACAGATGCAAGCCAGTATGCTTTAGGAGCTGTCCTTTCACAGGACAATCATCCAATAAGCTATGCAAGTCGCACATTAAACGAGCACGAGGTAAACTATAGTACCATAGAGAAGGAACTCCTAGCCATTATTTGGGCCACCGGTTATTTTCGCCCCTACCTTTTCGGTAGAAAATTTAGTATAGAAACAGACCATAAACCACTCACATGGCTCTTTTCTGTAAAAGAACCAAATTCGAAATTAGTGAGGTGGCGTCTGAAACTTTCTGAATTCGACTACGAAATCAAATATAAGAAAGGCACTAAGAACATGAATGCGGATGCTCTTTCCCGTATACCTCATCCCGAAGTAAACATTTTAGAAAACGAAATAATTCCTACGAGCAAATATTCAATTAACGTTTTTAAAACCCAAATCATAATCCGAAAATCCCAGTCCGGTTCCCTTAAGTTAAAAAGAATACATGTTTTTAACAAGAATCGTGTAATAATATATGCCAAAACCTTTGACGAAGAAACCGCTTTAACCCTCCTTAAAAATCATTTTAACCCCAAAAATTTGAACGCAATCTTAGTAGAGGATGAAATTATTTTTAATATGATTAAAGAAACTTTCATTAAATACTTCAGAAGCAATGGTAAACTTAAAATTATTAGGTGTTTAAAGTTACTAGAAGACGTAACAGACGAGGAAGAACTAGCCACAATAATTAAAAATGAACATTCGAGAAACAACCACAGGGGAATAGAAGAAGTCTATAAAGAGCTAATACTTAGTTACTATAACCCAAAACTAAAACAAAGAATTACCAAATTCATCAACAACTGTGATGTCTGTAACAGTGAAAAATATGTTAGAAATCCACCCAGACCTCCTTTTAAACTAACCGAAACCCCAACAAGACCTCTTGAAATAATACATGTCGATGTATTTTATAGCCTTGAAAAATCTCTCTTCGTTACAATAATTGATAAATTTTCGAAACATGCATGCGCTATTAAAATTTTAGGAAGAACTTGGACAGAGTTCAAGCGAGCCCTTTCCTTCTACTTTAGTCAATTTGGACCAGTGAAAAAGATAATAGTAGACAACGAACTAGGTTTCAAAGCATTACCCCTAAAAGAATTTATATTACAACAAAACATAGAACTGCATTTTACTTCTAACAGTAATCACACATCAAACGCTGATGTCGAACGATTACACAACACAATAAACGAACATATCAGACTCCTTAAGCATGACGAAGTTAACAATGAAGGCACTGTCGAAGACAAGGTATTAAAAATAATCGTATTTTACAATAATACGATCCACTCAACGACAAACAAACGGCCAGTAAACTTTGTAAATGGTAAAATTCACGAAGACGAATATAAAGAAATCCAAAATCGTATCCTAGAAAAGAAACAAAATGTGATAAATAGGTTAAACATCAATAGGCAGGACATTCCTTTAAAAGATGGAAAGAACTTTGTAAAAGAAATTAGAGGAGGAAAAAATCATTCTAAATATAGAAAAATCCAAACAGAAAAAGTCGACGAAAACCATATAAAAGATTTAAAAAATCAAAAAAAATCTATTACAAAACTCAGATCAAACCACAAAAGAAACATCAAACTAGTTGAGACTTAGATTAAAATATATTCGTATACCCTTTTACAGATGGCGACACACCTGACGACATTTATTCTCGCAGTAATTGTGACAACAACTTTGACACAAGAGATGACTCTATACGACATGAACAGCAATAACGGATACATGACATTGGACTTAGGAAAACATAATATTATTAAAGACTATACTAAAGTACTACATATAATCAATACTACAGAATTCGATATAGCAAAAAACCACATTAGAAACAATATCTTAGTGTTCCGAAATAAATCAAATTTAGTTAGCCCTATGTACAACGCGATAAGCCAAAACTTTCTCTTGCTAGAAGCAAAACTAGAAATTATTAAACCCCATATTAGATCAAAAAGAGGACTAATAGATTTATTAGGCTCAGGTCTTAAGGTTATCGCTGGCACAATGGACTATGAAGACGAGAAACAAATAAAACGAAAATTAGACGAATTATTTGACGATGACAAGACACTAATCAAACAAACTAATACCCAAGTACGGATAAATGAGCAAATTTCTGAGCAGATCCAAAACATAACGACTTATATAAAGAAACAACAAACGATAATAGAAACATACCTTAACTCTCACAATAATGACATAGGGAAGAGAATCATGACCTTAGAAGACGAAGTTCTACTAATGCAGCATATATAATATCAAGTCAATAATGACATTCTTTTATTAAGAAACCAGATCGATGGTGTCGAACAATTACTTTTCTCAAGTAGATTAGGTATCCTTACTAAGAACGTTTTAGGCCCAGAAGAAATGAAATTGATTCCTGATATTGAAGCTTACAAAGATGTTAAGTTAGCTGTATCATATTACAAAGACCAAATTATATTGATACTTCTGATACCTAGGATTTCTGAACTACCCTATACCAAAATTATAATTGAACCTCTACCTGACATTCAGGGCAAAGCCATTCTTATCAACGACAAAAATATTCTAAAAGACGCAGGAAATAATATTTACAAATTTCCAGTCGAAAATAATCTGAAGAGAAATTTGGTTACGATAACAGATAGCTGTATTAAAAATATAATGACTTTCACTGAAGCAATTTGTCCCAAAATATTAGACACCATTAAAGAAATTAAGGAAATTACTCCTGGAACTATTGTACTTAAAAATTTTAACAAAACCCAAATTATACATAATTGTAATAATGTTAACCCTGAAATACAAGGAAACTATTTGATTAAATTTAAAAATTGTGAAATATCAATCGATAATAAAACATTTGTAAATTTCGAGAAGAGAATATATGAAACCATCATTTTACCAAATTTAATGACTAAAACTAAAGAAAGTAAATTAGTTAATAATGTAAAATTAGACGAACTTTATGTAAAGCATGTAGAAAATACGAAACTAATTGAGAAAACATCAAATGTCAATAAGTCCTTTAACGCATCTTCCATTACCCTAAATATAATAATAATTGTAACATTAGTATGCATTTATATTTTAAGAAAACGAAAAACGACAATTGTAAAGGTTTCGTCGGAGCCTCAAGCTAACGGTGGGGGTGTTACAGTTGCAGGTGACACTTCCACGAAAAACAAGAATATAATTTCAAACAAAAGCAAAATTGTAATGCAAAGGCGACCGTCCGAGTTCCCACCAAAACGAACGACACACGATACCAGCGTGATCATTGAATCACAATAAAAATGATGACACAATGTCTACAAAGTATCCGCTCGTGTCAGTTCCAAGAACTACCGGACGATCACCTATGCAACCACTGCAACTTATGTTCGATTGCATAGGTTACATAAAGGTAACCATACAAACGATAAGTTAGTCTTAAGATAGATTCCAACAAACGAAGTTTAAAGATAAACTTAATAAAGAACATCGGTTTAAAACAAAAAGAAATTGTTTTTTTTTATTTCTAAACCAATAGTGTCTAAAACTCTTAATCTTTTCGAAGCTGTTTCAATTATTGCCTTGGCATGACAAGAAAGTGTGGATGGGGGCATTGTCTTGTTGGAAAATCAAAGGCAGGGGTCCGAAAATGTTTTTCACTTTTGGAAATGACCCTTCCAGCATACATTTGTAGTTGCTTTCGTTCGTTGTTGTGGACAAAATCTCCAACGCGATTGTGGCATAGTAGGTAATAGCTCCCCAGACCATTAAACCTGAAGTACGGCTGTGATGTCTTGCCATAATAAGCATCCGAAAAGACAACGCGTTTCTATTCACTGCTCAAAGCGACATGTTCTCCTGCTAAATTCATTCGATGACCCTTGTACTCTTCCCTCAAAATAGGTTTCTTTTTAATTTTACTCCCCTGTATGGTACCACTTTTCGGATTATCCTTCGGACCTTTGATATGCTGGCTGATATTCCGCTGTTGGACCTTATTTTAGTCGCTTGTAGAGTAGAATCTGAGGCAGGACGTAGAATTAACCGCTTTTCTCGCAATGTTGTTGGTCGCGCGTCCTTTTTGATTTTTCCCATAGTGTTGTGGATCCTCACTTACTCTTACTTCCATTAAGCCTCCTTGCAGTTTCTCGGTCTGACAGTCCTAACTCATTGAAAGCATCTAATTTTGCTCTTTCTGTCGCTGTCAAAGTCTATCGGGAACCCATTTGTTTTAAACTACATAAAAACAGTTCTTTGCAACGCTTTTAAATATTCTTAACAAAACTTTGAAAAAAATCGCTGATGTGAACTCCTGCAACGAAATATTCGCAATGGCCTCATCCTGGTGGAGCATTTTTTCCTATGTTTTTCGTTACTTATTTACCATTTAATTTTATGACATCCTGTTGAGAAAATATATACCTATTCATAGGTAGTAAAAGTTTGCGGGTACAAAATTTCAAATAGGTATAAAGAGTGAAAATTGATTGCAAAATGTATGTCCTCATCCTAGTGATCGCCAGTGTATCTATCTAGAACTTATCATTAGGGCTTAAAGCTAGGGATGGTGAATCAGATCGAATTTGAGGGAGAGAGTGCTGCGATTAAAATCGAAAACGGAAAGGTTGTTAGAGCCATATGTGGTGCTGTGGACTGGTAGATAAAGGAGACGGAAGCAACGCAGATTTCGAGGGTTAGTGGAAAAGAAAATGGAGTTGTAAAGAGACGAGCAAATCAAAGAAAACAACGTTGGATGCTATCAATACGGGATACATGAACTCGTTGAAAGGGGCACTACGCTTGGTTGGCGTATTCGAGAAGGTGGAGAACGTGAGTGATGTATAGTGTTCTGATCACGTACGGGTTGCAGAATTCTTTGGGCCATCTTTTAACGAAGCCAAGGGATGTGTTTGCTTTAGTAAGCAAATGCGAAAAATCAAGCTACCTGTCGCATAATATGCCAAGAGAAGGTAAATTCGAAGAGGATACTGTTGCACTTACGTGAGAATTCAGTTGATTTACATTTGTTGACATTGAGTTCTAAGCAGTTCTTGATGCACCAGGTGGAAAAACTATTTAGATCTATTTGAACGAGGCTGGAGTCATGTTATGAGGAAATGAGTTTAAAAAATTTGGTATCGTCAGCATAGAAAGAAAGTGTTGAGTGTTGAATGACCCTTTCAAGATCGTTAATAGTTAGGATGTAAAGAAGTGGACCTAGGTGACTACCTTGAGGAACACCTGAAGCGGCCAAGAAAGGAGGCGATAGACAGATCTGAAAGGAACACTACAAAAATGATTATCCAAGTAAGAAGATATCCATTATTGCAAAATGGGTTCAAAACCCAGGACGGACAATTCGAACAGGATTAGCTAATGAGATATCTTATCAAAAGCCTTACTGAGATCAGTTGTTATAACGTCAACTTCTTTACCACTTCCTAAGGCTGAGAGAATATAGGACACGAATTCGACGAAGTTAGTGGTAGTTGATCTACCTTTCAGAAAGCCGTGTTGATTAGGGAAAACAAGAGATTTGCACTGGAAGCTTAAGGCTTCGTACAAAATGCTTTCGAAGAGTTTGGGTATATGTGAAAGTTTAGCTATGTGGCGGTAATTAGTGACTTTGCTTTTTATGCCCTTTTTGTGTATCGGTATTATGAAAGAAGACTTCCATATCTGTGGAAATTCATCTTCAGAGAGCTATAACTGGAAGAGATTCGAAAGGAGGTGGGAAAGCGTAGATGAACACTTTTTAAGAAATATGGATGAAAGGCCATCTGGGCCGGATAAGTATTCATCTTTAAGTTGGTGTAGTTTATTTTCTATTACTGTATGATCAAAACTTTGAGAAATAGAAGGGCCAATGGAGAAGATAAGTAGGTATTTGAAATAAGAGGGATTCGGTATGAAAGAATTATCGGGAAAAGATTG
The DNA here is from genome assembly GCA_949129095.1 of Volucella bombylans. NCBI lineage: Eukaryota > Metazoa > Arthropoda > Insecta > Diptera > Syrphidae > Volucella > Volucella bombylans. The sequence goes on along the minus strand of OX422140.1, from coordinate 274,040,592 downwards.
CTTAAAAAAGTGGCAAAAAGTTGGCTATAGTATGCGGATCGGTTGATGATATGTTGTCGTATAAGAGGGATCAAGGAAAACCGTCACATTTTTTTTTGTAGTTAACGAATTGGTAGGAAGACTTAGGATCCTTTATAAGCCTTGATTGCGCACTATCAAGGCATCGCTGGTAGAGAACCTTATAAAGTTGGGCAAATTGAAGGTATAACCCTAGATAGTTGGAATAGTCAGCAAAAAATTGGACCGAAGGGAAACTGCCCATAATTTGTTTCTTTTGTTACGTAAAGAGCGAAGTTAACGATTATACCACGGGGGGCCCGTAGAAAGGTTTTTTTCTGCGCGAAAAGGGGATGTAGAGAGAAATAGAATTACTTTTACACTTACTAAGATATTCGTTAATTTTGCGGAAATTTGCTTTATGAAAGTCGTAAGAAGAGGCAGCTTCAGATGGGAAATGCTGGATAGGAGAGTGGCGGAAAAGAGTAGGAAGAAGTGGCGGGAGAAAGTTATCAATGGTCGATAGTGAAAGGGGACAGGGTCAGACAGAGGAGTTTATGGGGTCAGTGGTGAAAATGTGGTCTAATTACCTACTCATAGTTAGAGACCCCACTAACTTGGCATAAGAGTCTATAAGCTCATCCAAGAAGAGGCGTTCTTTACTCGAGTTAGGGTTTGCGATAAAAAAAAGATTCATCATCTGATGAGGTAGATAGAAATCGCCGAATGCGATGATATCATCGAGAGGATCAGAAAAGTTAATTATTTCATCAATTGCATTGATAGCGAGTTGATAGCATTCGGTAGGTTGCGCCGGTAGGATGTAAAAACATATAACGTACAGGAACCTGCGGGGAGTGTTATCTTTATTGAAACATAGTCAAGCTTAGAAGAAGTAGAAACAGCGATTGGAGAAGAGTTTAGGTCATTGTGGACGGCCAGTAGGATACCTCGGCAAGGAGAATCATCTTTTGAACGAGTAAGATCGTCGTCTCGAAAAACGTTGAAACTAGGGGAGAATAATTCCTGATTTTTTATATCGAGAATTAGTTTAGTTTCGGTCAGAGCGTGGACTTGAAATGGGAGAGCGTGTTATTTTGAGAGAGTGTCGGAGTGGATGGTTGAAACATTGGCAATGGTTGCACGCTAGGGACGTACAACTTTTTAGTTGTCAGCTCTGCTCCGGTGAAGGTGTTGAAGGTGTGAGATCCTTTTTGAGTGCACATAGTTACCGAAAGCAGCAAGATCATCTGAGACATTTTGGGGAGACATATTGGAAATCTCGTGCAACTTGATATATGAGTTCCTAAGACATGTAAGGTCGGTAGAGTGACCTTGAGGACTATGACCGTAGAGGACTGTGACGCTTATTTCATAGTAAACTGAGTCGGATTTATCATGCAGATACCCTAGAAGGAGACGTATATTCTCGTACATCTTCTTTTCTCTAAGCCTAAAAAGTGCATAATGACATTCTGTTTTGTCAAAATTTGTTGAGTTATTTTAATTGCGGGAAGTAGAAGGGGGTCAAAAATGGAGCTAGCAGACCAAGATGTTGAGGGCGAAACAGCGGTAATTCAAGGGATATTAGGCACATTTTCAGATAAAGGATTTATAATATGGGAACTAATGAAACTGAGATATTTAGCTCTGGTTTTGAGATCGAAATTTGGGAAATATTATCTCAATTGTTCAAAAGATAATTCCAATGGCTATGGGTTGTTAAAGGAATACCATTTCTCGCTGACTAGAATCTTACTTCAGCACCAACTTTAACCGCTTCAGGAATGCGTAAACAGCCGCTAAACTTTCTTTCTAATTGTTGCACCTTAACAAGAATATATCTTAGTATAACAAATCAATTATTATATTCACTTGTTTTCTGACACGGCGGATTTGAACAAATTCCGAAAATTCTAAATTCTAAATACATACCTAACTCCGCGAGCGTTAAAATTATTTAAATGATTTTTTAAATGCTCGTTATTACTTTTTTAATATTGTATCATAGAATATGGAGCGGTTCGTTAAAAATCTAATTTATTTCAATTTTAACAAACAATCAGAAGGTAATGCAGTTTTGCTTTAAGTTCGAAAGAAATTTCGCGAAAGATGTCAGGGAGTATAACTACCAGCATTGTACGAAGGTGAAATCAGTTCTAAAGTTGCATTTGAAAAATGAATAACGAGCAGTGCTAAAGTGGTTTGAGTAAAATGTAAAGTAAAATAAAAGTGGTTGATAAAAGGGATTGAACTATAAATTGTAGTTGTGTTGAATATAGCGATTACGTTAAAAGAAATAGTTTCTACTGTTTGAACTCACACAAACTTTTAACATTGGTGTGAAAAGTAGGATAGGACTTACTGTGTGGAAAAAAACAAAATATATTATAAATAGTGTTTTTGTGATTATGGTCAAGCTGTCATTGGTCGAAAACTATTTCAGTTGACCCTCGTCAAATTCGAGTTGAACAAGAGAAACCAGAGCCAGTGGACGAAAAAGTGATTTGATTCTCCGACTTCAGGACGATTTGAATAACAAGGGTCATGATAGATACATATGCCTTTGAAGTTGATGAGGAAGAACAGATGAGTACCGTCAATTACATGTTTTTGATGAAGCATATCTTCCTGTCGAAAATAGATGAACAAAATAACAGTCTCAAAAAAAACTGGATGAACAGAAGAATAACCTCGATCAAAATCTGGTCGAACAAAGTAACAACCTCCATCAAAAGCTGAATGAACAAAAGAAAAATCTTGACGAACAGAAGAACAGCACGGAACAAAAAATCGATGAACAGAAGAACCGCCTGCACGGTCCTAGACAAAAAATGGATTAACAAAAGAGTAATATGTAAGAAACAGAAACTCCGAGAATATTCTTAAGCGTTCCAAGAGGAAAAGAGTTGAAGCTCCCATTATTCAATGGCCAGATTTCATGATCAGCGCATAAGAAGCAGTTCGAAATGGCTGCTTGTGTGACCCACTAGGACAATGAGGAGAAATGCAGTTTTTCAGTTTCTATGCATTTTCATTTATGTCACTTAAATTACTCTTACTTGCTAGACAAAAAAACGCTTACAAATTAGCTTAAATAACTTAAAATTATCTTATTATAACTTACTGGCCCCATGCGCTCACTCTAAGCTAAACCTAACACTTAAACTATGTCTTTCGACGTATCTTACAGTCTAATTTTATTTGTATTTTAACATTAATTAATACTAAAACTAAGAAAACTTTTTTTAACAAAAAACTTAGTTCCATGACCTATTTTTGTATTTTATTATAAAACTTAAAACTAAAAAAAAAACCTATAGACTACCTAAAAATAAATCTTAATCTACTTAACCTACTTACATCTAACACAAATATGGACATACATAAATATATATATACATAATATGTATATACATAATATATAAATACATTTACATATATATATTTTTGTTTTTTTTTTATTTAGTATTTTTTTTGTTTTTTAATTTTTTTTTTTCTTAAAACTAACTTAATTCTATCTAAGACTATGTAAGCCGGCCATGGCTAAAAAAAAAAATTAGGCTGGCCCACTTTGCTTCACATGAAGCTACCTATCACTGGAGGAGTTCTACGGCGAAGCATCCTCCCCTTCAATAAGCCACCAAAATTGCTGGTGCTGCTGAGCAACATCCCTCCTGTCGCGACTCCCTACCCCCCTACTGCACCGGAGACGCTCGGCACTGCCATGTGCGACGTCTCTGTCGTAGTTGAGTCGCCTGTCCGATGAGGAGAAATGCTTGGCCCTAACAATGGCCTTATACCCGCTTGGGGCAGAACCGTTACAAACAATCGACATCGAAAAGCATAAAGGCTATACCGCCTTAGTACAGGCAAACTCTTTGGGGATAGTCACATTAACGGGGTTTGCAAAGTACATGTTATAAGCCGAAGGCAGCAATGAGGAGAAACACTGCAACAGTGCAAAGCAGACCTCCGTACACTTGCATATATGTCATATCCCAACGTAGGCCAGGAAATAATTGACGCAATTGCAAAGGACGCATGAAGGCATCCACGAAATAAAAAATATAAAAAATGAAATATTAGTGAAATTAACTTCCATGAAAAATGAAAGCAATCAACTTAGGTCTACCGTGAGTATTTTAGAAGAATGTATAAATGTTTTGGAATAATCGAAGCTTAATATAACTATAGATTTATTTAATGTGCCCAATGTTGACAATTCGACTGCTCTGCAAGCAGCACTAAATATTGTTCGGGATAGTGTCTGTTGTGATATTGAAGAGAGTGACATTGACTCTCTTCAACTCCAAAAAATAAAAACGAACAACTGTCAAATCTCTCTGTTGCCGAACACACTCTGTGCGAAGTGCGCTATCTCATACTGAGTAGAAGAAACGCCACGAATGCGCAATGAAAAATATAGCCTATTCCCTTTTCCTTTCGCTTTCCTGTAATTAGTGTTTCCATCCAACGGAATCCGAATATGGCGTCATTTAAAGTCAAAAGAGCAATTGGATGGATCACAAATTGCGGTAAGATCTTTCCCTTAAAAAGACACATTCTACTACTATATTTCCTTTAATAGAAACAAAACACATACTACAATCAACTTGCCTTAGGAGTATTATTTTCGAAGATCCAACTTTTGACACTCTCCATCTGACTCAACAAACAACAAAAGAAAAAATCATGAACTTGAAGAGAAAGAAGAAACAGAGGCCCACAACTACTTAAACTACTACAATCAAAATAAAATCCGTTGGCATCTATTACATTCTTCCAATGTAATACAAGGTCAAATGTTCCTTTTTCGTAGATGTGCTGACTTTTTGAGGCAATGAAATCTTCAAAGGTTTTTTTGACCATTGCTCGGTTCCGGAAGACCTATTGCCAGCAAAATGCATCCAGATTACGGAAAACATGGAAATCCATTGGGGATGAAAGAAAGAAAATTTGGGTGAAGAATGCCTTGGGGGTGTGTTTTTGTTTTTCATCTGCATCCAACCACTGCCTAGATCTTGTACGATTATCATTACGATTAGAAAAGTGGATTCCTTCACAGGTGACTATCCGGCGCAAAAACGATTTAGTTTGGTTTCTTAATGTAAGCGATGCGCAAATTTCCAGACACCGCCGTAGCTTTTGGGATTCATTCAGTTCATGGGTGAGAACATGTCTGTACTTATACAATCTATTACATTTTTCATTATTATCTAATCCATTACTTATACAATTGAATTGTACATTACGAGTATGTTGAAGTATGAATCAATGAAACATCATTGCATTCCTTCTAAAATAACCTTGCTGTTCACATGGTGCCGAATTGCTCAAAGTAAATAAAGAATTTCTTTAAAAATGGCGGAAAATTTAAATTTTCTTCACCCGCCGAAAACACTCATAACTTCACCGTAGTATTGGAGTGACATAAATATGTTTTTGCCGTTTTTGAGTTACGAATGTTTTCTTACTGAAAAAAACAAGATCATTCGATTGGTGTAATAAAATCACTCCTATCTCTATTATTTCAAAATATATCAGTGTTACAAATGACATATACACACTTTTGGGAAGAAATGATCAGTATTAATCAGCCACATAAGCATTTGTATGGAAATGTCATATTTTTGTATGAACTTTTTTGAATTTTTTTAAAGATTTTAAATGACCCATACGTACAATTGAACTCAGATATGCTTCATTTGCAAACACATAATTCAGTGCTGAAATGCTCTATACATACAATTTTTGTTCAATAGTGTTTCATATGCATGATTATTTTTCAGTATTTAAATGCATCAGAGGAACAAAATTGCGAGTCGAAATTTCAAGCATTTAAAATGATTTCAGGGGAACAGTGACGCATAAATACAATTGTTTACGCAAATGTATTATGTACAGTTTTAGTTGTTTAGTATTTAAGTGAAACATGCATACAATTTATTTCCCAAAAGCCTCAAATGCAAATTCTTGTTTGTAGTATATAATGACACATACATACAATCCATTCTTAAATGGGTCTAAATGTATACGGTACCCATATACACAAAATCAGTACGTAAGTGATACATGTATACAATTTGCTCCAAAAGTGTCATGGTTAACAACAGTGTTTAGTGATTTTCACTGTTTAATGAGTTTTTGGCGCCAACGGCGTACACAATGCATTTAAACAAAGTCAACGAACGTCCAAGTTAACACACGCACCAGCCCAGCGGAAATAGGATAGGTGTCAGTTTCCATCAGACGCTGATACTGCATTTATATATTTGCGCGTGCAATGGTGCGATGAATTTCGTGGGAACCAAGGTCACCATACTCAATCACGACGAGTTTAGATTTTAAGTTACTGAATCATTGTAGGCACTGCTGTTTGAGTCGTGAATGAATCGACATTGAAATAAATTATAATTATAACGTAATTGAGCTTTTCATTTAGTTGATGGTGCGCGATTAGTTTCGCGCAAAAGTTAATTTTTTATTGGATCCTAAAAAGGATCCTTTACTGGCGCCCGAGCAGGGACATGATTATTGTGTCCTTTTAAAAGTTAAAGAAAAAATTAAAGTAAAAATAAACCTTAGTAAAATATCCCAAGTGAAAATAATGGGAAACCAAAAGTGAAGTTCCTTGTACCTGTAAATGGAAAAATGATTTTCCAAGTGAATACTTAGACTCCTTTAAAAGGACTTAGTGAAAGAATAAGAAAGAGAAAACTTACTTAATTGAACCGAAACACAGTGAATACGTGAGTTCGAAAGGAGTGGAAGGCAAATAATTTTTAGAAGGAAGAACCTGATGAGGATGCAAACAGCCATGCCGATTCATATGCAGATTTTGTAAGATAGAATATAAGTTAGTTAAGAGAAATCCGTATATTAATTAAAAATTAATAACTATATATGTGTTAGCATTTGATAACTTTTTAATGTCCAAGAGCTTACTCTCGGAAAAAGGGGTCGGCTCACTTAAAAATTATTTGATATAATTAACACTGGTGGTAAAGCTACTCGTTCCCTAGTAGGTCGCTGCGAAATTAGCCGCATTAACGACCAAAAAGTATTCAACGGGCCTTTCGAACTAGGGTGACTACCCCGAAAATTTAAATAAGAGAGTTTAGCGGACATTCTGTAGGGAAAAATAAACAAATTAAACAGAAAAACAGAAACAAATTATGTATTAAACCAAAGAATAGAATTGTTCTTAAAATATAAAAAAAAGAGTAAAAGTTTAACAGTTTCGAATATACGAAAAAAATTTTAGTGAAATAAATACATGAAAAGAGGAAAAGTTTTAACAAATAAACTATCGGAAATTTAAGCGAATATAACTAATCCCAAGTCTTACTGTTCCGTTGCAAGATCAAACAAATTTTTATATTGTTCCTCTCAATCTCTTCTCTCATTTAAAAAAAATTAAATAAAAATAATGGATGAACTAAGAACCTCGGTTACACAGCTCACTGGAGCTGTTAACACAGTAATAGAACAGATTAGGGCCTTTGAAAACCGTATAGCAAATCTAGAACAGGCGAATCCTCGTGGGGAAGTAGCATCCTTTAACGATTGCCTTACTACTATCATGGATAGACTAGTACGGATAGAACAACGTAATCCTCCTATGCCCATTGATCGAGAACATCAAGTTGAACCTCTACGTGGCCCTTCCTGCGAACAAGATCTTAGGGACATTTCTAAACTTCCGGATTCTGTCAAAGAATTGCAGACGTTTGACGGCGACCCGGTGCGCTATGTGTCCTGGGTTCATAGCGTCGAAACGGTGCTTAAGGATTACGAAATAGTACGAGGCAAACCCATTTACAGAGCTATACTTCAACACATTCGGCAAAAAGTCAGGGGGAAAGCAGACTCTGCTTTGATTTCCTATAATATATTCGATGCCGAGTGGGCTGAAATAAAAAGAGTCCTGTCACTGCATTATGCGGATAAACGGGATATCCATACCCTAGAGCATCAGCTCAATCAGCTTAAACAGGGAAACTCCCAAGTTGACGACTTTTATGCTACGGTCAATCATCAGTTTTCTTTAATAATTAGTAAAATAAGAGCAGGGGTATATTCCACTGAAACCATGAACGCCTTGGTTGAATCATATAGGAATCGCGCATTAGACGTTTTCATAAGGGGTCTTAGTGGGGATCTTTCAAGACTCCTTATTATCCAAAAGCCGAAAACGTTGCCTGAGGCCTACTCAGCATGCCTCGAGATGCAAAATTTAACGCTTAGGAACAGCTCGGTGCATGTGAACGCTCCAAACATAATAACATCCCCCGTGAATCACAACCTCAATAGAAATCCTTATCCTAACCGGAACCCCAGCAAATCTAACTCAACCAGAACCGATTTCGGCCAACAATCTTTTTCAGCCAGGAGTTCAGTATTCCGAGATCGACGACCCCCTCAAAGACCAACAGGACCGAAACCCCCAGTTAAGATGGAAGTAGATAGGTCGATTCATTCGCGAAATATGAATTATATGAACAACCACAATCCTTTCAAGCGAGAGCCGAGCTCCAACAATTACAATCCAAACAAACAACAGCGGTTGTACCATGTAACTTCCTGTTCCGAGGAACGGAATGAGTCCGAACACGCGGACCTTCCCAAAGAGCAGACATCCACGGAAAATTTTATGGAAGGAGCCTCGTTTCCAGCGTACCATACATAGAGTATGTTACGCGGGACGGGACTGTATTGATGTTCTTAGTGGACACCGGAGCGAATAGAAATTTTATCCGGCCAGGTTTAGTCCCAAATCCAACCCCCGTACAACAACCATTTTTTGTAAATAGTCCAGGCGGTAGAATCAATATTAGTAATAAAGTAACAGGTAAATTTTTCCACTTCCTAGGTTGCAATCTTGAGGTTACCTTCTTTGTTCTCCCCAACCTAATATCGTTTGACGGCATAATTGGCGATGACACGCTCAAAGATCTAAGAGCGGTCATCGATAGAGAAAAACACCAGCTAATCATCGAAACAAACAAAATAATTCCCCTGAAAAACCGTGCTTCCGACACGGTCAATAACCTCCTGAACCTGAATGTACGTGCCGATACCTCGAAATCCGCAACAATGCGATTAGAAAGAATATGCAAAAAATACGGAAATCTCTTCGGTCCCGTCGGTAACGACAAAGTAAAAACAAATATTCGGGCCAGAATCCGCACAACAACAGATGAACCTATTTACGCCAAAAGCTACCCGTACCCTGCTTGTATGAGGGAAGAAGTTGACAGGCAGGTGAAAGAGCTTTTGGCAGAGAATATCATTCGTCCTTCCAGCAGCCCGTATAACTCTCCTATTTGGGTGGTCCCTAAAAAACCGAAACCAAATGGAGACAAACAGTATAGAATGGTAATCGACTATAAACGGCTTAACGCCGTCACGATTCCTGACACCTACCCCATACCAGACATTAATAGCACACTAGCCAGCCTCGGGGATGCTAAACTCTTCACGACTCTCGACTTAACGTCGGGATTCCACCAAATTCTAATGGACGAAAAAGACATCCCCAAAACCGCGTTTTCAACCATGAATGGGAAATATGAATATCTCAGGCTTCCTTTTGGTCTTAAGAACGCACCCGCCATCTTTCAAAGGATGATAGATGATGTCCTCAAGGATTTTATAGGGAAAATTTGCTACGTATACATTGATGACATCATAGTATATAGCAAAACCGAGGAGGATCACCTGAGGGACATAGAGACCATTTTCCATAAAATTAACGAGGCTGGACTAAAGATCAATTTAGAAAAGACTCATTTCATGGACACAACTGTTGAGTTTTTGGGATACTTAGTTACCCCGAACGCTATATTGCCTGATAAGAAAAAAGTTAGGGCCATCGACGGGATGCTGCCTCCAAAGAATCTTAAAGAGCTAAAGAGCTTCCTCGGATTAACATCGTACTACAGGAAGTTTATACGGGATTATGCAAAAATTGCGAAGCCTTTGACGAACCTCACGAGAGGAGATTTTTCGCAGGTCCGAGCCAATCAGTCAAGAAGCATCCCTATTACTCTCAACGAAGAGGCTCTGAGATCCTTCCAGACTCTCAAGGAGTTACTTACTTCTGCAGAAGTCCTAGCATTTCCTGACTTCGAAAAGGGATTCAATCTAACAACTGACGCTTCGGACTACGCGATCGGAGCAGTGTTGTCGCAAGGCGAGCATGGGAAGGAGAGACCCATCGCGTACATTTCTCGGTCTTTAAATCGAACCGAAGAAAATTACGCAACCAACGAGAAAGAGATGCTCGCCATTGTCTGGTCGTTGGATAATTTAAGGAATTACCTTTACGGTGCAAAAAAAATAAGAATATACACCGACCACCAGCCTCTTACCTTTACGCTTAGTAATAGGAATTATAATGCCAAACTCAAACGGTGGAAATCAAGGATAGAGGAGTATAACTACGAGTTGATTTACACCCCAGGTAAATCAAATTCTGTGGCCGATGCTCTCTCACGTCTTAGAACAGAAGTAAATCATCTGTCGGATGCATCAGATGATACTAGGACTGCAACAGAAAACAGTACTGAAACTGCAAGCGAAGTACAGGCCAGTTCAGTTATGGGAAACTATGGCTCAAACACATCCACGGCTGAAGAAGGGTTTTGCGAAGTCTCGGATGATAATTCTGATACTTGCACTGCACACAGTGCCGAGCAAGATAATTCAGATTTGATTCCGCATGTAGAAGCTCCAATCAATGTCTTTAAGAATCAGCTCATCTTCAAGCCTGGTATCGAGCTTCAGTCTCACGAGGAGCCACATCCTGGCTTCCATCGGCATTACATATCGGCAAAAAGTTTCAATCGAGAAAATCTTTTACAATTCTTGAAGGAATTCTTAAACCCAAACGTCATCAACGGGATAAAGATTCCTGAATGTCATCTCAGCACACTCCAGGGTGTTTATCTGGAAAACTTTAGCAAATTCAAAATTAGAATTACTCAGAGAGTCGTTGAAGACGTTGCATGCGAGGATCGTAAACTTCTTATCATTGAACGTGTTCATAGGAGAGCTCACAGAGGTCCCAGGGAAAACAGGGAACAAATTCTTGAAGAATTCTACTTCCCCCATATGATGGCACTGATCAGGAAATATACCAATTCATGCGAGACGTGCAATTCGAACAAATATGATAGACACCCCATAACACCTCATTTGCAGGAAACCCCCTCTCCAAGATACCCATGTGAAATTCTTCACATGGATATCATGGAAATCCAAAATGAGAAATTCCTAACTGTTGTAGATAAGTTTTCGAAGTTTTCCAAATTTTTCCATATAAAAGATAAATCTGCCCTTTATATCAGATCTAAATTGCTGAAGATCTTACACTATTTTACAGTTCCAAACATTTTGGTTTTTGACAACGAGAGAGGGTTCTTAAGTCCTATCGTACTTAATTTTATCAAAAACTTAGGAATAAAAACTTATCAGACTCCCGCCTATAGGAGTGAAGTCAATGGACAGATCGAGAGGGTCCATTCGACTATCCTAGAAATCTACAGATGCCTTAGAGTGGAATATCCAAACCTCAGCGTGAAGGAACTGATCTACGTAGCCGTTGATCGCTACAACAATACAGTTCATTCGGTAATAAAGAAGAAACCCACCGATATATTTTTTAACAGGTCTCAAAGGGTTAATTATCAGAGTCTCTTGAATATCCGAGCTAAAATCAATAAGGACCTTAGGGCTGTCATAAGGCGAAATATGGATGCGAGGAATGCTAGGCTTAATTTAAAAAGGACTATCCCGAGAAAATATAGAGAGGGCGAGGTAGTCTTTACTGCTGACAAACGTATAAAAGGGAAACATAAGCCCTTGTATAAGAGAGAGATTGTAGCTAGGAACAATCGCGTAACGGTAACGACGGTAAGTGGGAAAAAGGTGCACAAGGCACATTTGAAGAACATGAAAATGTAGAAATGGAAAAAGATTAAGGAAAATATGGAAAAAACTAAAAATAAAATTATACCCATAAATATACATGTAAAAGTATAAATCATACTTAAATGTTACAAATCCTAATTGATAAGATACTTTTAAAATTTTTGCGTAACTACCGCTTTTTATATTTTTGTAATAATTAACCTTTTTAATAAATGAAATTGCAGTTTAGTTATCTTGGTTTCTGCGCAAGCATTGCACGTATTCCAGTACAAGTCACCATTGGTTACTATTCGAGAGGGAGAAGCCTGGTTAATAAATGGGTACTTTAAACTCATTCATGTTATTGACCTGCAACATTATGACACACTCGTAGACGAAACAGACCAACTTCTTAGAAAACATATACGAGATGACGACACTCGTCTAATTTTCGACTACCACTTAAACCAGACAAAGAATCGACTCAAAGAACTAGGGAGCTTACGCACGAGGAAGCCAAGGTCCATAAATTGGATAGGATCCGCCTGGAAATGGTTGGCGGGTTCCCCTGACGCAGCTGACTGGGACAAGATTCTCCAATCACAGACTGACATTATCGAGAATAATAATCATCAATACAAAATTAACAACAAACTATTTGACACGACACGCGAAGCCATAGAAAAGGTGAATAAAGTGGTGGACAGATACAATAACGCTATACAAAGAGAAGAGACCAACAAACTTAAGGACGACTTATTAAACAAGATACTTATACTAAAGGACATAGTTAACGAAATTATTAGGGCATGTCAGTTGGCCAAAAATGGGATAGTTAACAGCAACGTTTTAGACTCAGGAGAAATAAATGCTATAATCAACGAACTGGAAACCCTTCCATATCAAAACGTTGTGGAGGCTGTTGAATATGGAAAACCTTCCGTTTTCAGTAATGGAACAATGCTATTGTATGTCTTAGCTATCCCAAAGGTTGGGCCAACAATCTTTCATGTTTTGGCCGCTTACTCTACAATTACTGACGGAAAACGACTCGACCTAGACTACACAAGACTACTAGTTAACCGAAACGAAACTTACGGACTTAACGGCGACTGTCTACACATAGGGAATACCTCCGTTTGTGAGGAAGGTGTTGTTAGGAAGCTGGACGAGGACTCATGTTTACCAAGGGTGCTAAAGGGTGGCACAGCAGCCTGCGATTTTACGAAAACAAATTCAGAAATCGTCGAACTAGTTGGCGAGAATACTATTTTCATAACTAATTTTAATGGTTCTCTTCTAGCCAACAATACTGTAATTCCTTTAGAAGGGACTTATGTACTTCAACTGTATAATGAAACTGTAAGCATCAGGGGCAGGACATACTCCAGCGTTACAGCCAAAAGTGCACAGCCACTTCCCTCCGTTCTTACCAATGTAACAAGTAGAGAATTGAAGCCGGACTTAGAGTACCTACATGAAATGAGCATCGAAAATATAAATCTCATAAAAGCCTTAAAAGGAAATTTTAATTTTTCTATAATTACAGAAGGTCTTATCATCATAGGTTTAGTAGTTGGTATTTGTCAGCTGTGGAGAAAGATCTATGGCAAGGTTAATATTCCAAATCTACGAGCATCACCTTTTCACCAGGAGCAAAGTTCATATCCGGTGCAGTGTTGTAAACAGGAAGTGCATCGGCCAGTCGCAATTCAAGGCTATTCAGTACATCCAACCATGGATCTGCGGGACGCAGATATTTGAAAGGGCGGCAGTTAACACACGCACCAGCCCAGCGGAAATAGGATAGGTGTCAGTTTCCATCAGACGCTGATACTGCATTTATATATTTGCGCGTGCAATGGTGCGATGAATTTCGTGGGAACCAAGGTCACCATACTCAATCACGACGAGTTTAGATTTTAAGTTACTGAATCATTGTAGGCACTGCTGTTTGAGTCGTGAATGAATCGACATTGAAATAAATTATAATTATAACGTAATTGAGCTTTTCATTTAGTTGATGGTGCGCGATTAGTTTCGCGCAAAAGTTAATTTTTTATTGGATCCTAAAAAGGATCCTTTACTTCCAATATGAGTAATGATAGGTAAAAAGTTGTATTATTTTGTTGATTGTATTGTTTTAACAGCCTGTTTTTCTTAATTAAAGATATTCATCTCCTGCGGAAGAAATTTCTGAGGAGGTTTTATTCGCACTAGAAGATGTATTTCCTTGCAATGGGAAAGATAACTTAAAAGTTAAATCGAGAACCATCGATCAAATTCAGCTTTATGCTTGTGACTTTTTACTTTCCGTAGATTCTTTTTCTGATCCTTTAATTGAAAACAAAAGCGCTTTGGAGCTAGATGAGGAGGAAGAATTTGGGAAACTTATTACACAAATGAAAAATTCTCCAATAAAACTGCTTGGAAATAAATCTTTTGGTCATTTGAACACAAACAATGGCGATGAACTACATTATATGAAAAAGTAATATAGTCATTTTAGGTTTGTAAATGTCATGTTTTAAGTATCAATTTCAGTTCTGAAACAGAAAGTATGTATGAAGATTTTGACTCAGATGATTCTATGAAGGACCCGAACTATTTTGATGAATGCTCAAACGCCGACAGCGAATCTGAGAATCAAACTCCAGCCACAAAAAAATTATTTCAAAATCACTAATTTCGCCAATACCAACGTTAAAACAAGAAAGGAGTGAGTATGACCATCATTATCCTTTATTACCATCCACATCATCTGTAAATCAAGAACCCGTTACCCCTCTTAATGTTCAACCAACAAATTCTGAGAAGACACCACCATCACGTAAACGCAAAATACATAAAACAGATTGGAAGTGCAACGTACGGAACCAAAATCGTCATAAACGGTAAAGTTTATGTTGATTTTAAGGGAAAGATACGACCTGCGAGAAGCTTAAAATGCGTCAATTGTACATCATGTGTATTGTTGTGCGACACAAAATTCGGCACTGGACGATAGATCGAAAAATTTTTACTATGCCCGATTTACGGAAAGGTACCCGGCATAGTGCAAATCGAAGAAAACACCTTTAAAAAAACGCGAGTTTAGCTATAAATATTTATTTGCATATAAGGAGGAGCTGGTTCGAGTGTGTAGACAATTTTTTTTTGAGAACTCTTGATATCAGTGTAAAGCAGATTAACTGGTTCTATAAGAATACATACGATGAGGTAACAGGTATTCCCCATTCTCCGAAGAAAGGAAATAAGTAAAAAAAAAAGATTCCAGAGCATAAAATTGAAGAAAGAAAGAAGCTTTCGTTGTGTGGAATCGCACTAAAGTCAAAACTATTCGAAAGTACAATTCGATTCTATTTTAAATTGGCACTCTCTAACGCTTTCGAATCGAATTGATCGAAAATGAGAGAATTTGAAATCGGAATATCGAAATTCTCAATACTACGAGTACTTTCGGATTACTAAGTGTCAATTATTCAAATTCGAGTGATTTGATATTAGAATCAAAATACAGAGTAACCCTCCGGGGGAAACACCAATATATTATACCTGGGGTATAATTTATATATACAGAAAATGTATAATTTAAATATACAGAAAATGTATAACTTATACAAATAATGCTGCGAAGGAATACCTGTTAAAAAATATGTGTGCTCGAAAGTTTTTAATGAAGATTTTAATTTAGCCTTTCATATGCCTAAAAAGGATCAATGTGATTTGTATTCTCAGTCAAAAAATGAAACCGCTTTAATAGAAATAGAGGAAAAAAAAACGTAGGGTCCACGATGAGTATAAACTCTTGGCCAAAAATGAAGTACAAGTTTTAATCTCTTTGATCTACGTGGCAAACTTGTTAAAGATACAGACCTTTTCTTTTCATATGGCTCCTTAAATGTATGCACTATATTTGTAGGTGCAAAGGAAACTTCTTTATATTGTAAAATGTTTGTGTGGGTACAAATGATAGAACTTATTCTTTTCAATACAAATCCCTTTATTCAGTACAGTTACAATTCACTTTTTAATTCTTTCTCTCAGTACAATTCAATTTCTCAACCACTTATACTTTTCTTATCTTTTACTTAAACCACTTAATCACTTCTTCTAATTAACACTTCAAATTCAACTTTGGAACTGATTTGCATACCTTTGGGATGCTGGTATTTATACTCGAATGACATACTTCGAGAACAATCCACGTCATCCAGCGTTCCATACAAGTTCCAATTTGCTAGAAAATTCGATTCTACTCTCCTCGACTGTCTTTGCTAATCCAGTATCGAAACCTTCTAGTCTCCGAGTATCGACATTTTCTGCTAGATGTCGCTGCCCACATTTGAGTGGTTGTCACATTGCTCCCTCGTCATTCACGTACTCGTTCACCTCTTTGGGCTCCGTCGGTGGGGATCCGAATTTTGCTTCACTTGGCAACCGAATTGTTTGACCAAATAAGATCTCGGATGGTGTGTGCCCTGTTGAGCTATGGACCGCGTTTCGGTAGGCCATTAAGAAGAGGGGTATGTGTCGATCCCAATCCCGCTGGCAGTTGCTGACAACCTTAGATAGATGCTCATTCAAGGTCCGATTGAATCGCTCGACCATTCCATCAGATTGAGGGTGTAGTGGCGTTGTCCTTGTCTTTCTTATTCCCAAATATTGGCATATTTCCTGGAAGACTTTTGATTCAAAGTTTCGCCCTTGATCAGAGTGCAGCTCCATTGGGACCCCAAATCTGCTCACCCAGTTGTTGACTATCTGTTCGGCTACGGTCTTAGCCTCTTGATTTGGGATGGCAAACACTTCCGGCCACTTACTGAAGTAATCCATGACTACGAGGGTATATCGGTTTCCATTAAAGGTTTCGGGAAACGGCCCAGCGATGTCGATGGCTATTCGTTCGAAAGGTGCTCCGACATTGTATTGTTGCATTTGTCCATGTGGCTTTACTTTTGGGCCCTTGGTAGCCGCACATCTTATGCACTTTTTGCACCAATTCTTGACATCTTGTTTAGCGCTTAGCCAATAGAAACGTTCCCTTACCTTTTCCAACGTCTTGTTTATTCCCAAATGGCCTCCTGAGACTCCGTCATGTATTTCATGGAGCACTTGGTTGACTCTGGACCGTGGCACAATTAGCTGCATACGAGATGTTGTCCCATCTGCAGTTTCCCATTTTCTCTTCAGCAATCCATCTTGCACAAAAAGCGAGTCCCACTGTGCCCAGTATGCCTTCAGAGTTTGGCTCCGATCTGATATCTGCTGCCAGCTTGGTCTTTCCTCGTGTTCCTTCCAGGCCAATATTGGTTCGATGTCATTGTCTGCCTGTTGGGAGGAACGGACTTCGTCTATACTCCAACCTTCTATTGGCTCAGTCCTGATCATTTGGATAGTTGCCTGTTCTTTCGCTTCTTTACGGTTGCAGTGTTCGCATTTCACCCCGCACGGTCGACGAGAGAGAGCATCAGCATTTGAGTGGAGTGTTCCCTTGCGGTGTTGCACTTCAAAGTCGTAGCCCTGCAACTGCTCGATCCATCTTGCAACTTGGCCTTCAGGGTTCTTAAATTGGAGTAGCCATTTCAGAGCTGCGTGGTCTGTCCGGAGAATGAACTTTTGTCCGTAGAGGTACTTATGGAAATGCTTCGTAGCCAGAATTAAAGCCAGAAGCTCGCGCCGGGTTACACAGTAGTTCCTTTCAGGTCTGGAGAGTACTTTACTGTAATATGCGACCACTTTCTCTTGACCATCATGAACCTGGGAAATCACAGCTCCGACCCCAACATTGCTAGCGTCTGCGTCCACGATGAACATTTTTCCGGGCGTCGGGTAACCCAAGATGGGGGCATTGCACAGCTGTCGCTTCAGTTCTTGAAATGCTTTCTCGCATTCTCCAGACCACCTGAACTGTCGGCCTTTTTCTGTAAGTTGATGCAGGCTCTTCGCAATGCCAGCAAAATCCTTTACGAACCTTCTGTAATACGTGGCGAGTCCCAAGAAGCTTCTCAGTAGGTGTTTATCTTTTGGAGAAGGCCAACTTTTCACGGCTTCGATTTTGTCAGGATCCGTTCTTACTCCTTCCGCTGATATATTGTGACCCAGATATTTTACTTCCGGACGAAACAAGGCGCACTTTTCCGGGTTGAGCTTTAAATGAGCACTTCGTAGCCTCTCAAACACTTCTTTTAGATTTTCGCGGTGCTCCTCGTACGTCTTACCTATGACGATAACGTCGTCCAAATATACTAGGCAGGTTTTCCAGGTGAGTCCTTGCAATGTTCGTTCCATTAGTCGCTCGAAGGTGGCCGGAGCGTTGCACAGTCCAAACGGCATCACTGCAAACTGCCAAAGACCGCTTCCTGTAGTGAAGGCAGTTTTCTCACGGTCCGTACGATTTATCTCTACCTGCCAGTAACCGCTCTTCAAGTCAAGTGTTGAAAACCATTTCGCTCCAGAAAGCATATCCAAAGTGTCATCGATTCTCGGAAGTGGGTAGCTGTCCTTTTTAGTGACATCATTGAGACGTCGGTAGTCTACACAAAATCTCGTGCTGCCATCTTTCTTCTTCACGAGGACCACTGGTGATGCCCACGGACTTTGCGATTCTTCAATTACTCCCTCAGCTTTCATCTTCGACATCATTTCGGCAACTTCTGTTTGCTTTGCCAATGGAAGACGCCTTGCAGGTTGACGGATTGGTCGAGCGTCTCCGGTGTCAATGTGGTGTTGAACAATATGCGTACGTCCATATTCTCCGTCTTGTGTAGCAAATATATCAGCGTACTCACCGATTATTTTTTCTGCCAGGATTCGCTGATCTTCGTCCAGATTACAGAAGCTGAGAATTTTGTTCTTGATTTTTATGCTCTGAACTGTTGTGACCGGTTTTGCACCCTTTTTTTCCGTTGTGGTCGATATAGCCTCAACAGGTACGCATTTTCCCACTATCTCCCCCTTTTTCACCTTTACACTGAATGTCTTTGGATTTAGAATCCTTACAGGGACCATGTTGTTCTTTGGCTCCACTAAGGTCTTTCCCACCATGAAGTCTCTTTTCTTTTCTGGCTCCATCAAATAGAATCGGTGGCTACCAGGACCACCTTCCACTTTTGCCCACAAAATTGCTTCTGACGAAGGCTCTAGGCTCTGATTGCTGCAGATGACGACATTTGAGACTGAGGTATTGGTGTTTCCGTATATCATTGGTATCTCCATGTTTCCGTATTTCAGGGTTTGTGCCCCCAAGTCGACTACAAGTCCATGTTCTCTCATGAAGTCTGTACCAATGATGCACTCGTCACATATGTCAGCTACCAGAAACGCGTGAGTGAATGTTATTCCGGCCAATTGGATTTTTATGCGGACTTCACCATATACCTTAATCGTTGCTCCTGTAGCTGTTCGCAAGCTGCAACTGCTAGTGTTATGCAACCAAGACTTCTGCACAATATTCCTCCTGATGATTGAGGCGGTGGCACCGGTGTCTATTGTTGCCATCCATTTTTCTTTTCCACTTACTACTTCTACTAGAAGGCTTTCGCTGCATCGTTTTGCCAACGAGACTTGGATGATGGTCCTGGGGCCGTCGACTCCTGCTACCAACTTCTGCCCCGCGAAGTTGGTGCTTAAGCATTTCCCGACTGATGGCTTCGGGAAGGTTGACCGGCTTCTTGATAGCTGTTTCTGCTGGTTTCTTCCTCTATTGGCTTGCCACCACAGTGAGGGCAGTCTTTTCGTCGATAATTTCCTGGCCTGCGGTGGGGTATGACAGATGTGCAAGTCTACTCACGTCTGCTTGGAGCTGCTGCAGTGTTTCGCCTCTTTGCTGCATTCGGCTTTGCAATTGGACCTTGTAGACCTCCTGCATGTGGCTATCCCCAAACCGTTTCTCTATAGCCTGTACTAAAGTCACATAATCTTTATGCTTTTCGATGTCTACTGTTTGCAACAATTCTGCTGCAGGACCGTGCAAGGCCATTGTTAGGGCAAAGCACTTTTCCTCATTGTCCCAGTCGTTTGCACAGGCAGCCATTTCAAACTGCTTCTTATAAGTAGACCATGAGGTCTGGCCATCGAATGAGGGAATCTTCAAATCTTTTCTCCTTGGACCGCTTAAAGAACATTCTCGAAGTTTCTGTTTTCGCACTGTGTCGAGCTCTTTTGCCAGTTGCTGAACTTTGCTGTCCATTTCTTCGAATTTTTCGCCAACATTCTTCTCTATTGTATCAAATTTGTCATCAACGTTCTTCTCAATTCTATCAAATTTGTCGTCAACGTTCTTCTCTATGCTTTCAAATTTGTCATCGATTTCTTCGAATTTTTGCTGAAGAATGTTCTTTTGTTCTTCCAGTTTTTGTTCTAGACTACTCTTTTATTCGTTGAATTTTTGTTCAATGCTGCTCTTCTGCTCGTTTAGATTTTTCTTTTGTTCGTCCATTTTTAACAAGAGGAGTTGCATCATCGCAGCCATGTCATTGCCGGTACTTGTCTGTTCATCCTCGTCAACATCAAAGGAATATGCATCAGGATCATGTCCCTCGTTGTTCAAAGCCTCCTGAAGTCGGAGCACCAGGTCACTTTTTCCTCCACTGGCGCTGAGGCTTCTCTTGTTCAACTCGGATTTGAGTTGGACGAGGGTCAACTGCAATAGTTTTCGACCCATTCTAGCTTTTTCAAATAGTCAGAAAACCCTTTTTTTTTTTGTTTTTTTTTTTTTTTTTTTTTTACACACAAATAAGTCCTATCCCACTTCTGACACCAATGTAAAATGTTTGTGTGGGTACAAATGATAGAACTTATTCTTTTCAATACAAATCCCTTTATTCAGTACAGTTACAATTCACTTTTTAATTCTTTCTCTCAGTACAATTCAATTTCTCAACCACTTATACTTTTCTTATCTTTTACTTAAACCACTTAATCACTTCTTCTAATTAACACTTCAAATTCAACTTTGGAACTGATTTGCATACCTTTGGGATGCTGGTATTTATACTCGAATGACATACTTCGAGAACAATCCACGTCATCCAGCGTTCCATACAAGTTCCAATTTGCTAGAAAATTCGATTCTACTCTCCTCGACTGTCTTTGCTAATCCAGTATCGAAACCTTCTAGTCTCCGAGTTTCGACATTTTCTGCTAGATGTCGCTGCTCACATTTGAGTGGTTGTCACAATATTTAGCATTTTTTAACTGAGTAATATGTGCGGATCTATGTACACCATCTGTATTAATAGTAAAAATAACGTTTCCTATCTGTCTTACAATTATACCAGGAATCCAATTATAATCATGATTATTTTTGAGCTTATACAATATTTGCTCACCTGTACTAAAACTAAAATTTTTCTTATTTTGGCCTACGTTTAGGGATGCTACTTTTTTCTTTTTAGTCTTTAATTTTATCGTATCTTTCGCCTTGTTGTTACTATCATTTCGAATTTTAGGATTTACACCATCTATAAGCGTTATTGGTTTTTTTCTAAATATAATTTCGTTTGGACACAAATTAGTGGTTGTGGTAGGAGTTGATTGGTATTTGAGAAGAAAATTATTCATAAGTATCTCTATCGGGATATTGTTGCCGTTGAGATCTGTAAGCATTTTCTTAAGAGCAATTTTAGTGGTTTGTACTGCCCCGTTCTGCAGCCCCATTGGACTGTGGGTGATAGGGTGGGCTCTTCAAACATTTTATGGTATTATCATTGCAAAATTTAATCAAAATCTCCGAGTTAAAAGTCCGTTATCTGATACTAGTGTGGAGGGTAACCCAATGTACGTAAAAATGGATCTTAAAACGAAAATCACACTTTCGACGTTTGTTTGCTTCATTGGTTTAATGTCAATCCACTTTGTATAACTATCGACAACTATCAAATAATAACGCCCCTTAATGTAAAAAAAATCTATGTGTATGCGTTCGAAAAATGTTTTCGAGTCCGGCCATGGTTCAAGATGATGTGACCCTGGTTTGTTTCCTGAAAGATTTGCATTCTGTCACATATGCCTCAATGTCATAATCGATTCCTGGCCACCAGAAATATTTTCTCGCTAACATTTTTATCCGAACGATGTCGACACATGATTCATGAAGAAGCGCTAAAATCGCTTGATGTAAGACGTCTGGTATCGCCAATCGCTGAACATAAAAAAGACTTCCATTTTCTTCTAGAAATTTCAAACGCTTATTATAGAATTTCTTTAAATTTTCAGGCACACTGTTTGGCCATCCATTTTGTACCATATTCAAAATATTTCTAATTTTCCAGTCCTTTCCTGATTCTTCTGCTACTTCTTTAAACTGGACATTCAGGTAACTATCGCCCTCAATCATACTCACCAGCGAATGATCTTCCTCTACTTCCGTAGGATATGCTAACGGAAGACGTGATAGACCGTCGGCATTATTCATTTGTGTCCTTTTCTTATACTCTATTTTATATTGATACATACTTAGTATCAAGGCCCATCGATGAATTCGAGCCGCTGTTACTGCCTGTGTAGACTTCTTGGGATTGAAAATTTCCCGTAAGGGTTGGTGATCAGAGTAGATCGTAAACGATTTCCCATACATGGAAGTGCTTCTCTGTGGAGATGCGAGTACTTTTTCTCTGCAGGGTTAAGTGTACTGGAGGCAAACAGTACCGGTCTTTCCACTCCATTTACTATATGCGATAAAATTCCGCCCTCTCCATATGGGCTGGCGTCGCATTGTAAAATAATCTCTTTATTGGGGTCGTAGTGAACTAAAATGCTACTACTTAGAATCAATTCCTTACTTTTAGCAAATGTTTCTTCAAATTCGACAGACCAGAGAAAACAAACAACTTTCTTTGTTAAGTCGTATAGAACTTTTAATTCTGAGGAAAGGTTCGAGATGAATCGAATAATTTAAAAGCCCAAGATATGATTTTAACTGAGTTAAATTCTCAGGCTGAGGGGCATTTCTTATTGCTTCTATTTTTTTTTCACTGGGCTTAATGCCTTCTGCGTTTATCACGTGATCTAAGTAATCAATTTCCTTTTGGAAAAATTTGCATTTATCCATTTTCACCCTAACCTTATATTTCTCCAATCTATCAAGGACTTTAATTAAATTTGCCCGGCAATCTTCTAAGTTGGAACCTCCGACAATAATATCACTTTAGGAATGTTCTTTAAAATTTCATCCATTATGAATTGAAAAATAGCAGGTGCACATTTGACACCAAAAATGAGACGACGAAATCTAAAAAGTCCCTTATGGGTATTAATAGTTAACAGTTCCTGGCAGTTCTCTTCAACTTCCATTTGTTGGTACGCATCTTCTAAATCTAGGACACAAAAGTAATATGAATTTCCCAAACTTGCAAATATTTCATCACACAGTGGTAATGGATAATGATCAGTGCGTACACAAGGGTTTATTGTCATTTTGCAGTCGACACATAAACGAATGTCGCCATTGGGTTTTGTAACCACTACCACCGGCGAGGCCCACTCACTGTGTCGTACCGGATATATTATATTTGCCGTTAAAAGCCTTTCAATCTCTTGTTCGACCTTTTCCCGAACCCCAAAGGGAACCGTATATGGCTTAAAAAATACCGGGGTACTTTTTTCTTTTAAAAGTATTGATGTACGAGTATTCTCGAATGGAATCTTTTTTATCTCCGTAAAACACATTTCTATATTTTTGAATCAAGTCTCCCATTTCCGCTTGAGTGTTACCCTTCAAACTAGAACATACATTTACGTTAAAGAACGCGTTTCTCCAATACGGAAAAAGTTTGTCAAGCCACGACCTACATAACAATGGAAAAAATACTTTCGAACTATTAACTATAATCAATTCTAATTCAAAAAGGGATGACAAACTAACAGACGCTTTAATAGAACCAACAACATCCACTTGATCTCCTGATATTACATTTAGAACACGACTGCAATTCTCAATATTTCTTCCTGGGTAAAAATCATTAAATGTTTTAACATGCATCACTGACCACCATATACCTTAATCGTTGCTCCTGTAGCTGTTCGCAAGCTGCAACTGCTAGTGTTATGCAACCAAGACTTCTGCACAATATTCCTCCTGATGATTGAGGCGGTGGCACCGGTGTCTATTGTTGCCATCCATTTTTCTTTTCCACTTACTACTTCTACTAGAAGGCTTTCGCTGCATCGTTTTGCCAACGAGACTTGGATGATGGTCCTGGGGCCGTCGACTCCTGCTACCAACTTCTGCCCCGCGAAGTTGGTGCTTAAGCATTTCCCGACTGATGGCTTCGGGAAGGTTGACCGGCTTCTTGATAGCTGTTTCTGCTGGTTTCTTCCTCTATTGGCTTGCCACCACAGTGAGGGCAGTCTTTTCGTCGATAATTTCCTGGCCTGCGGTGGGGTATGACAGATGTGCAAGTCTACTCACGTCTGCTTGGAGCTGCTGCAGTGTTTCGCCTCTTTGCTGCATTCGGCTTTGCAATTGGACCTTGTAGACCTCCTGCATGTGGCTATCCCCAAACCGTTTCTCTATAGCCTGTACTAAAGTCACATAATCTTTATGCTTTTCGATGTCTACTGTTTGCAACAATTCTGCTGCAGGACCGTGCAAGGCCATTGTTAGGGCAAAGCACTTTTCCTCATTGTCCCAGTCGTTTGCACAGGCAGCCATTTCAAACTGCTTCTTATAAGTAGACCATGAGGTCTGGCCATCGAATGAGGGAATCTTCAAATCTTTTCTCCTTGGACCGCTTAAAGAACATTCTCGAAGTTTCTGTTTTCGCACTGTGTCGAGCTCTTTTGCCAGTTGCTGAACTTTGCTGTCCATTTCTTCGAATTTTTCGCCAACATTCTTCTCTATTGTATCAAATTTGTCATCAACGTTCTTCTCAATTCTATCAAATTTGTCGTCAACGTTCTTCTCTATGCTTTCAAATTTGTCATCGATTTCTTCGAATTTTTGCTGAAGAATGTTCTTTTGTTCTTCCAGTTTTTGTTCTAGACTACTCTTTTATTCGTTGAATTTTTGTTCAATGCTGCTCTTCTGCTCGTTTAGATTTTTCTTTTGTTCGTCCATTTTTAACAAGAGGAGTTGCATCATCGCAGCCATGTCATTGCCGGTACTTGTCTGTTCATCCTCGTCAACATCAAAGGAATATGCATCAGGATCATGTCCCTCGTTGTTCAAAGCCTCCTGAAGTCGGAGCACCAGGTCACTTTTTCCTCCACTGGCGCTGAGGCTTCTCTTGTTCAACTCGGATTTGAGTTGGACGAGGGTCAACTGCAATAGTTTTCGACCCATTCTAGCTTTTTCAAATAGTCAGAAAACCCTTTTTTTTTTGTTTTTTTTTTTTTTTTTTTTTACACACAAATAAGTCCTATCCCACTTCTGACACCAATGTAAAATGTTTGTGTGGGTACAAATGATAGAACTTATTCTTTTCAATACAAATCCCTTTATTCAGTACAGTTACAATTCACTTTTTAATTCTTTCTCTCAGTACAATTCAATTTCTCAACCACTTATACTTTTCTTATCTTTTACTTAAACCACTTAATCACTTCTTCTAATTAACACTTCAAATTCAACTTTGGAACTGATTTGCATACCTTTGGGATGCTGGTATTTATACTCGAATGACATACTTCGAGAACAATCCACGTCATCCAGCGTTCCATACAAGTTCCAATTTGCTAGAAAATTCGATTCTACTCTCCTCGACTGTCTTTGCTAATCCAGTATCGAAACCTTCTAGTCTCCGAGTTTCGACATTTTCTGCTAGATGTCGCTGCTCACATTTGAGTGGTTGTCACAATATTTAGCATTTTTTAACTGAGTAATATGTGCGGATCTATGTACACCATCTGTATTAATAGTAAAAATAACGTTTCCTATCTGTCTTACAATTATACCAGGAATCCAATTATAATCATGATTATTTTTGAGCTTATACAATATTTGCTCACCTGTACTAAAACTAAAATTTTTCTTATTTTGGCCTACGTTTAGGGATGCTACTTTTTTCTTTTTAGTCTTTAATTTTATCGTATCTTTCGCCTTGTTGTTACTATCATTTCGAATTTTAGGATTTACACCATCTATAAGCGTTATTGGGTTTTTTCTAAATATAATTTCGTTTGGACACAAATTAGTGGTTGTGGTAGGAGTTGATTGGTATTTGAGAAGAAAATTATTCATAAGTATCTCTATCGGGATATTGTTGCCGTTGAGATCTGTAAGCATTTTCTTAAGAGCAATTTTAGTGGTTTGTACTGCCCCGTTCTGCAGCCCCATTGGACTGTGGGTGATAGGGTGGGCTCTTCAAACATTTTATGGTATTATCATTGCAAAATTTAATCAAAATCTCCGAGTTAAAAGTCCGTTATCTGATACTAGTGTGGAGGGTAACCCAATGTACGTAAAAATGGATCTTAAAACGAAAATCACACTTTCGACGTTTGTTTGCTTCATTGGTTTAATGTCAATCCACTTTGTATAACTATCGACAACTATCAAATAATAACGCCCCTTAATGTAAAAAAAATCTATGTGTATGCGTTCGAAAAATGTTTTCGAGTCCGGCCATGGTTCAAGATGATGTGACCCTGGTTTGTTTCCTGAAAGATTTGCATTCTGTCACATATGCCTCAATGTCATAATCGATTCCTGGCCACCAGAAATATTTTCTCGCTAACATTTTTATCCGAACGATGTCGACACATGATTCATGAAGAAGCGCTAAAATCGCTTGATGTAAGACGTCTGGTATCGCCAATCGCTGAACATAAAAAAGACTTCCATTTTCTTCTAGAAATTTCAAACGCTTATTATAGAATTTCTTTAAATTTTCAGGCACACTGTTTGGCCATCCATTTTGTACCATATTCAAAATATTTCTAATTTTCCAGTCCTTTCCTGATTCTTCTGCTACTTCTTTAAACTGGACATTCAGGTAACTATCGCCCTCAATCATACTCACCAGCGAATGATCTTCCTCTACTTCCGTAGGATATGCTAACGGAAGACGTGATAGACCGTCGGCATTATTCATTTGTGTCCTTTTCTTATACTCTATTTTATATTGATACATACTTAGTATCAAGGCCCATCGATGAATTCGAGCCGCTGTTACTGCCTGTGTAGACTTCTTGGGATTGAAAATTTCCCGTAAGGGTTGGTGATCAGAGTAGATCGTAAACGATTTCCCATACATGGAAGTGCTTCTCTGTGGAGATGCGAGTACTTTTTCTCTGCAGGGTTAAGTGTACTGGAGGCAAACAGTACCGGTCTTTCCACTCCATTTACTATATGCCATAAAATTCCGCCCTCTCCATATGGGCTGGCGTCGCATTGTAAAATAATCTCTTTATTGGGGTCGTAGTGAACTAAAATGCTACTACTTAGAATCAATTCCTTACTTTTAGCAAATGTTTCTTCAAATTCGACAGACCAGAGAAAACAAACAACTTTCTTTGTTAAGTCGTATAGAACTTTTAATTCTGAGGAAAGGTTCGAGATGAATCGAATAATTTAAAAGCCCAAGATATGATTTTAACTGAGTTAAATTCTCAGGCTGAGGGGCATTTCTTATTGCTTCTATTTTTTTTTCACTGGGCTTAATGCCTTCTGCGTTTATCACGTGATCTAAGTAATCAATTTCCTTTTGGAAAAATTTGCATTTATCCATTTTCACCCTAACCTTATATTTCTCCAATCTATCAAGGACTTTAATTAAATTTGCCCGGCAATCTTCTAAGTTGGAACCTCCGACAATAATATCACTTTAGGAATGTTCTTTAAAATTTCATCCATTATGAATTGAAAAATAGCAGGTGCACATTTGACACCAAAAATGAGACGACGAAATCTAAAAAGTCCCTTATGGGTATTAATAGTTAACAGTTCCTGGCAGTTCTCTTCAACTTCCATTTGTTGGTACGCATCTTCTAAATCTAGGACACAAAAGTAATATGAATTTCCCAAACTTGCAAATATTTCATCACACAGTGGTAATGGATAATGATCAGTGCGTACACAAGGGTTTATTGTCATTTTGCAGTCGACACATAAACGAATGTCGCCATTGGGTTTTGTAACCACTACCACCGGCGAGGCCCACTCACTGTGTCGTACCGGATATATTATATTTGCCGTTAAAAGCCTTTCAATCTCTTGTTCGACCTTTTCCCGAACCCCAAAGGGAACCGTATATGGCTTAAAAAATACCGGGGTACTTTTTTCTTTTAAAAGTATTGATGTACGAGTATTCTCGAATGGAATCTTTTTTATCTCCGTAAAACACATTTCTATATTTTTGAATCAAGTCTCCCATTTCCGCTTGAGTGTTACCCTTCAAACTAGAACATACATTTACGTTAAAGAACGCGTTTCTCCAATACGGAAAAAGTTTGTCAAGCCACGACCTACATAACAATGGAAAAAATACTTTCGAACTATTAACTATAATCAATTCTAATTCAAAAAGGGATGACAAACTAACAGACGCTTTAATAGAACCAACAACATCCACTTGATCTCCTGATATTACATTTAGAACACGACTGCAATTCTCAATATTTCTTCCTGGGTAAAAATCATTAAATGTTTTAACATGCATCACTGACGTACATGCACCCGAATCAAGTTCCATCCCTAAACGCTTGCCATTACAAAATAACGTGACAATTAATGGAGTATTACCGCTCTGCAAATTATGTATATAACCACGTCTATCTCTAGGTCTTTTTCTACTTGTGGTTCACTTGTTATAGTTATGTTTCCGCTATAATGGTGTCTTGATCTGCTTTTGGAGTTGTTTCGGTACCGCTTGTTCTTGAGAAAACAGTTGCTTTGAACATGTCCCCACTTTTTGCAAAAATAACACTGTGTGTTCTCTAGGGTTCCCATTGCCGGCCTTGATGCTTGTCCATATGCTTTGTCGTCCGATGTTTTCTTGGCCACTGACCTTATTCTGCTCCTGTCTCGATTACTAACCTCTCTCGAACACTTTGACTTCACCGCATGCACTGCCATCGAGGTTTCACTCATATGTATCATCTCAGTTTCGATTAACTCCATATTAAGCGCCGTTTCACATGCCTTTTCAAAGGTAAGATCCCCAATGTCGGTCAATTTTAACTGCATCTTTTTATTTTTAATGCCCATCAACAGCCTATCCTTGAGAGCCTCCTCCAGAAATTCTCCATATTTGCAATTAGTGGCTAGTTGCTTTAAGGACACAGTAAAATCGGAAATGTTTTCTGTCGAATCCTGGTTACGATTTAAGAATTTAAATCGTTCCACCACTGTGTTTTTCTTTGTTTGGTAATGGACTTTGAGTTTGTTTATCAGCTCGTCGTACTTAAATTCGTCCGGATTCTGTGGTGCTGCTAGAGTCTTAGCAATTGCATATAGCTCACTTCCTCCCATTCCAATTAGGAAGGACATTTTATCCTCATCTTTTTCTATTTATATTATTATAGTCAGCCGTTCGATGTACTCATTGAAATTGTCCCCCGCATTAAAATATTCGATACGCCCAATAAAACTTGACATTATTACATTGGTTTTTTTTTTTACTTCTTCGTCTCGTATGTTAAACTTATTTTCACCGTTGCTCATTAACAAAAAAAAAACCTCGTACAATTTAAAATAAAAAAAAAGAACGGCTTATCCTCGTCGCCAGTTTGGTATGTAATCATCCGAAGGAGGAAGAGACTAAACACTTTCATCGGTAGCTTAAGACTAACTTTATTAATATGAAAAATGACACTTATGCTAACATCTTACAGGCTAGGAGAGAGTGCTCAATTATACAGTTTAGCATACAAGAATGGTTACTGTTTACATTCATGACAGTTTAGTTGTTTGTACAGTGTACTTTTTGTTAATGTTTTTAAACCTTATCAATTTTTATTATTCTTTAAACTAGAAACAAAATAAAAGTTTAATAAAATACGTATTTTGTTTTATTTATTTTTTGGTTTGGGTTGAGAAGGTACTTAAATAACATTCAGTAAAATTTTCGAAAAAGGTAAAAAAAGTTGGATTTTTAAATCATTTATTTTTAGGAGAAATTTTCCTTTAAAATTTTAACTTACTTTTATTTCTTAAAAAAAAACAATGAAAACAAAAAATAACACCTGTTTAAAAAAATTGTTTTTTTCTATACTTTTGTATGAAAATATGATACATTATGCATCCATTATACGCAATGGCGTTCAGTATATAAATGACATATAGTTGGTCAAAAATTGCCACATACCATACAAATCCGCACAATTTGAAAAGAAAATTATGCCCTATATGTGATTTCCTTTTTCAAATTATGATTTAAAAAAAACTAATAGTCCGATTTCAACAAAAAACGAAATATAAGTATAGCTCATCGGCCACTATTTTAATAAATTTTGTCTATGGTTGTTGTGCATAAGGTTTATGTTTTATTCGCATTCAAACTTCAAACGTTGTTTTCTCAAAACTAAGTTTTTGTCGTTTAGATACCTCCAATACTGAGGTGACGATAATAGTGCACGACAAAGATATGGCTCGAGAATGGAAACTATGGAAGCAGCAATACGAATATTTCGAGGTGACTGTAGGATTATCATCAAAGCCGTAAAATATTCAAGTAGCCACATTTATATTGTGATAACCACTTAAATATGAGCAGAGACATCTAGATTTACAGAGCAGAAGATGTCGATACTCGGAGAGCTGAAGATTTCGATACTTGAATAACAAAGTCTCGACCATTGATGACTGGAGAGAGGAATCGAATTTTCCAGCAAATTGGAAATTGTATTGGACGCTAGATGGCGAGGATTGTTCTCGAAGTATGTCATTCGAGTATAAATACCAGCATCCCCAAGGTATGCAAGTCAGTTCGTCAGTTGAATTTGAAGTCTTAATTACGAAAAGTTATTAAGTTGGTTAAGTAACATAAAAGATAAGAAAAGTGTAAGCGGTTGAGAAATTGGATTGAATAAAGGGATTTGTATTGAAAAGAATAGGTTCTATCATTTGTACCCACACAAACATTATACAATATCATCAATGAACCACGCGGCCGTACTTATATATAATTCGCTGCCTACCTCTCTATCTGAGATGCCTGAAACGTCCATAGACTAGGTAAAAAGTAAATTTGATTCGTATTTCTCTCCAAAGCTTAATATTACATTCGAGCGTAACCAATTTAATAAAATTGTACAGCAGCAAGGCGAATCGATTGACGAGCTCATATCACGATTAAGACTTCAAGCTCAAGATCAGCTTATTCTTGAAATTAAAAGTGAAAATCTGCGCCCATAATTACTATCCGAAGACGTGTCCTTAGAAAAAGCCCTAATAATTTGCAAAGCTCGTCCAGAAGCAGAAATTAATCAAGACGCAAACGCTAAAATCAACCTCGTGCAGAGCAAACAAATCCTTTAATTGCAGAAATTGTGGTAACAAACACACCATTCGCAACTGTGTAGCTTATCGATCATCGAGAGCAACATATACGAAAGATTATTAGCTTAAAAGACTTTGTGTATGACATCGATCTGGTTGTGGATGCTAAGTTCGAAATTTGTCCACCACGAACAATTCTTTTTAAAATCCGAGATGACATTAAGCAGGAACTAGATAAAATTGTAAAATTGGATGTCATAGAACCTGTGAGCGAACCAACTCCTGTTATGTCGTCGATGGTCATTGTTAGAAAAAACAACAAAATACGGATATATGAGTACATTGACCCAACAATAGTTAACAAAAACATTATCAGACGTCATTACCCAATGAACACCTTCGAGGAAATTGTGGCACAACTTTAAGGCGCAAAATACCTCACACTATAAGATTGCGCGACAGGATTTTGGAAAATTCGAGTGTTCTCCGATCGAAAAAGATCTTGACGTTCTCTACTCCCTGGGGGCGCTATTCCTCCATAAGACTGCCCTTTGGTATTTCATCCGCTCCCGAAGCCTTCCAAAATACTATGGAAACACTCTTCGCAAATGTCGCAAGCCTTAAAGTCTCGATTACAGACAACAGTAAAATTCATTGGCCACATCATTAGCAGCGATGGAATACCACCGGAACCTGACAAAATCGAAGCGATAAATCGCTTAAAGTGGCCATAAAACAAAAACGAATTTCAAAGGATCCTCGGGAAATTTACGTACCACAGTAAGTTCATAAGAAATTTCTCATCTGTCACCGCACCCTTACGAGCTTTATTAGAAAAATCTACATCATTTTTTTGGGATACAAATCAACAAGAGGCATATAACATATAAGAGAATAATAACAAACCCTCCAGTACTCAAGCTTTACGATGTAAGCAAAGAAGTGAAATTGCAAGTCGATGCCAGTTACTTTGCAAGAGTGCAGTACTTCTATACAAGAAGGTAATCTAGTGGCGTACGCTTCAAAATCTCTAACAAATACGCAAGCGAGGTACTCACAACTTGATAAGGAAGCATTGGCTGTGAAGTTCGGTTGCGACAAATTTCAGCAATACATCTACGGAAAGAAGGTAATCGTTGAATCCAATCATAAACTACTATCCTCTATCTTTCAGAAACCGATTTACTCCACTCATCGCCACCATGACTTCAAAGAATAAGGCTGGCACTTTTAACATTCAATTCTGAAGTTATTTACTTAGCCGGCGGTAAAATGCTGTTAGCTGACCCCCTTAGTCGTGACTGCGAAGATAAATCCATAAAAAACAACGAACTCTTAGAGCAAGATCATTCACTCGAAATCCTAACATTATCAGTCTCCAACAAAGAATTGGATAAATTGAAAAAAGCTACAAAGGAAGACTCATTATCCCAAGAACTAGTCTTAGTGTTCAGTAGAGGATGGCCGACGTCCCAAGAAGCAGTACCTAAAAATATTAGAGAATATTGAAACTTCCGGGACGAATCAGTTGACTCAGATGGCTTTATATACAAATCTAGTAAACTGTTAAAACCTGCATCATTAAGACCGGAAATATTGAAAAACATACATAAAGGTCATTTTGGGTATGTTAAACGCGTAAGCATGGCAAGGCAAACCATATTCTGGCCTAAAATGAGTTAGGATATATGTATTCCACTTTATCAACATATGCGCAGCGTGCCAAGTACATCAACGCTACAATATTAAGCTTAAAATAGGCACAAAAGACATTCCCAAACATGTATTTGATATTGTATATCAGATCTCTTCAATCTTCATGGCAAAGACTATGTTATTTTTATCGACAGTTTGTCCGGCTATCTGAAATTTCAAAAATTAAGTCAGACAACAGCGAAATGTGTCATTCAATTTTTAAAAGATATATTTGCTGTATTTGGTATTCTTAGAACATTAGAATCCAATAATGGTCCACAATATGTATGTATTGGATTTTGAAAATTCGCAGAAGACTGGAAATTTAATTCCTCCACAAGTTCGCCCTATCATCCTCGTGGTAATGGTTTAGCAGAGCGTGCAGTACAAATTGCGAAAAACCTCTTAAAGAAGTCACACTACGATAACACGGACATTTACCTGGGCACTCTTAATTACATCAACACACTTCGAGGAAACCTAGGAACACCAGCTGAACGTTTATTTGGTCACCAAATACGAAGAATTCTTCCAGCACAAAAACATTCATCACAACTTGAAGCAAATTCACACGCTCCCAACTTGCTACGCGATGAACGAACAAAACCAGCCACATGTTCTAACAGAGGAGCTAGAGATTGCCATTTATTTCATCTGTGTAACTCAGTTGTAACCAGGATCAATAAGGAATAATGGAAGCCAGCAATAGTCAAAGAACAAATTCGTCCAAGGTCATATATCATCTGTGAAAGAGGCTGGGAATCAGTGTCGCAGAAACATCCCAAACATTAAGCCAACAGAAGCAAGCATCAAAGAGTTTCCACATAGTGAACCCCACGGTCTTCAGACATTTCGTTGATAACACCAGCTGAAAACACTTCTTCGACACAAAAATCTGCAAATACTCGACAAACCCCACCAACTCCAAACATTCCCAGACATCCGGAAGAAAATCCAGAAGAAGAAAAACAAATATTAAATCCAGCAACTCTCCTTAGACGATCATCGAGAAATGTCAAACGGCCGAATCGATTGACAAATTAAAAGAATATATATCTCTGTCCCTGTCTGACAACAAAGGAGATAAGAACATGCCTGTACTTATATAATCTATTACATTTTTCATTATTATCTAATCTATTACTTATACAATTGAATTTTACGTTATGTTGAAATATGAATCAATAAAGCATGATTGCATTCGTTCTAAAATAACCTTGCTGTCCACAATGGGGTACCCACTTATCGAGTTTCTTTCCTTTTCCTATGAGAAAAGGGTGTTGACATTGTTTAAGATTCAAATTTAAATCCAGAATAATTCTTGTTAGTCACTGTATCGTCCTTCTCAAGATGTTGCACATCATAAACGCACCAGAATCGTACCATCTTTGTGCAGTTGCAGTACAACAACAGTCCACCAGCATTAACCATGGTATGATTTTCTACACACACACACTATTATTTTTTGGCAGAAACTTGTTTGACCACTGGTCAGCACACTTGCTGCATCGTGTGGGTCCAATTTTCGTTTGTGTGTGTGGTCACTCACTGGTTCCTGATGTCCCATCTAAGATTGCCTCGTTCACTTGGGATTTTGTCGCAACGGAGGCAGTACTTGAGTATAAAATCTTATATATTCTTGAATTATATTATTATATTGTATAATTATATTGAAGTCTGGAAATCTAGTTTGTTTTACTCGATAAAATTTTGTTCGGTATCAAACATATTTTATGGTCCTTCAAGTCCGAATTACATTTTGAACCTTTTTTTTTGTTTGCTAAGAACATTTTAATCTGAAATAGACAAAATGTGCAGTGCGGTGTTAGTATTTATCCAAATTTACTCGTCCATGTCACTGCGCTATGGGTTCCATTAAATTGAATAAAATCCTTTCGAATTTAATCAATAACCAGTGGATCGATTCTTAACAATGAGTTCCCTTAAACTTAAATGTGGAAATGCAAAAGGTCGGCTAACTCGCGCAGCAACCTTCATAGAAACAGTAAATTCAAAAACTCCGATAGAAATGCTTGAAATTCGTATACAAAAATTAGATGAATCGTGGACAGACTTTTCCATGTTGCACCATGAACTACTTCGGGAAATAACTGGAGAAGAAATTAATGAACTTGAAAATGAGTTTAGTGAATACGAAGATCGGTATTTTAAAGTGTATTCGAGTCTTATGAAAGCTATTCATGAAAGACAGTCGGTAGTTAATGATCCAAATAAATCATGGTTGATCGCCTTCTTAGAAACGCTGAACAATTCCGCGTCAAATTAACAAAAATAACTGTGCCACGCTTTTCGGGAAGTTACAAAGATTGGCCGTCCTTCCGGGACTTATTTCGGGTTCTATTGACAATAGAAGTAATCTCTCGGCGACACAAAAGTTTCATTACCTGAAATCGTTTTCGTGGGATGAAGCAGCTAACTTAATAAAATTCATTCCGATTTCAGACACAAATTATATCGAAGCATGGGAGCGATTAGAAAACAGATACGATCGCGTGCATTTAATTGTTCAGTCGTATATACGAGTACAATCCTTTTTGTCATTGCCGTCGATTCAGACAAGTAACGCGCAAGGGCTTCGTAAATTGACTGATGGTGCGGACGAAGTCATACGGGGACTTAATACGTTGATCGATCGGGTCGGAATCCGTGGTTATTATACTTACTGCTCAACAAAGTAGACGGCGATACGAAGCAAGCATGGGCTGAGCATATCGGTACGCGAGACGACTGCAGTGTTTCAGAAATTCTCACCTTTTTGCAATCAAGGTGTGATACCCTAGAGTCATGTCAATCGCTAATTCGTCCGGTGACTTCGCGGAACCAGACTCAAATCAAATCACATCTTGCGGAATCATCTTCAACCAAAACACTATGTTCAAAATGTAAAGGAGATCATATATTGCCACAGTGCTCTCAATTCGTTGGCTTAGATATACATGCGCTTCGAAATTTCGTGAAAAGTAATTCACTCTTTCGTTGCAAAGTGTGCAAATCGCATCATCATTCCTTCCAACTATTTTGACAAAAGTTCAAGACACCCAAGGGAATTTCGTGAATTGTAGGGTTTTGTTGGACTCCTGCTCACAGGCGTCATTCATCGTTGCATCATTTGCTCAATCATTTGCCTTCGTCGGAAACATGCTCGCATTCCTATTCTCGGTCTGTCAACAGCAGACGCAGGCTACATAAAAGGGATACATTTCTTTACAAATTTACTCGCGATATACTTCAGATAGCCTAACTTTCGATGCATTCATCCTTAATAAATTGACTACGAACCTTCCTTCTCAACCGGTTGATATTTGTACTTGGTCACAGTTCTGAACATTAAAGTTGGCAGATTCCAATTTCAGTGTGCCTAGTCTTATTGACATCTTATTAGGTGCTGATAAATTAAAGGTCCTATAGGTACACCTATAGGTCAAAGTACAACATTTGGAGAAATATTCGACAAAAATCAATCAGGATCTGTGCCTCTTTCTTCGTTGTAGTCCACTTTAGATATTGATGTATTGTTACAAAAATTTTGGTAACTTGAGGAAATTGGCCCTTTGAAAAATTAATACACTGATCCAGAACATCACTTTCAAAAAACATTTTCTCGATCATTAGATGGAAAGTACATAGTTCGGTTACCATTTACGACTTCATCACCAACTTTCGGAAATACCTTTCAATCTGCAGTTTCTCGTTTGCATGCAATGGAACGTAGATTCCGAACGAATCCAGACTTGTATAGGTCATACTCTACTTTTATGCAGGAATATCGTTCATTGGGTCACATGAGGCGTATCTCATCGCAGGATATTGAAACCCCACCCAGGAAGCAGTTTTATTTACCACACCATGCAGCCTTCAAACTCGATAGCTCATCGACCAAATTGAGAGTTGTATTTGATGGACCAGCAAAGGATTCAGTGGGTCAGTCTTTAAATAGCCAATTATTAGTCGGTCCACCCATTCAACGCGATTTATTAGGTGTTTGTCAACGTTTCCGTCGTTATCGGTTTGTTTTCACAGCAGATATCATAAAGATGTTCCGTCAAATTTGGATTGATCACGAGGATATCAATTATTAAAGAATCGTTTGGCGAAAAAACTTTTCTGATGAGATTCAGCATTATCAGCTGCGCACGGTAACGTATGGTACTGCATCTTCTCCTCTTTTATCGGTAAGGGTTTTGAAACAAATCGCAGAAGACTACCAGGTCCAATATCCAATTTCTTCTCGCATTCTACTTAATGATGTTTATGTTGACGATATTATGACTGGCGCTGATACAGTAGAGGACTTAATTAAATTACAGCGTGAACTCGTTGAGCTATTATCAAAAGCTAAATTCCAGCTCCGCAAATGAACATCGAATTGTTGGGCTTTATTATCTCGCCTCCTATAGGAAGAATGTGAGTTCTCCTGAACTGATCCAGAACAATCACAAACCATAAAAGTTCTCGGAATGTTCTGGAACCCTACGATCGACCAATTTTCTTTTCAAATCGGGACATTAATTCAATCTTCTGTACCAACGAGAAGGAGTCTATTATCTGGGATAACCCGTATTTTCGGTCTATTGGGATTTTTGTCTCCATCCGTTGTTTTGTTTTAAATTCTATTTCAGGAGCTTTGGTCGTCAGAGATAGGATTAAGCTGGGATGATGTGCTGCCTTCCAGCATTGCTAAAAAATGGGCAAAATATAGACAAGAACTGCATCACTTTCAACGGATTCGGATACCCAGGCATATATCATCAATTAACTCTGAGGGATTTGAGGTTCATGGGTTTTGTGATGCTTCCTCTGTCGCTTATGCAGCTGTGGTGTACGCTCACTTCAAAACTAAGCAGGGTGAGTTTAAAACAAATATAATTGTGGCTAAAACCAAATACAATAGTACATCACGAATTGTAGCGTGATGCGACTCAGAGATTGTTATTCACTGGTTGTCCTCGCCCCCTCGTGGTTGAAACACTTTTGCAGCCAATAGGACAGCCGCTATACTCGATAATATTCCAAGAAAGTCTTGGCACCATATTGCCTCGGAATTAAATCCAGCTGACTGCGGCTCTAGTGGAGTACTTCCATCGCAACTTGTACAGCATTCTTTATGGTGGACAGGCCCCCCTTGGCTTTCGACATCTGAAGAAAATTGGCTTAACTCTTTTTTCGTTATTCAACAGGATATCTGCGAATCTGTTACATTAGAGGAAAAGCAGCCGTCGAAACATTTGTTATTCGCAGCGACAACGAAACTTAATGTCATACAGAAACTTATTAATAATATTTCTTCCTGGTATAGATTTCAAAAAATAGTTGCCTATGCCCTTCGATTTATTTCAAATTGCCGTTCTACAAGACTTAACAAATGCACTTCGAGAATAAGTACGGAGGAACTTCGGCGCGCAAGCATAACGATAATAAGTAAAGTTCAAAGCGATGCATTCAAGGACGACATTCATCATTTGAGCAATAGCAGACCCTTGCCCAAAAACTCGAAACTTCTTAAGTACTCACCATTCATTGACCAGAATGGAGTTCCTCGTGTTGGAGGCAGAATCAAGCATCCTTTTGTACCCTACAATATCAAACTCCCAATTATTCATCCAAAAAATAACCATGCTTCTTTTCTTATAGTCACAGATATTCATGTCAACCATCTCCACACTGGTGTATCAGAAACCTTCGTCATCCTTCGGCAGCAATACTGGGTATTGGGAAGCAGGAACCTGATTCGAAAGGTTGTCCATAGTTTTAAAAGTGTTTTCATGCAGAAAAAACATACCACCACGCAGTTGATGGGCAACTTACCATTCCAAAGGCTGTGTCCTCTCGTGGAAAGTGCACCAATATATACACCGACAACGGAAGTAATTTTCAAGGTGCTCGTCGTTGTTTGGACAAGCTGAAAAAGGCGGCTATGTCCCAAACTCACAATGAGGATATAGCAGCAGCTTTCGCAAAGAATGGAATCAGTTGGCATTTTATTCCCCCATCTGCTCTTCATTTTGGCGGGTTATGGGAGGGTGGGGTACGCTCTGTTAGGCTTCATTTACGTCGTGTCATTGGGAAATCTGTATTAACATTTGAAGAGTTATATACTGTCTTGACTCAAATCGAAGCAATTTTAAATTCTCGTCCTTTATGTGCTATGTCCGATGAAGATTTAAACCCACTTACACCGTCTCATTTTCTTGTATGCGAGCCGTTAACCACAGTTCCAGAACCAAGCCTTTTTGAAACACCGGAAAATCGATTGACACATTAGAACTGCGTCCAAAATATGGTCCAAGGATTCTGGAAAAGGTGGCATACCGAATATATTACTACACATCAAGAGCGTCCTAAATGGCAGCAGACCACAGTGGATGTTAAGGACGGAGATCTAGTTGTCATCAAGGAGCCCAATCTTCCACCTACTAAATGGCTTCTCGGAAGAATCGAAGCCGTGTTTCCAGGCACAGACAGTCGTGTTCGAGTAGCTTAAATCGGAACATCAAAGGGTACATTCATTCGCCCGATAGTCAAAATCGCAGTTCTACCACTATACTGAAACCTGTTTCAGGGGGGGGGGCGGGATGTATAAGATTCAAATTTAAATCCAGAATAATTCTTGTTAGTCACTGTATCGTCCCTCTCAAGATGTTGCACATCATAATCACACCAGAATCGCACCATCTTTGTGCAGTTGCAGTACAACAAAAGTCCACCAGCTTTAACCATGGTATGATTTTCCACACACACACACACTATGATTTTTTTGGCAGAAACTTGTTTGACCACACTTTCTGCATCGTGTAAGTGCAAATTTCGTTTGTGTGTGTGGTCACTTACTGGTTCCTGATGTCCCATCTAAGATTGCCTCGTTCACTTGGTATTTGGTCGCAACGCAAGCAGTACTTGAGTATAAAATCTTTTATATTATTGTATTATATTATTGTATTGTATAATTATATTGAAGTCTGGAAATCTAGTTTGTTTTACTCTATAAACTTTTATTCGGTATCCAACAGACATATTGTCATTGGGGATACTCCCATGCTTTGTGAAACCTCCCGCACCGATTTCGTTGGGTCCGCATCCACCTTTGCTCTTAAAACATCGTCGTCAACTAACGTTTCTGGCTTCCCACGTGGTTCGTTTTCGAGGCTGAAATCTCTCGAATGGAACTTCCCAAACCAATGTCGTATAGTGCGTTCGTTTACCCCTACATCCTCAAACGCGTCATTAACGTCATTAACATTGCCAATGACGCATTATGTCCCATTTTAAATTCGTAAAGGAAGAGGATTCGAATTTGAACTGCCGATAGTATGGTAAATAATTCCTAGAAAAAAAATAACAAGTAGTAACGAATCCTAAAATTCTCACACGTTAAGCAAACGTACATACCACTTTATTTTATAAAAAAAAAAATTGACGTTCTGGCACATATGTTCACTCGAGAACTTTTTATTTCCGACTGAGCGAAAATCGGACATTTCATTTGGTGCAACCCAATAGCACACTTGAACGCATGTAATTTTAATTTAAATTTTATTGTTCTAACAGAGATTTATGAACTATCCACGTATAATACGAGTATTCCAAATTACAAACCTTATTTTAACTGTAACAATTCATACAGCTCAGGTGGTGTCGTAGTTTATATTAATAAGGAGCGAGCAACAAATTGCGAAGTTGTAAAAATAAGTCTAGTGATTGACCTTTTACTATTCTGTGTGTATACCTTCTGTATAAAAATAATTTCAATTTTGACATTTTCTTAGAGGAATTAAGCAGGTTATTCAATGATGTTAAAACCAGAAATCTTTTATTGATAGGGGATATGAACATTAATATTTAAAAAAATAATAATGACTCACATAATTATTTACCCGTATGTCCTCTTTCGGCTTAAAACCACTTTTTTTTAAAACCCACTAGAATAACAGATAAAACACTGACAAACATAGATCGAATTTTTGTTAAAGTAGATTCTAAATTTGCAAATAATTTGACTAATGAAGTAAAGGACTTAAAAATGTCTGATCACTGTATGACTAATATAAATATAGAAACCACTGCGCCAAGTATTGCCAACAAATATGTACAATTTAAAACTAAAACCAAAACTATTCACGACAAACTAATAGAATGTCTGAAAATTGAATTCTGGGAATTTGTATACGCAGAAAGTGACCCATCAATTTCCTATGATTTACTTATATATACAAACACCAAGAAGACATATTCAGAATCGCACTGTTACTGTTAGATCAGACAACTCAAAGTTAAAACGTCTTAGGTCGTGGATTAATAAAAAGCTGCTTATAAAAATAAACGAAAAAAAATTTGTAAAAATAAAAAATGCAAACGCCACCCTTGTAATACAGCATTAAAACGTTTTTATTTAAAATTAAGCGATGGCATGAAAAAAAGTTAAACTTCATAATTGCAAAGCTGATTTAAAGCAAAAATGGAGAATAGTTAATAGCATCCTTAACAGAGAAAATGAAAGAAACGGTATCTATATTGTTGAAGTTAATGGTATTACAATAACAGTTCCTATGAACATTGCAAATGAATTTAATATGTTTTTTACCACTATCACTTCAGACGTGAAATCATCTCTTAGCCACTATAGTTGCAATTGTAATATATTTCCTGACTTAGTAAATGATTTTCTTGTAGTAACAGTTTTGCTTTTCAACCAATTACACCGGTAGAGGTCTATAAATGTATTATGACGCTTGGTAACAAAAATTCTTGCACATCTGACTGTATTACCAACAGCCTTTTGAAGCGTATTTCTTTCTATGTAATTGATGTGTTAAGTGTTAAGTTAAGTGAACTTAAGTGTTCATTGTGGTATTTTTCCATAGTCACTAAAAGACACTATGATCATTCCTTTGTTCAAAAAAGGTAACCGATCTTTAATTACTCAATATAGGTCTTACTTCCAAAATTCAATAAACCTTTTGCAAAACTAATAAAAGCACGAGTTACACATTTCTAAACAAAAACGTGTTTTTCAGAAACAAACAATACTTTTCACAGATATGACCAAAGCTTTTGATATGGTCAATCATGAAATTTTGCTCGATATGTTGTACAAGGCAGACTTCACAAATAGTTCTCTTCATATTTATCTGTCAAAACTCAAAGAGTAAAATTACATGGTATTCTTATTGATCCGTTAAAAATTAAAATAGGTGTACCACAAGGCTTAGTTTTAGGTCCTCTGTTATTTTTGATATATCTTAACTCATAGTTTTATCAAAACCTTAGTAGTAATATTAGAGCTTTTTCTGATGATATGACTTTAACTTATAGTAACAAAAATATTTTTATGTCAGCAATTCAATTACACAGGGATAAATATTCTACGACAACATGAGCT
The DNA here is from genome assembly GCA_949129095.1 of Volucella bombylans. Lineage (NCBI taxonomy): Eukaryota > Metazoa > Arthropoda > Insecta > Diptera > Syrphidae > Volucella > Volucella bombylans. The sequence continues at coordinate 273,998,206 of OX422140.1, read as the reverse complement.
ACTCATAAGCAATAAAACCACACTAATGCAGTCTAAAAGGCACTTGTCCAGTTGACTGTGATGCCATCTTTAATTCTAGTTCATGTTCCAAGTTATCGTTATTTGTTCATAAGTGTGGTCAAGTCAACTATCGGAAGAATATAATGTGTAGTCCAAATTGTTTTAAAATTGAAAGTATTGAGAGTTACAAGTACCTAGGCGAATTTATAGACAAAAATATGACATGGAAAGCACATGTCGAAGACCTTAAAAGATACATACATACTCGTAAAATATATCTGTTAAAATTACATTATGGTATTGCAAGTGGGGGTACATATAACAGTACGACTTTATTATTGCACACATCCCAAAAACATAAACAAACGAAATCGATTAGCACACAGTTGGGCACTATTCTTCTTTTAAACCACCTATACATGTTTAAGGTTCTAAAAATGTTCTTCATGTGAAACGGATATAGTACCGGATATAGTATTTCAAAATTTTCATATGTATACAGACTAAGAATTAATAATATGATAATACCCAATATCCCATTCTCTAAAAGAGCTTGTTGCCTTAAATTTTACACTGCGACAGCACCAAGGCTTTCCAATAAATTAGCAGAAAATATAAGAAAACTGGTTAGTCCACTTTATTTTTAAAAGAACTAAAAAAAATTCTCCTTAGTATGGATGGTTTTACAGTTAAAGTTCTTCTCAATACAAATTTCTAATTCCAAATTTCTTTGTCGTTACGTTATGAATTTGCTGGTTTAACTTATTTTCATTTTGCTCTTTGCAATGTACCCTAAAAAAAATATACTTTATAATATGATCATTTCTGAACTATAGAATGATGCCTACTCATTTCTTAAATGTCAACTTTTTTTAAATTGTAATAATTGTAACAAATTGTTTTAAAGTGTGTATACTCGTATTTAAGATTTAAAAAACAAAACAAAAATTTAAAAGTCAACAATGGAAGTTGGCTCAGGTTCTAGGGCCTGTCTAGAGATGCAATTGTGTGCGCAAAAGTGGAAAGTGGTCCAGATAACCACCAGTTCTATTTAAGGTAGCAAGAAAATGAGACACTTCATAGTGGGAAGGACTTGAGTGGAACTAAAAGAGAAAGTGGTTCCTGTAAGAAATTGTAAATTGCACGAACACTGGATGCTGCATCGAGGTAAAATCTTGTGGCTTCAATAAAAGCTTATAATCCTCTCTGTGAGAGGATTGCAACAGGATTGAACAGTTCGAACAATGTGATACCCCGGATCAACGACGTCGTCTACCGGATCCAGCGTCGGGATGGCGGGAAAACGAAGTTGGTCCAGTTGGATATAATATATCATTTCAAAGGAACGATGAATGACGAATATTCGGGTCAAACAACTTTAGGGAGGTTGCAGTGTGATAACCTCAGAAATGTCAACATCTAGAAATATAGAAAGTTATTGACAACTGATGGCGATTGGAAACACCTGGCTAGTACATAAATTTCTCGACACATCTCAGGGAGTATAAATACCAACATCGTGCAGAGTGTAGTCAGTTCTAAAGTTGAATTTGAAAAGTGAATTACGGGCAGTGATAAAGTGTTTTAAATACAAGATAAAGTAAGGTAAAAGTGGTTGATAAAATTGATTGAGTTATAAATTGTACTTGCATTGAATAAAGCGACTTCGCTGAAAGAAATATGTTCTATTATATCATTTAGATCCACATAAATATTTACAAAAGAATAAGAACAACGAAATTTATTATTTTTCTACGGTATTTCATTTATTAAACGCTCACCAACCGTCAGGTGCAGAAGAGTCTCTCGAACATCTGAACTAAATCCTTAAGTCTAATTAATTTCATACATCCATTTATTTTTCATTTATTCTTCAAACCAATAAACTCATGTGTAAATACTACATATTATTTCTTAAGTACATACGAGTATATACAAAACCTATTAGCTGAACATAATTTTGGTCTTTTCATTTCGGACTAGTTTATGAGTACTAAGGCAATGTATGAGCAAATGTTAATCGTGATAGATATTAGCAATTAAGTCTAAATTTGTGTAATGAAAATACGAGCAAGCAGTATAATCCATAAACTCTGTCTGAATTTGGTTTGAGTAACAATTAAATCTACTCGTATGTATGTCAAGAAAAAAATAGGTAACTAGTGCTGAACTTTGAGACACACCAATTCAAATATCTAAGCTTTAACTAAATTTATTCACAATTTTAACCTCTTATTTCCGTTTCATGAGATATGGTGAAAATCAGTTAGGACTAATGCGTTTGAAGTTAGATTTATTTAATTCTACTAGTAATAATTCGTGGTTCACAGTATCAAACGCTTTTCTGGAAAACTTCAAAAGCGCCTCCCTAATTTTTTTCGCTGCTCTGAATCAATGTTGATTTGGACAAAAAAATATTTTTGTCCAAGAAAGTTACTACTCTAGTCTTCATAACTGTAAAAAAATAAATAGTCTACAATTCTGAATATATTTGCAATCTTGTTTCTTCAAAATATGATAGATATGGCCTTAGCAAATTTTCCGAAAATTTGACTCCTTTTTCTACTGAAATAGATCTCCTTATAAAGATGCAACTTTGTGACAAGATTACATTTTTTTGTGTAACATTATTAAAATAAGATATTTCTCCATCAATTGGGGATTCCATTTAATCATTGCAATGATTATCTTGTAACAAGTAGGTACCATTTCCGTGTTATGGATACGAGAATTAATATCAAAATACATATAAAATTAGAAGTGACAAAACGTTCATTGGAATTGAAAATTAAAAATTCAGAATTTAATTCATTCTCAAACATAAATATTTCTAATTCTTATTTACGAGTATTATAAAACATGTATTCTATGATTCAGCGTTTATGTTCGTGACTTGTTGAAAGACTAATAGTAATCCCCTAACATGGCTGCATCCCACCGACTTCGATAACGTTCTTCTTTACGTCCTGGTGAAAGCATTCTCCGTGTTCGTCACTCACCGCTTCAAGGTTTTTTGGAAGAAAATCAAAATGTGAATGCATGAAATGTATTTTCAATGACAGTCTGCAACCTAAATCCTTATAAGTTTTTAACAATTGTGCGGCTAACATTTCAGAACTGTCGGCTTAAGTTTTAAATGACTACCTGTGTGAACGTCTGGGACAATGAGGAGAACAATGGCCTTACACGGTCCTGCAGCAGAATTGTTGCAAACAATAGACATCGAAAAGATTATGTGGCTTTAGTACAGGGTATAGAGAAACGGTTTGGTGATAGACACATGCAGGAGGTTTCAAAGGTCCAATTGCAAAGCCGAATGTAGCAATGAGGAGAAGCACTGCAGCAGATCCAAGTGGATGTGAGTAGGCTGGCAGATTTATCATACCCCATCGCAGGCTATTCAATTATCGACAAAATGGCAAAGGACGTGTTCATTGGGAAAAACCCTTGCTGAAGCAATTGCCTTCGCTCTAGCGATGGAAGCAGCCCATCAGGCTTCCGAGGGAACACATTTCGTCAGGAAAGCAGCATCTGTTGAATGTTCCTGCGCAAGACTTAGTGCCGAGGAACGAGGTACTCCACGGGATAGACGAAAAATGCACTGCTGGAATTCTAATAAAATAGGACATCTTCAAAGCAGTGTAAAGAACCAGAACGGCTATTAAGAAGCCGCTCAACCTTCCTGAAGACATTCGGGACGAACAACTTTAGAGGGGGAGCAGTGTGATATATGAATGAGAATAGTGGCCCCTTTATATTTGATTAGCTGAAGATATCTCGATATTTGAATAGCAGAAGCCTCAATCATTGGTGAGTGGAGAATGGAATCGAATTTTCTAGCAAAATGGAAAGTTGTATAGAACGCTGAATGGCACAGATTGTTCTCGAAATATTGTATGTCAGGAAAGGTATGCAAGCCAGTTCATGTAATCTGAAGTTGGGTTTAGTAAAAGATAAAGAATAGTAAAAGTGGTTGAGATAAACGATTGAATTGTGAATTGTAACTGTATTAAATATAGTGATTGTATTGAAAGGAATAAGTTCTATTTTACAATAATATTTGACATCCTGCTCTTCGATCGCCCCAAAAAGGATTCTGAATCCGGCAACTAGTATGTTCACTTCATTTCTACGAAACTTTTTCTTCTACCAATTACAATAAAGACTATGTCAATGTTCTGCAATTATACCTAATCATTTCTCACTAATCCTTAGTATGGTCTGTTGGCAGCTAAATGGATTAGACATGCTTTGTTTCTAAATATTCCTACATTTTCTTCTAATTCTCCTGCTCTTATTTGTTTGCTAGGAGTTAATGTACGAGTATTACTTATTTCTTTAACTTACTCTTTATAGTTGCATTAAAGTCCATTATTTCCAAATAGTGAAAGAATTTATTAAAAATGGAAGGTCTGAAAGATATAGTCTAATAATAGCCTTATCATATTTTCACTCCTTTTGTTTCTAACTTTTGTTTCAACACAGTCCTTATTAACTTCTAAAATTGTATATGGCTCTTCAAATCTGTTTTCTTATTTTTCCTTTAAAACCTTCCTCCTCGGAATTTATTATCTGTAATACTTTTTTTTCCCACATTTTTGATTACACCTAACTATAATTTTTTGTTTAGAGCTTAAAATATACTCTCTTGCCTTAGTTATAATTTCTGTTAGGATGGTGCGCAGTTGATAAAAATAGTCAAACACTGTTTTTCCGTTTATAGGCTCCGTCCAACAAAGCGCTTTTAAACGCCGCGTTGTATGCTATTGAAATCATAGAAACTGCCATACAGAACGCGTTTTCAACATCGTGGTGAATTCACCACGGCGTTGATACGAGGCTGTGAAATGTTGTGATGTTTTGTAATACAAATCCTTTGTATGGACGCCGTGTTGATATTGGTTCTTTTTGTGATACAATGCAAATATTAATTGCGTAAATACGCATAAATACTAGTATACGACCGGGGTGATGAAAACTATAAGAACATTGATTTAAACGCCGAAATATGGGAAACTATTGGGAAGGATTTGAATGAAAATGAAATATGAAATAATACTTTGGTAGGTAATACAAAGCCAATGAAACTAAATGTTGTACAGTGATGACCGCGCTTTGTGTGACGCCTTCAAACGTGGCGGTTATAACGCGACATAAAATAGTTTCACCGCAGCCTTAAATAATCTTCTCTTTGACTGAGCCTTAACTCTTAAATTTCCCTTGGTTGGTTTGCGTAATTAATATACTCTGTACTCTCGTACTGTGTTTAGTTAAAACTTGAAAAAAAAAAAACAATTGTTGGTGCCAATTGATCTTATAACCTACAATATTTACCTTCCAGCGGTTTGGAGATTTCGACAATGGATTATTTCCAGTGTTACATTAGTTTGAGGGTTTATAGAATTTTACTCAATTCATTGAATAGTTCTTTCCTAATTGTTTTATCATTATCTGTTAAAATTATCATGAATTCTCACCATTTGTTGGTGATTTATGATATTATAATATCGAAATGCAAGGGTATAGATTTAGTAAATTTTCTCTCTCTTTCTAGGGCACGTTCGGTAGATTGGGCTGGAACGATGGAGAGTGTACAGGGGAGGCCTTACCTGTTATGGTTCCTTCAGAATAGACCGTTGGTTAGTCAGGGTACTGTTCTGCTGGCTTGTCTCGGGAAACCGTAAAGGTGGAACGGGCTCCAGGAGACACAGTCTGTGAAGGACTATCGTCGTGGGCAACTGGAGAGACGATAGAGACGCGAGGCAAACGCACGGCCCAAACGGAACTCCCCGCTCAGAAACAACTTTGGTGGTGGCTTTCCCATGTTTGCATTCAAGCAGAGGGCTGCGATATGGAGAATGGAACTCTTAGAGTGTTTTGCTCCACGCAGCAAAATTTTCAATGGCTAAGCAAATCTGTGGCGAAAATCCGTCCTCTGAAAACTAAGGCCTTCAAGATTTTCAGACATCCAAAACCGACGCGCGCCATTTTCCCTATTCTGGGGCTATTCAGAACCCTGGATTTGATACTGAAATGTGGAAAATCTATTCTCAGAGGGAGAGAAAGTATCGGGAATACAAGGACGGCTCTTCTCTTGTTGTGAAGTTGCACAAAACTTCTGTGAGGATATTAAGTCTGGTATAGCTCACGTTGATATCTGCACCTTGGAAAGGTTAATTTCCACTATGTTTCCAAATGAATGCGGGTAACAGAGGACTACCCCAGATCAACCTTCAGTATTCCAAGTGTGCTACTGTATCCCTATGTACAATAGGAGGCTTTCTGTCTTGAATACAAAATTTCACATAATATATCTGCAGGAACCACGAGTGTAGAATAAAGGCACCTGTGGGTTTGGTTAGTTTTTAGTTTTAAATGCATTTTATTTTCTTAACACTAACTCTTACCTTCTAACAAAAAATGCTTAAATGCTAGCTTACAATTACTTAACAATCTTATACTAACTTACTGGCCCCACACAGGCACTCTAAGCTACTCTGAATACTTATATCTATGTCTTTCGACTGCAGTTACATTTTATTTATAAATACTTATTTTCTATAATTAAAGCTAAAAAAAAAATTTGTTTACAAAAACTTAGCATATGGACATTTATTTTTTATAAAAACTTAGTATCTAACTTAAAATAAACCTTAGCCTACCTAACCTAAATGGACAATACACACATAAACACACATAGACATTATACACAATCATATACATATATCAGTATACACCTTTGTATACACTGATATATGTATATGTTTCTTAAATGCTAACCTAAACCTATGTAAGCTGGCCATCGCTATTTACTGAGCAAATAGATTGGTCAGCTCTTCCTCATTAGTAAGACTGTCTCGAAATTAACGGAAACGACGACGAAACATCTTCTCCATCATTCAACCACCAGAAATGCTGGTGCTGCCGAACGACATCCCTCTTATCGCGATTCCCCACCGCCCTACTGAACCTGAGGCGATCCACACTGCCATGTGCGACGTCTCTGTTGTAGTTGAGTCGCCTGTCCCCAGCTATCCGAGCGACGGGGAAGATTAACGGCACCGCTGATCTATCCTGGATCAACCCTATCTGATCTAGGTAGAGGAATGCTTCCGGTGGAACGAAGCCATCAGAGCGCACACTATCGTGGTAAAGGTAATTGGGGTAGTAAGCCCCAGATATCAGGTTATTCGTCGAGGTCATTGCTCTTGCAATGTGCCTTCGAGTCAGCTTAATTACGAAGTTGTCCACTCGTATTAGGTTCGCCCTATTGTAAAGGACCTCATAAGGATAAAATTTCTTGTACTCCGACTCTGGTGTTCTGTACAAGCGAAGACAAGCCCTAAGGCAAGCCCTCTCAAACACCCGAATCATTTCCATTAAGCTTGCTCGTAGCAACCAAATACCAGCATGGGCCTAATAAGGGCCATGTAGCAGATTACCTTTAACTTCGCATCGAGCTGCAGTCTCTTTGTAAGGGCAAAAGCACCTTCAGCTCTGGCCAGAGCAACATCTACATTTTTGCCAAAATACAGAAACTGATCTAGCCAGGTTCCAAGATATCTGACTACATTTCGACAGGCAAGAGGTTGTCCGCGTTGTCCAATGATAGAGAACTTTCGCCAATTTGTTCTGGTATCCCTAGAGGCTCCAGACAACGGCGTCCTAAAGAGAATGGTTTCCGACTTCTGAAAATTGATTTTCAACTTCCAGTCATCGCAAAATCGTCTTATCTTATCGAAGTCAAGCTGCAACAGTGTAATGTAATTAATGACCTAGATTTTTGGACCTGTTCTGTACGCTATCAAATCGTCTGCGTACGCAATAGTATGGGGAAGTGAACCTATCAAGTCGCTTGCAAAAATGTTGAATAGGATCGGCGAATTGACCGCACCTTGCTGAAGACCATTTTTAATTTGAAATATTCCAACAGAAGTGACATCACCATTCTTCACAATGAACTGTCTCTCAGTTAGCATATTATAAAGAACGAACCATACGGTGTCGAAGGCCTTCTCCAAGTCAACAAGACAGGCACCTGTGCACTGTTTCTTGTCTTTGTTCCATTGGATATTAGAAACCAGTTTAGACGCGGCATGTGAGATATCATGTCCCGTCTTAAAACCGAACTATATGTTTGTCCTTAACCCACCTAGACAGAGCTCTATTGATTACTTTTTCAAAAACCTTACTGATATTCGGAAGGAGACTTATCGACCGAAGATTCGCCGGATTGGATATATCCTTTCCCTTTTTGGGAATAGGTTGAACAACCGCCGTTTTCCAATCCGCTGGATAATGTGCATTATTCATTGCATTATTAAACAGGGTGGTGTAAATGTCCACCGCTTCTAGAGGAAGATGTCGAAGCACGATGTTCGGAATACCATCGGTCCCCACTGATTTCTTAGTCCTGATTGTGTCGAAGATCTCACGGAGTTCTTCCTTCGAAATGAACGGGGGTAGGTCACCCTCTCTGGTCATGACATTATTTGCCATATTTTCGTCGCTGAACAGGGTGCAACCAGAGCCCTCGGATCGCCAGTTCCCTATTTCATTTCGAATGCAGAAGTCGTGCCCCAAGACGCGACTGTCCAGGTATGATATCAATGGCCTTGTATACTTCCTGGAAAGTCGCCCCTATGGTCTCAACCTTCTCCTGTGGATCCTCGATCACAAAGAAGGCGTCATCATCAGCGGCATCATTTGGATCAATACCTGCTATTGTCAGTAACCGTTCGTTGTCTGTTGTCCGGCCTATTTTAAGACACTGAAGGTCGTTTTGATTTTTTCTCCGAAATAGTTTATTTATTTGCGGAAACATATTCGGGTTACTGGTGTTTACAGCCCGAACCTTGATGTTCCAATACAAACTTACAGAAATTCTGTAATTCTATTTTATTAGCGTTTGAATATTTTTAATCGATGACTTCAGTGTCCTAATCTCCGGGTCTTGTCTGTCAGTTAACTGTCTGTACAAGTTTTTGAGTCTTGAAAGAAGTCTACTTTTCTGTCGGTGCAGTGCGTCAATAGTAGGATTGCGGAACAGGTCTTCGTTAGTCGTACGTCGATACCGTGTCCATAGTTTGTTTAATTGTCTCGTCCATTTGTTTTAGGTAATTGTCGATCTCCTCGTTTGACAAATTCCTATTGGACGGTGGGTGGAGCGTGTTCGAGGAGAGTGCTCTTGTCAAGGTTGCGGAGAAGCGTGTCCATCGAGTCTTACTGTAGTTGTAAGAATACCTTTGGACAAACTCCTCCAATTCCGCAATTTCGTTAGGAACTGTAATTTCGGTGCTAAAACCGCAATGGTCGCTGTCATACACGAATGTCCGCAGACAGTTTAGCGTTTGTAAATTCGTACCTGTCAGTCGTATGCGTTCATCGTACAGCAGTAGATCCAAATAAGACCCGCCTCTGGGAAACGACGGATTATCCGTCGCTTTAAGACCGAATCTGTACATGACATCGTGCTGACCCCACCAAACGAATATTAGGTTCCCTCTAGTATTTGGCAAATTATTTCCCCAATCTCTGCGTCTAGCGTTGAAATCCCCGCCGATTATAAAATAATTCTCCCCCGATTCCAGCCTCAGAAGTCGAAAAAGCGTGTCGAGCTCTGTAATGAATAGGGTGGATTTTGAAGTATCAGGTGAATAAACAGAGGCCAAGTACGGCCGCTTTCCACTGCGGAGCGGGATGTAAACGATGACTGCCTCCAACACCCGGAACCTGCGCAACACGCCCTTGTACACTCTGTGAAATTTTATACCTCCTTTAATGAAGATAGCGACACCGCCTCCACGTTTGGATCTGGGCCAGTTTCTTCTTCTAACGATATAATTATTGTACTCCAGTTTGTGCTTATCGGTTAGCTTAGTTTCGCTAGCGAAAAGCACATCAGGACTTTGGTCTTGTAGCAATTTCAACATAGCGGCTCTTCTTTTAATCCTAATCAGTGAATTAACATTCACCGCAAGGACCTTCAAAGTTTGCTCCACCATGTGTGTACCGATTACGACATGTATTGCGTTAGGCCCGGCAGCAGCGGGTAGTTCTGGTCCACCCGCTTGGCCTGTTCTTGAACCTGCTTTTGCCGCTGAGCCATCTGCCCTTGGATTGCGAGCAAGATGGCCAGCATGTTAGGTGCAGCTTCCGTTGTTCTCGGCGTTGGCGCCGGAGAAGCAACAGTCGCTTGCTGTACCGTAGCCCCCCTACCTGACGCCATTTGGGCGTAGGAAATTTGGGACGTGACGGCTGGTGTTTGAAACCTGACAGGTGAACGTTTGACCTCCACCTTGTGCTGCCGAGCCAGTTTTGCTTTCTTAATGTCAGCGAACTTAGGACAACCCCGATAGTTTGCGGTGTGTCCCACGTTTCCACATAACACGCACGAGAGCTGCGACCTATCGGATGCTCCGTCAACACCCAGAGGACATTCTTCGGAACTGTGATTCTTAGCGCACTTCACGCATCGAGTCTGCATTTGGCAGTTCGACGCGGCGTGCCCGAACCTCTGGCAGCGAACGCATTGTATATATAACGCCTTCGCTCCTTTTTAGTTTTTCCCAGTGAACCACCTGGTAGTCTAGGACATTGATACTCCTTAGACTATCCAGAGGGCTTTCGGGACTGAGTTGCACCAGGAAGAACGGCAGAGTCCGTTTCTCCCGCCTAGCTCTAGCTGTGGTAAATGGCTTTACCCCTACAAACTTGAGTCCTTCGCACTCCTTCTCTTTGAGCAGTGTCAGGATCTCCGCAGGATCAGAAGACGGTTCCAACCCCTTCAGCAGCATAGATTGCCGCTTTTCACACTTCGGTGTGAATGAGAAGTGCTCCGTCGTCGTTTCCTTTGGGAGCTCTTTCTCTTTCGCGTAGCCCTCCACTGTATCACAGTGGATGGCATGGCGATCGTTCCCCAATCGCTTAATATTAAAATTATTACCATTGACCAACTTACACAGTTCCTTGGTTTCATTTACCTCTAATTTATAGGTGTTGATAGGAGGCACCTTCTCCTTCTTCTTCTGTTGTTGCTGCTGCTGTTGCTGCTGCTTCTGTTGTTGTTGTTGTTGTTGTTGTTGTTGTTGTTGTTGTTGCTGCTGCTGCTGCTGCTGCTGCTGCTGCTGTTTTTTCAGCTGCTGTGGTTTCAGCTTTTGTTGTTTTTGCAGCTGTTGATGTTTCTGCTGCTGCTGTATTGTTTGCTGCAGTTGTTGCTTCTGCTGCTGCTGGTTTTGTTGTTGCTGCTGTTGTTGTTGTAGCTTTTGTTGTTGGGAGCTCTCTACTTTTGATTGCTCCCTCTGCCTGCGCGCAGTTTGTTTCTGCTAAATTGCAAGCTTTTTTTCTTCCAGCTTTAATATACTGCTGGTAATATTGTTTATTTCTTCATCTTTGTCTTCAGACTCAGATGAACCTAGAGAGGCAAAGTTGTTATTGCCCCCCTCATACTGGACCGCAACTTTATCGCCTTTCAACTCACTTATTTTTTTTTTTCGTAAATTAGGAGGGGTTCTCAACCTACTCCTTCTTTTGACGGCTTTCGCCATGGCACCAGCAGCCGTAATGTTGCCTTTTATAAGTCCCGTTATGGGAAGAGCGGAACGCTCTCCACCATCCATCACGTGATATCTTTCTTTTCACCTTTTGTTTTTGTTTTTAATTCACACAATTTGCAAGATGAAAAAAAAAAGAAAAAAACAAAAAAGAGTTCACAACTTAGCCCGAGATTCGAACCCGTGTCCACGATCACGATACGATAGCAGACGCTGCTAACCAACGAGCTAACGAGTAAGTTAACGAAAATGGAACTAATTTCGTATAGCAACTGAATCACTATTTTTATTTTATTTTAGAAAAAGCCGAAACACGTCTTTTCTCTACCGAGAGATGTTTAACGGGTTTCACACTATTTTATGACGAGCGATCGGAAGCCCGAGAGCTTGTCTTTATGTGTCGAACTCACTCACACCATCCAAACATATGCAATTTTGTAACCAAGATTTAGTTGCTGCAGACATACTCGTAAGCTACCGGTCGAATGAAGACTGGCACAAATTGTTTGCGTCTGCTTATCTTTCCTATGATTCGTTACAGGTGCCACCACCGGAGGTGGTAGAGTTCCATTAAATCTTGTGATTTCAGGAAGATAGGACTTATAATATGCTGCAATACTAATGTTCAGAACACTTTTTGGGCATTAGCAAAAGCAACGACTTAGTTTTATTCAACAGACATACGGCGGAGATTAGTGCTGGGAAGTACTATCGGAGATCACAATGTCAGACCACAGATATCTACATCGAAATCAGAATCGAATGCGAAGTCTCGCCATTATTGAAGAGGAGAAATCTCAACTGGACACGATTTAAGGAGGAGCTCGATTAATACAATAGTGCTCCCCTAAGCTCAAGACGAAACAAAAGCTAGAGGAAGCTATTCAGAACCTGAACGGTACCCTCGCCAAGTGCTTCGAAATGCATGCCCAGTTCGTAAGCAATATTGCATATCGCCAGTTCTTTGGTGGAACGCTGACCTCGGTGAAATCAGTAGGCTCGTCAAAGTTCTCAAAATTGGTAGATTAACCCGGCCGAAACCACTCAGAGAATCTGATGGTACATACCAATAATGAGTAGAAAGCAGAGACTCTTGATCTCATACTTGAGTCTCACTTCCCAGGTAACCTAATCGAAACCAGCTCACAACTAGTTCTTTTCAATGAAGCTGGTAATGAGCTGAACAACACAACACGACATAGCTGGTATATATCATCAGTGGTGGTGATGGATGAGGCCATTAAGCATGCAGTTCTTTTCTTTAATGGCTTCAAGTCTCCCGTCAGCGATGGTATATAACTAGTTATGATACAAAAAGGTACAGACCAGCTGCTGGCAATTCCGAAGAGAATTTTCACTGCTAAACTGGTACTGTTATAAATACCAAATCCCTGGCGAACAGTAAGAGCGGCCTTTATATCGAAAATGGGAAAGGACGACTACTCATTCGCCAAGAGTTTCAGACCTATAAGTCTGACTTCCTTCATGCTGAAAAGCATCGAGAAAATGGTCAAGATCCATGAGCACAAAACCGCATTGCGAATGCATCCTCTGTCGGCGATGCAACACGCCTACAAATGCGGAAGACCCTGCTGGAGTACGCTTCAGTATCTGGTAGGCACTCGATTTGGGCATTTTCATGGACGTTCAGGGTACTTTCAACAACGCAACTTTCGTTGGTATGTGTAAGACGAATCACTAGTTTTGTGGATAAAAGTAATGTTGGTGAATAGGACATTGATTGCAGATGCTGGCTGTGGCGAATATGTGGTGTTGGAGGTAAGCAGGTGTTGCCCGCAAGGCGGCGATCTGTCTTCACTGCTATTGTGCATGTTGGTTGACTCACTGCTCAACGCGTTCAATAGTTCTAACGTCTATGCACAAGCATATGCAGATGATATAGCTGCACTGTCTGCTGGATCGTGTCTGGAGACTGTCTGCTCTAAAGGTCAGGCAGCCCTAGACGTGATTGGCAACTGGTGTACTAGTAATGAGCTTCCAGTCAATCCTCTCAAAACTGAGATTGTTGTATTTACGAGAAGGGCAAGCTGTCTGGTCTGACTCATCTAGTGATTAAAGGCATCACCATACAATTCTCAAAAGGCTAAGTATTTGGTGGTCCTCTTCTTCTTCTACTTCTTCTACTTCTACTTCTACGGATCAACCAAGTCATGTAGAAAGCCTCTAAGCCGCTGTCGGCCTTCTGGCAGTGCAAAGTACCTATCGGCAAAGCATTGGACCTGTCACCGAGAGGGGTCTTCTAATCTACATGGCTATGATAAGGCCAATTATATCCTATGCGTCGGTTGTCTGGTGGAATAAGCTCTCGCAGAAATACGTGAAAATAGCGGACTCCAAAGAACGGTTTGCATCGGATGCATGGGGGCTTCCCCCAGCACTTCTGTCTCCGATCTAGACGCATTGATGAATCTCCCTCGACTTGATATTCATATCACTAGCTGCATTTTCAAAGCCATCTTCCACACTGGAGCTTTGATGACCTTGCGTGTCGGCTATTTTATGACATTGGTGTTATGGACATGCTGTCCGATGCAATGATACCACAACTTCTGTTGGGGAAAGAATGCGAAATCGACTTTTCCTGTGCCAGGGACTGGTTTCGGCCAGAATCTGAGCCAGGAAAGGAATGCGGTTGGGTATTCACGGACGGCTCCGAAACCAATATAGGATGTGGCGTTGGTGTCTTTCTGGAGGACGACAATGTTAGATTTCACCTTATGTTAGGAAAGCTCGAATCTGTCTTCCAAGCGGAAGATTAACTTGCCAGGCAAGGTTCAGAGGAGAGCTTTTCATGACCGGAACCTATGTGGTGTGAAAGTGATGACAACACGATGAATGTCCGGCTTACTCTCGCATCAGGCTGCAGGTACTCGGTGCTAACGTGTTGGGTGCTGGAACTGTAGGTAACTTATCACTCATTTTTCTTAGTAATATTAAAAGATTATACTAAAAGGAGCTTACAAAAAGTGCAATTCACTAGTTCTTTATCTGAATGCTCTGTTCCGACAGAAAAAAAATCACTTATTGCATCGAAACTCTGCCAAAACTTTGTTCATAAGCAGTTAACAATACGCCTTAGTACTTTCCAGCTCAAATGGTATCTTTGGATACTGAATGTATCCATACTAAGTTAAATTCTAGATGCGATATTTTCTATATCTTTCTTATCAACGGGGATGTGGTGAAAAGAGTTGAAAATTACCTCGCCTTCCCATGTTGATCGAGTATTTCATTGAAGTAAGCCATAGGGTATTTATCGGTAGTCGTTAACTGATTGAGTTAGCTTCACTTGGAAAGATCCAAACTAAAAAGCTGCATGGTGAACTATGTTGTGCCCACAAACACGTTATTTGCACCATGTAACTCGAACTCTTTATTCAACCAACTCATTGTCAGTGTTGTTTATAGTTGCTTATTTTACAAAACAACAACAATGACCCAAAACGCACCGAGTGTTTAAGATAATTGCTGCAGAGCAATTTGACACTATAAGCGAACAAAGACCACTGAAATGACACCAACAATACATACGTGAGTCACTTAAGTGAGGCCACATGATATTGCGTACGAAACATGTTGGTCATAGACTAGAAGAACTATTGTTTCTGGTGGTTCCATCCTATTACGATTTCTCAAATTGCCTGTATACCTCATAGGTATACGCATTTTTGGATATGCCTGTTCTCCATTTAATTATTTTAATTTGTGTGTTTAGTTGTTCATCTCTTTTAGTAGATATCACTCTATTGCTTAACAATTCACAATATGCATTTTTACATTCCACAGCTCATATGAGTCTTGATTCTTCAATTCAATTCTCTGTTCCCTAAACTTAATACTCAAAATCCTCTCCTATTGTGTTTAATATACTGGCTAAATATACTCCGTTTCTGTTTTCCGTTAAGTAATTTTAAATGACAATTTTTTCTGCTGTCGAGTACGAGTTTATCCTAGCACATAAATTTCCTGTTGCTTATTTTTAGTAACAAGAACTAATGTTCTTTCCTAGTTCATCAACTTTTAAATTTAGATGTTCGTATCTATCTATCTACTAAATAAACTATCTATCTACTAAATAAATGTCTAGCACACATAACTGATAGATTTGCTACGAGTATTTCATTATCAATTAAATCGCCTATATAAGTGGTTTCTGAATTGGTTCTCTGCATGAATATGAACAAAATCCTATCGTTAGGTTTGGGTTTGGATTTCGAATCTATTCTCTGAGTATTATTACTAATCAATTGAACGTTAGCACTTAAGGATTTGAGAACGGAAAATTTCTGGCAAATTGTTCTGGCTTGCCACAGTTGAAAAAAATTCTTTCTATATTGTTAATTCTTGAATGGCACTGGTTTTTAGTTTTATTTATTTTATTAATTTACATACTAATATATCATTTTTAAACAATAATAAAGGAAAACGATTATTTTATTATTGAATTTTATTTTACAAACTATTGCTTTGGTGGTGAACAATCATCCCTTTAAAATTAAAACTAGTTTCCAATGTCTGAACACGCAGCAATTGTGCATACGTTGCAGTTCTGCCTTTGAACGAATTACTATACTAATTGATTTTTAATATTACCACCACAAAGTCCCACATCATGAGAATATTTTCTTTTTTTCTTAATAAAAGGAACATTTTCAAGAAGCTTCAGCAATTAGTTTCTCGACAAGGCCAAGTAGTACCTTGAATTGAGACCTAAGCCTTCTTCAAAATAAACATATAAATTTGGAAGACTGTTCATTGGGCCCTGGCTTAGGGAATTCAGAGCAGTAAAACCGGTTTTCGAACTCTGACCGAATCCTTAACTCTTGCAGCATGCAAATGCTCCATTTCTGAATCCTATCGCTTTTCCCTTTTCTTACTAGAGCCGAATTGGTGTTAAAAAGAAGTTGATATACATCTGCGATTGTTGGCCTTCGATTTGTATATCGCCATTGGTACTACAATCTTGTATGTTCGAGGCCAGTACACTTTAAACAGTTTTCAAAAATGGCATTAAATAACCCAAAAAAGGCACTTCTCCGGACCATAATAATGTCTTCTATGAAATATTGTATTATAATGCTAACTCGCCTAATTCCATTCTTTTTCAAATGGCTTCACTGCGATTTTTAGCAATCGTAGGTGGAAAAGTTGTTTTTACAATTCATACGAGTATATGTATTTGATTTGATTTGAGGCTGGGGTCAACCCCGGACAGTTTATTGAAATGTTTAATACAAACATACATATAATTTTACAAACTAAACTTGAAACTATAACTTATAACTATTATTTTTACTTAAACTAAGGTCTAATGACGGGAAAAATGGTTGTTCAGGGAATTTCGAAGGGCTAAGCAACTGCTGTGGAAATCTTATCCGATTTGTTTCACGTAGCGTTCGACACAGTGCACAATGGTCCTCCCATAGATCATAATTAAAAAAAATGAATGGTTTTATTTGTGTAAATAACTTCGTCTCCTAATTTATAATTCAATATTCCATGTAAGTGTAAAAAAATCCCCTTGAACATAAGTATTTATTTCATTTTTTTTTTGTTCAAAGTGTCAGTATAGTGCAGTTTGCATATTGCAGCGGCAACTGCATATTCAATTGTTCTGTCTATGCATAAACATTTGGTAAAGTTGTGTTGATTTTTTTTACAATGGAATATCAGGATGAAGGTACGTATTATGTTATTATTTACTGATTTAAGAAAATATTTACGAAATAGAACAGTTGTGGTACTATAATGGAAAGTGAAAATAAGAATGAAATATTACGTTTCATTTATTGATTTTAGAACCTTTTAACTGTATTCCCCTCCGATTACCCTCTTGAAATACATATATCTCTATCTAAGCTATCGATAGAGAGATGGTTTTTAGTATATAAATCAGTTATATTTTCCTGCAGCAACTTGCACTTTTGCTTTTTATTGGTTTCTAAGTGCTATTTTTTCAATTATTATTTCTTCAGGCTAGTGTTCTTTTACGAGGATGCATTTGTTTGAAATTTGGTTGACTTTAGCTGGAAGTGATGCAGACAAAGCTCACGGAATATTTGAAGTGATTTTAAAAGGTTTGCCAGACAAAGAAAATCTGAATACGGATTACTTGAGAAATCGCATCAGCTAGGTTTGCAAAAAAATTTCAGTATATCGGAGGCAAAATTTCCATGTTATATCGAGGGTTTTGAAAAAGTCATCGGATTGGTTGAATGTTACGGAAGAATGCGTTGTATTCAGAACTTTTAACCGCAAATCCTATGAGCTTGCAGTTTTAGACGCGCTAGCGGATCAGCCATCATCATCAGCCGGGCGACCAAGAAAGAACTTTTCAGACTGCAGTAAAAGATCAAAACGTAGAAGATTAAAAGAGTTGTCAAACGTGGATGATTCTACTGTTAATGCATTGTTCAACAGCTCCAGTCAATCTTCAAAATGTTTCAGACCAACTAGTCCGGATGAAGTTTCGTTTCTTATTGTGGTGGCTAAATTGACTAAGCACCAATACTTGTTATTAAAATGTTTTGTAAATTCCCATTTATTCTTTGATGTTTTAACCTCTTACAGCAAGGTATTAAAAGCGAAAAAAAAGTTATTGTTCGGACATAGAAGTTACGGAATGATCTGCAGAGGTAGAAATGCGAAGTTTACTAAATCACACCACGCAGCGTACATTTCAATCCCAAAAAACAAGTATTAAAATCTATGTCTCCGAATATAATAAATGACGTGGTTATAATAGGGAAATGGGGTTTCGATGGCAGTACAGGGCATAGCGAATATTTTCAAAAATTTTCTGACTTAAGTATTGAAGGTGATGATAGTTTATTTGTTATTTCGTATGTTCCTCTTCAGTTGATTTGTAAGTTAGGCCCATCTAATATCGACCATATTGTCTAGAAAAACCTCCGTCCTTCTTCCATTAGATTTTGTAGACCAATTCGATTCCAGTTTACGAAAGAGATAACGGAGCTCTCTGTGCAAGAAGATGCTTATTTTAAGGAAAAAATAAATAACTTAGAACCCTATAGTATGTCTTTCATTTTCACAATCGCAAAGCTAAGGTGATATATTTCTTACATTTAACTATGGTCGACGGAAAGATGTGTAACGCTCTAAGTGAAACAGCTTCAAGTAGGTATTACTTACTTTTGCTGTGCTTTGCCGAAAGAGATGAGTGCAATAGATAAATGCCTAAAAATGAGAGTTGATGATAGCAAGTATGAATTTGGCTTACACCATTTCATTCATGGATTATGTTTTTTGAATATTTCATCCATATGTCTTATAGATCCTTTATCAAAAAATGTCACATAAGACCAGATGAAGATAAGGCACTTTTTGCACAGAGAACAAAATACATTAAGGATCAGCTTAGACAGAGATTAGTCTTACTTACTGATAGACCACGAAGTGGTGGAACATCAAATGACGGAAATATAGCCACAACATTTTTCGCAAATGCTATCATTTCTGCTGACATTACTGGACTAGTCAAAGCGTCATTGATCCATGTTACACTTTGTTTATTTGTATATCATCTGGCTATAACATAAATAAGGACAAGTTTAGTCACTTCATAGGTCTGAAGTGATTGGTCACGCACTTTTGACAACAGGAGAACTATCTGAAGAGGCTGCGGAGTCAACAAATAAAAATATTAAACTGTTCAGACGACATCATACCAGAAAAAAATCACGAATAGTAAGCAATACCGATCATTTGAATAGACTTCTTCTTAATTCTGATCCATTAATAACTCGGTTGAGAAAACTGCCTCGAAAGCAAAAATCTTCTTTTATCGGAGGCTGTGATTAAATTACTAGAAGTAGTGTCTTAGATAAAATATTCTTTATTTCTCGATTCTTAACTTTTATTATTTTTTTTTTTTTGATAATAGCTACTCTAACTTTTTCCATGTTATTTTTTTATGAAATTAAGTATTAAGTAATTAATTTACTTATATCTTTAATGTGAACATATATATGCATCCGAAATAATAAAGTTTTTGTAGTCATATCGCACGTTTTATCTATTAAGACCGCCTTACTTTATAAGAGAAACCATTGCGATGTACCGAAAGCAGAAGTTGCCAACCAGATAGAGCAAAACAGAAAACGGATTCAGAATCAGTGTCCGGAAATTACTCTAGAACTGACTCATTTAATTTATTTTTTAGTAAGCAAGTAATTATGACCGCTTTTATTTGAGAGTGGAACCACTGTGCATTGGCTCGTTAAAACTGTAAGTTGTCCTGTGATTATTCGGACGAAAAAGGTGGACAGATCCTAAAAGACACGGGTTGGTATTGAATGGGATTTGGGAGAGCATTGTGGGACAGTCGATGATGCCGGTTAAGAGCTTGTGATGAAGAAAATATCGGCGTACTCCCGACTCCAAAGACAGGAAACGGAGTAGTTTGAGTCGATTAACATAGGGGGGTAGAATATTGTGGTCAGCTCATGGTAGCCCGCGTAATGCGAATCCTAGAAATCTCCGGTAGACACCTTCAATGAGCGGAATATATAAATAATAGTAAGGGATCACATATCGCTAGCATATTCGAGAAGTGGACGAACAAAAGTTATGTACAGGGATTTGGTGGCATAGGGATCGAATTCTTTAGACCATCGTTTGGCAAATCTGAGAGTGGAGTCAGCTTTGCTAATTGCGGAGTCAATATGGGTCCGAAAATTGAGTTGTGAATCACAAATGACACCCTCATTGAAGTATCTGCAGCTACTGTTTGATTTGATAAATAATCGGTGTGGGTTGGAAGTGTCAAACGCCTCCGGAAGTAAGAAATTGCTTGACATTTTTCTATGTTGAGCTCGAGAAAGTTTTTATGGCACCATATTGAAAACCTAATAAGATCATCTCGTAAAGGTTGAGAGTCAGAGTGGCTTGAAACTGTTTATAGATTTTCATATCTTCGGCATTGATAGGTATGTGGTGGTGCTTTATGATGTTAAAAAATCATTATTAGTCAAGATTTTCATCAGAAAGGATGACTCCCTTGTAGAATAACCGAAGTGGCTAGGATTGGGTCAGAAAAAGAGATCGAAAATAAACAAGGTAGTAAGGTTTTTTAATGTAGGAATTACTCTTGGATTAATTCCAAGTCTAGGTACGAAACCAAGAGCTTAGAGTTTGAATAGAATTAACTAGTGCGAGATTTTATCAAAGGCCTTACTGAAGTCCGTGGCGATTACATAAACGTCTTTCCCTTGCTGTAGGGCGCACAGTGTACTAGAAACAAACTCATGATCGTGATCGTAATCGTTGATATGCCTTTGAGAAAACTATGTCAGTGGAAATATAGATTTACATTGAAAATATAGTGCATCATAAACAATAATTTCAAAAACCTAAGGGATGCAGGACAGTTGCGATAATTAGTGATATCGTGCTTTGGCCCCTTTTTCAAGAGATGAGGAAAGAGCCATTCAGAAAAAGATAGTTTGAAAATATTAGTAAGTTGATATATATTTTTTTAGGACAACTGCGGGCAATTCATCAGGGCCTGGAGAAAAATTGTCTTTCAATTTATGTATTTTGTCTAGTAATTTCAAAAGTATTCAGGATCGGGGTCATCAGATTGGGCCGAAAACGATTGACTAAAGAAGTTCGCAAATAGATTAACTATGGTTGTTGAGTCACCCGAAGACATATTAGAATATTTGAGAGTTGATGGATAGCAATCGGATTTTTTTTTGTGTGTTCATAAATTGATTTTAGGATCCGAGATGATGGTAGATTGCATTTGGCTGAGATATCTTTGGTAACGAGATTCAGCAACTAGGGAGAAGTGATTGTAAGCTAGGAGGTAGTTATATTGGTCAAAGTCAGAACTAGATTAAATGTATTAGTGCCATAACCTGTTTCTCTTATTACGAACTGCACGAAGTTCTTTGTTATACCAGGGAGGAGATGACGAACGATATCTGCGTCTAATAAAAGGAGTAGTTTGCTTTACACAGTGCAAGATCTTATCGTAGAAGATAACTACAGCAGAATCTGCGGTTACCTTACTGTTTTGTAGAAAACTAAAGTCAACATTTTTGAGAAGATTGTTGAGCAACAGAGTAAGTAACTTTAATACAGATGAATTCGAAATCGGCAGTGGATGACTTTTTGAAGAGCTCAGGGTTCAAACGAACTTTTATTGCCAGAAGGACACCCTATAGAATCATCATTGTTTTCACATTCATCGTCGCGAAATAAACGGAATTCTGGTGTGAATAGTTCCGAATCCTATTGTACTCGTAAATATTAGATTAGTTTCGGTTAAAGCAAAAATATCATACGGATGCTTTTGAAAGTTGAGATAAATAGAAATTCTTTTTGTACGCAGCCTCCTCACATTTTGGTAGTAGACTAATAAACGATTGTTTGGTGGATTATGGGGCGTGTTAGGAACGAAAGTAGTTTTTAAAACTAGAGCGTGTTTTTTGGAGATGCAAAAACCATTTGGAAGAGACCTGAGAGTCGTATGAGGAGAGATCGTGTATGAGAAGAGATCGTTACCAACGTCTGTAGAAGAGATATTGAAATTGTTGTGAAAATCGGCAAAAGTTCGCCGAAGATCTTTGAGATTAGTGAGAGTCCGTCGTGTTGGATTGAAACCAAGCGATTATCGTGCAAGTACGCAAAGTAAAGTCGCACGTGTTGGTTTAGCCGACGGTCCCTCAGACGGGAAAGGACATAACAACCGTCATTTCCCACATCGGTTAGCTTCTTGGTTAGTTTAACTGCAGTAGGAAGCAAGGGATCAAGAATTCTGGAGGATGGGATGCCAAGAGTCTTAGAGGAATTATGGTCAACAGCCAACGAAGGATTAAGTGTGTGCGAGCGGATGAAATTTAGATAGAGGGAAATTTAGGATTTGAGGTTTAGATTTCTGTAGGAGATGGATTGGGTGTAATATTAAAAGAGACAGTTTGAGTGGGAGAGTTTTTGTGGGGAGACAGACATCTTTATGCTCTTATGGGTGGATGACATGAGGAGGGGTAAGCAAATAATTCTATGGAAAAAACGAGGGAAATAAGCCAACCTGAAAACTCCAGTTGGAGTCTCGATGAGAGGACTTGGATTTCTTATTGCGCTTGGGATCATCATTAGGATTGTGGTTTTCAGGGAGTTTGATTGGTTGGTAGACTTAAGGGTATGGGCGGAGTTAACCCTAGACGTAAGGGTCCTTTTGTGCTTAGTCTGGTTGTCTTTAAAAATCTGCATCTTCATTCCATTAAAATGGAAAGTCTCTGAGGATGGGTTAAGAAAAAGCCATTCGTATTTACGCGGAATGTTGAATTTGAAACGACAAGACTTAGATTTGTTGGGCGGTGTGATTTTCTGTCAGTTTTCAATGGATTCGGAAGGTTCGCTGTTCGAATCCCAGCCTCGCCCGAAAGACATTTTCAGGCAACATAATTCACGTAAGACGAATGGTTTGTCTATAATATAACAAAAAGTCTAGTTACACTAATAATTTAGTCTAATAATTTCATGGAGTGAAATAACCACGTAGCCTTTCTGTTCGGTGGATAGGCTGCGATTACTTGAGTTGGAGATGGAGAGTGAGGTGGTGGTAAGTATGTCTCAGGAGGTGCGATGACAGCGTTCTCGAGCATTTCAGGTAGTAGGGATTTATTATACATTGCGTTAGATTGGGGCTGGAGTTGTACAGGAAGGTCGTCAATTTTGTTGATCGTCATTCTAACGCCATCAATGATATCGCCAGATGGGATGCTGCAACGTCGTTGACTACTTTATTCATTTTATTTATGACGTGGGCAAATAATGGATCTGGTGGAGGAGCACTTGAGGTTGATAAATCTTGGAAATAGATATCAAGGTCGGATTTTAAGGAACTAAGAGTGTCAGCAATAGACGGAAAATAGGACTTAAGGGCAGCTTAATTGTATTAATATTAATATTGTCTCTGGGTTTCGGAGGTTCAAGGGTGCTTGAACGGTTTTTGAGAGATTTACACATTGTTTTAAGGAGGTTGGTTGATTGTTCTACGATACTTGTAAGACCTTAACACTCCTCATAGCATCATCGGGTTTAGAGCACTGGTTTTGTAGTCACTTGAAAGGGAGTCGCTGAGGCATTTTAAAGCGAGCATAATGGGCGATGTGAAGATATCTTTACACTCGTCACAGAAAAACATAAAATTGCATCTGTAGTCTTTGATATATATAATTGATCTTTTACTTAATCCAACACAAAGGGCGCGATAAGATTTCCCACAGAGGCCACTGCAGTTCACCGAGTCGGCATATGTTTCACTGGTATTTATGCAATTAGGGTAGGTTGGTAAAAATATATAGGTCGAACAACAGGCAGAAGAAAAACAAAATGTTGAGTCGTTAAAAAACACAATGCGTTTGGCTTACATTGCGAAAATGAAAAAAGGTATTGGGAGAAATTAAAAATATAACTTGTTTCATTTGAAAAAGCGAAGTTAAGAAATAGAGTAGTGCACAATCCGTTCGATTGGAAAGGCAAAATTAAACTTCACAGAGATCTTGTCAGAAATAAAAATTGAACAATATTTATTATTAAGTAAAACATTTGGGAAAAAGGCATTTTAATGAAAAAAATTAAAAAAATTTTTTTTTGATAATTTTGAGCTTAAGGAACTATTACTTGAGACACTCAAATCACACAAATCTCAATTTTTTTTATTGTATCCTCTATAGTTTAAATGCTAAAGCAGTTTGAATATAAATATCTTTTAATTTGATGCGTCCCATTTCTATATTTTGACAGAAGATGAAAATTAAAACCCCACACCTTGCTAAAAATTTTTTTGTTGGCCCGATTTTCAAAAGTCTCCACCTACCAGATTAAACTACTTCACTGGGACACCTTGTATCAGATTGTAACGCGATTTTTAATGTATGCTTAGTGTTAATTAATTTGCACCAAATACAAAAATTTAGTCGTCAGTGAAATTTCTTTCAGTAGACTACATTTCTGCTGATCTTGATGCCGTCACAAAAAAATGTTTAGCTTTCAGCAAAAAAATACCCCTAGAGCCTCTGGGATATCATTCCGAGATCTAAAATGTTTTCCATCAAATAATAAGTGGAAATGTGAAGGCGTTAAATGTAAAGAATAAGGTGGATGCACTATTTTTTCCCAAACGAATTTCTGTAGCTGCGTGCAGGTTGTCCTAGCTGTATGAGGGTGAGCATTATCCTGATGGAATAGACCACCCCGTCGATTAATCTGACGTGATTAATGGACGTTTCTGCTCTAGTACCGACTTTAATCTGCACAGCCGTTTACAGTAAACTTCTGCGGTGATAGTCTGGTTACGAGGCAACAGCTCAAAATGGATTATTCCCTCAGCATCCCACCATACAGGCAGTAACGCCTTGAGCGGATGAAGTCCATCTCTAGGGTGTTGTGCTAGTCTGTCTTCTGAACTAAACCGTTGGTGGCGATGTTTAATGTTATTGTAAAGAACCGATTTCAAAACGGCTCTTCGATACTTTGCTGTAGATTATTTTGCGATAGAGGGTGTGGTACCGTTTTTATCAACTTTATGACTTTTGCCATATTTGTTAGGTGTCGATGGATGGTCATGTGGTTTACGTTGAGTTCCCTTGCCATAACAGTAGAATTTATTTCAGCCTACGTGAACAAAGTTCTTCCTTTAGGTCAACATTTCCATTTCTAAACTTTGGTGAATTCACTTCCATTCTGTTTTTTCCGAAACAAAAACAATAAGATATGCCGAATATTCTTTTTCAATACATCCATTTCAAAATTCAAATAAAAATGTTTACAATGATATTAACACAACGAAATTTGCAAAACTGAATGAGTAATATATCCCAAATACTAATTTCCATAACGGTTTCAGCATCAAATCACTTTTGTGCATTTTATGTCAATTGGAAAATAAACCCCAAAAAAACGCGGAATACTTATGTTACAACCTGGTGTATGTTCAAACATACATGTGTACATACTTTTATACATATGCGGTAAAGGTTTATGTTTCATATTAGTATGTATACAAACCATATGTAAATTTATTTCAATTCTTAAATAATTTTGTACAGGACATTAATGGATTTGTAAAATTAAGCCAAATTAAATAAAATTATTCTTAATATTTTTTACTTAATTTTTAGCTTTATATTGTAATAAGAATTTAAGTAAAAGGTAGTGCTTATAACCACTGTAGATATAACTAAAATAAAAAAAATAAATAATATGCGATAAAAAATTTATATAAAACCATGAAATTAATATATTTTTAAAATTTACTGTTTTCCCTTAGTAAACGTTAATAGGAGTAGTGAGTTCTTCTAAAAACTAAACAAAGTTCGCTTAACACAATATCAAGCAAAGCAGCAAACGTGCGTTTGAAAGAATGGAGGAAAGAAAAATACCAAAAACATAGGATAAGTTGAGGTTCCATTGATGATTTAGCAGCAGACGGGTAAAGTAAGTCGAAGAAACTGCATGAAAAAAATACTTTCTACGATAAACAAGATAGTTTTTTTATTAATTGAATTCGATTTGATCTGATTAATTTAATTTTTTTTTTCGCAAAGATTGTTAAGTGCAATATAAATTAAAAATAAAAATCAACAAAGAAACATGTACGTTGTTGTCTGAATTTAAATTATTATTGACGGTTTTTAGTTTGAATATTGTGTATTCTTCTTTATTTTGAAAAAGTGAAAGTTTGTTTTATGTGTTAGTTTTCACTTTTGAGATTTTCAAATTTCTATTGATTGTACCAGAGAGAACTTACATTAAAACAGTTTATTGAATAATTTTAACGATGACATCAAATAACATTCAATATTCAACAAGATATTGTTGTAAGTACTAAAGCTTACCAAATAATTTTAACTTGCAATATATTTGTTTTGGATGAAGTATCATTGAGAAATTAAATCATTGTATCTATGTATTTATATATGTGCTTAAAGATATGTAATTGCCTTAAATATTTTGCTAGTTACTTTTAAGTTTTTACAAAGCTTCGTTTTTATGGCGTTTAACTAAAACACACGAGAATATATTTTTATTAATCGAATATGTATCTAGGTAGAATTAAATAATACGTGCTGAAATAAAACAAACACATATGTATGTACATGCGTACGCATAATCATGTTTATATTGTTTGGAAATATAAGTATATATTGACATTATAAAATTTCTAACGTTTTTCACGTTTGTACCTTTATATTCGTTTTTGAAATAAAATATTTATTGAATAATGAAAATTCCAAATAAAACTTTATAAATTAAATAGATTTTAATACCGCAATCCAAGGAAACAAATTTACGCCAAATTCACAAATGTTTTAATTATCATAATTAAATGTATAATTACATGTTATAGAAAATTTTTTTCACATCTAAAATATATTTCAAATAAGAACAACGTACAACTAAATGCTATTATAGCGTATAATACATAACATATGTACATAAAGAATACACACTTTACCTACTATGTACAATATATAATACACTCACCTTAAAAGTTACGCTATAAGCCACGAATAAAGGAGAAAGTAGTGAAGAATAAAATCGTTCTTTCAATTTATTTCTTCAAGCATTAAAACTTAACCTTTGTGCACATGTGCATATTATCTATCGACACACAGGATTAACAAGATTTGAGTTGAGATTCCAAGTTCTTATGCTATGTAAGCTAATCTTGGAGAAGTAATATTTTAATTTCATGTTTAAATGTATTAGCTTTAAAAGAATGTAAGTACAAACGATCAAATATAGGTCAAAAGAGAAACTTCACTCACACTTATCGTGGGATACTAAGGGCGTCGATAAATGTGTATTTCAATAAGAAAGTTAGCACGCAAAGCTCAGAAAGAAAAAAAAATTTAACAAATGCACATAATACATTAACTTAATATTCAATACATTGTAAAATTTTTAAAAATTTTATTACAAACTGAATATAAGAAAATTTGTGCGAATTTCTCTTTGACTTAAAAAGTAAACATTAAGATGTGATTTAATAAAGAAAGTAATAAAACAAGAATATTTGACAATAAAAATGCTACAGATAACACAAGTTACAATTAAGAGAAACGTAATAATCATTTTAGCATAATGTAAACAATAGCAAACTAGTTAGAAAGAGTATCAGAGTTTCAGATCGTTCTCCCATCCCCTTTGAATTAAGAGGGGATTGAATAATTGTTTGACTACATGTACAAATTAATTCGAATGCCGTTAATACGATTTGATAAAAAGTAAACGTATTTAGTTTAAATCAAACAAAAATTATCACCCACATAATTAAGGAGTTTCAGTGCAAAAACAAATCGACTTATATATTCAGCTTGAAGTAAAAGCGAAGGTGAAATGGCGCTTTTAACAGGAAACATTTTAAACCATGAAAATCTTTTAAAAGTTAGGTTGGATTTCTTTTTGCGCAAGTGAGATATGGTATTTATCTAAAATTACTGGACTACTAGGAAGATTAACTTGTAAAGAGTTTCTGAAAGATTTGTTTTCCGCTTTAAGCTAATTTTATTTAAAATAAAGTGCATTAATACGAGTAATTGTATGTTTTCAAAATATAAACGGTTTTTAAGTGTTACAGTTTGTTTTACTGAAGCTTTTAACTTTCAACAACGAAATATAATTATTTATTGTTTACATTAAAATTGAATTAACAAAATACTTTCAAAGAGTGCTTTTTTTTAGTTCCAAAGAACTTTGGATTGGAATAACTGTCAATCTATCTGATATATTTCTATAAGACATCATGGAAAGATTCACGCCTCAACAAAGTTTGTGTGGTGTGGAAATTTGTCCGTGTTTAATTTACTAAACATATAGAGCGTTTAGTTCATTCTTTCGTAAACCATTTGTTGAACCATCGATAAAGAAACATCCACGTGTACGACACTGGACAATCCGGTACAACCTTATATTATCGTCGGTCCTAGGGCCGAAGTAAGCGTTACGTGCTATCGTATTATTTAAGTCACAAACTGATATAAAGGTGAAAGTTAATAAAACGAGTGGTACATTCAATGTACACGCCTAATTATAGAAAAAAGTGGTAATAAATTAGATTGTCAAAATTACCTTTGTAAAACCTAGTCGCACTGGTCATATACGAGTATGTACATTAAACAGTATTAATAAATTACATGTCAAAAATTTTCCAATAAAATAAACAAAATTTTGCCCATTAACCCATTTTCTTGTATGGAAATTCAATTTATAGTGTCCACGGTAAAAAAAGTATTTATTATCATACTTGTATACATATAGCACAAACTGAAATTTGCAATTGGCGTCAGATGCTAATGTCTAATAGATTATAACTTTTACCTATTCGTTTCAGTTAAATTTACATGATATAAACATTTTTTCAATTTATTGTTTGAAATGTTATATAAAAAGTTTCATTTACATATTTACGTTATTTACATACTTACGTTTTGTAAATAAAAAAAAGCTTGAATGTGAAGGGAAAAATTTGGGTACAAAAACACAAACATTGTGTTGCACTTGAAACTGCATGAAAAATGTCAAATTATCAGCATTATAAATGACTTTGTGTTGGTTGAGACCATGGCTGAAATATCAGACCACACTATCATATACTGCGCAGCTGCTACCGTAGCAAGAATGTGTGGTAGAAAACTAGCATCTCGGATTAACAGATGGAGCCTCACGTGATATATTCCTTCAAAGAATTAAGAATAAGATTACTGATCTGCGCAGTTCAATTGAGAGGATCAAAGCCTACCTAGCAGGTAACGAATCAAGAAGCTTGTGGAATAAAATCAAAGTGATATGCACTAAACACCGCAGTGACTCTTGGTATGAATCTAACCATGACAATATATCCCGCGTTCTAGATATCCTCAAAAAAAATTAACTGTGCAAATAGCAAAACAAAGAAAATATAAAAATTCACTGATTAGACGCGAAAACAACAAAACTTTTAGTACCAAGGATAAAGCATTCTACAGAAACTTGAGGACTCATAACGTAACGACAAATGATGAGATCCCCGACACTAGTAATATCAAAAGTTTCTGGTCGAACATCTTGTCTATCCCAAAACAGCATGATCCTACTGCCAAATGGATAAAAGAAGAACAAGAAAAGTTCTGCGACATACCACAAATGACAAGTTAAACCATCCCAACGACCACGCTTAAGGAAGTCCTTGTAAGAGCTCAGAACTGGAAAACTCCCGGACCTGATAAAATACAGATCTTTTGGTACAAATGCTTCGATGCTGCAAAACCAAAGCTTTTAGATCTACTAAACGGAGCTCTGAGAAGACCAGGGGAGTTCCCAGAGCACCTAGTAAGGCTTCAATAGATACCCCGCTAATGGAAGACCGATAACGTGTATAAACAATGACAATAAATAATGACGGCATGTATAAACAAAATAGTTTACAACCATTTAAACACCCACAAATTACTGAGTGATGAGCAAAAAGGATGCATCAAAGGAGCACTGTACTGTAGACCGGGTCATTATCGAACAAGCTACGAAAAATGAAAGTAACCTGTATGTCAGTTATATAGACTATAAAAAAGCTTTCGATAGTGTACCACACACTTGGCTCATTGATGTTTTAAAAATATACCGTATTCACCCACAAATAATTAAATTTCTCGAACATAGTATGGGCCGATGGGAAACATATATCGAGATATATAACAACGGCATAACGGCAAAAACAGAAGACATTCCTATCAGGTCATGCTCAATTCGAGTAAATATGGTTACAAAATTAAATAAAATTCTTTTGAGAACAAAATTAACCATCTTTTGTACATGGATAACCTAAAGACATCAACAAAGATACACCTTAACCATCTCCTAGATATAGTCAGCATGTTTAGCAGAGACATATGTATGGAGTTTGGGTTGGATAAGTGTAAGACTCTAAGTGTTGTGAGTGGAAAAAAATCACCATCAATTCAAGGCGAAATCCTCGGGATTAAAGAAATGCTGCAGAATGAGGTTTACACATATCTGGAAACAGCTTAAAGTAATAGCATGCACTCTGCGAAAATTAAAAAAGAACTTATCTCCGAGTTTAAAGGGCGAATACATAAAATCGGAAAATACCATTTAAACGGTAGGAATTTAGTCAAAGCAATAAACACCTATGCCATACCGGTACTCACCTACAGCTTTGGTATAATCAAATGGTCCACAACAGATCTTGTTGCATATCCACAAGATCCGAACCATATTGACTAAATACAATCTTCACCATCCGAATTCCTGTATAGAACGAATGTCGATGCCTTGTCGAGAAAGAAGTAGGGGAATAATTGATCTGCAAGGCATGCGTGCTAGACAAGTATTTTCACTTAAAAGATACTTTCAGGTATCTTCTAAGGTCTCACTTAGACCTTGCAAAAATAAATCTTGAAGCTGACGACAGTCTTACTCCATTCAACCTAAAAAATCAACCGGCTGTACAACTACCCAACATGGAGGCCCGAAGGCGAACAAAGGTAGCCAAACCTTTGAATGGAAGACACTATCAAGCCCTTAGAAGCGAACATGTTGACATAGAAATGTCAAACTTATGGGTCCGGGTAGGAGAACATTCGGAACACTCGAATGTGCGGAAAACCTAATGAGACAATAGAACACATCATATCAGGATGTACAAATCTAGCACAGACTGAATGTCTCCGAAGGCACAGCAATGTTGCTAAGGTCTTCCACCAACCCATGCTGGACTTTTGCAAGAATTGCAACAGTATTACTGTTATGAACCATAGCCTGTAGTGGAAAACGAGGAAGTATAGATTCTATTTAACCGAACGCATACATTGCCTCCGCTGTTCCTAACAATAATAACATCAAAAAGGGGTACGATGAGAAGAAAAGGAGATATGAAAGTCTAGCAATAGATATCAAAAACCAGTGGAACCTACGGAAGGTCAAGACCGAACCAATAATAATAAGTGAAAAGGACTAGCAGAAAAAAACATCAAGAAACACCTGAGAGACCTAGATATCAGTGAGAAATATATAGCGAAAGTACAAAAATACACTTCCTTGACTATAGCTGAAGCGATTGTTTCGTTGTGGGCTTGTGATATAGCAAGCTTGTGCATTTCAGATAAACACCGACGAGCCCCATGGAAGTTTGTTCCATTGTCGCTGTAGATGTTGGCAAGTTTTCCACTACAGCAATAAATCCTGCTACAAAGGCATCCGTGGTTAAGTTGCTAACAATCTCTAGGTGGGTGGCCGTGGCTCAAGTGGTAGTGTGTTGGCTTCCAAATCGGAAGGTTCGGTGTTCGAATCCCAGCCTCGTCCGAAAGACATTCTTTTTTTCATGCGACTTAATTCACGTAAGACGAATGGTTGCCTCTGATACAACAACAAGTCCAATTACATTAATAATTTAGTCTCCCCATTAAATGTTGGATGCCACCCATGGAGCGAAATAACCACTGAGCACAAAAATCTTTCTTTTCTCTCTGTCCCATTTTCCTAAAAACTTAACATGTGCTCAGGCATTTTAAGTGTATTAATTACCCACTTGAGTGTTAAGTTCTTTAAAAAAAAAAAAAAAAAGAAGATGGATGGCCTTCGTGGCCATGCAAACGAATAGAGCGATATAAGCCTTGGAATATTTTGGTTTTCGGGATCGAGACAACTTGATTGTTAAAGGCCCTGGATAATCACAGCCTGTATTTAGAAATAAACGACTCGGTTGAATACGATGTACTGGAAGATCTCCCATAAGTTGCGGGCTTGTAAGCTTGCGCTGCGTGAAACACGGCTTGCGCCGATGAATTATTTTGCATATCAAGTTGCGACAGCCAAGGATCCAAAATTGCTGCCGTACGAAGATGAAAGTTTCTGAAATTCCAGCGTGGAGATAGCGTTGATGAATGTCTGCTATAATAAGAAGAGATATATTGCTAGTTTTGGGAAGAATTATAGGGTGTTTTATGTTGAAGGAAACGGCTGCGTGCTTAAGTCGGCCACCAACGCGAATGAGCCCGTCATTGTCGAGAAATGCAGCGTATCTGAGAAGTGCTGACCTTGAAGCTAGTTTGTTTTTGATGCGCAGATTTAAAATATCATCTTCAAATGCTTCACGTTGAACGAATTTTAGTAAGCAAAGCATTGTTTTAAGAATTTCGGAGTATCTTAACGAATCATACGACCGCGATTGGTCGTTTGCGCGACAATTCGACACGAAGCGGACACAATATCAAGTTATGAATACTATTTACCCGGCGTTCAGTGATTGTAATGAGTACATGCCTAAACCCCGATTTTTCTTCCTGTCTAACTCACTCAGATTCTGCAATATCGGAGGTAAAGGGCGATTGCGGCCAGTTTGTTTCTTGTTCCAACAACCAAGATGGACCTGTCCACCAAAGGTGATGGTTTCGAAGATGATAGGGCATGTACAATCTGATGGGACATGTCGCCACGAGTGTCGTGGAATTATATCTAACATAGCTGCTGTTCTGTTAGCGACGAATGTTGTCCAACGACAAGGAGGGGAAGAGAGCCAGTGTAGCACTATTTCGGAGTCGCAAATATTTTGCACGACTCTAAATTAAGTGACGACTTAACCTTATCTATTAATCGCGAGAGCAATATCGCTCCACAAAGTTCTAAGCACGGGATGGACACGGGTTTAAGGGGAGCCGCCTTAATTTTTGCAGTTACGATTGTTATTTTAATTTCATTAGACAGTGTCTTTGTACGAGCGTAAATTACCGCTGAATATGCAACCGACGATGCATCAGAAAACCCGTGAAGCTCAATATTGATTTTTGTGGAAAATATACTCTTCGCAACCCGCACTTGCTCGAAATATGGCAGTTGATCACGATATAGCTTCCATTTTTCCGATATTTCTAATGGCAACGGTCCAACCCAACCTAGGTTTAATTCAGAAGACCATAATTGCTGAAACATGAGCTTAAAAAGAATCACTGAAGGGGCTAAAAAACCGAGCGGATCGAAGATTCGAGCGATCTCTGATAGCAATGATCGCCTTGTTGGAGAGAATCGAGAGTCTATATTGGATGTGGACGCGTGGAAAGAGAAAGTATCTGTACTGGGATTCCAAAACATTCCGAGTACCTTTATATGCTGTGGTGTATGTTCTGGATCGATGAAAGAGTATTCGCAGTCCTGAGGGTTTTGCTTCGCGATGAGGGCCCAACAATTGGAGCTCCATTTTCGAAGCCGAAGGTTGGCTAACGAAAGCAGTTCAATGAGCTCAGATTGAATTTGAAGTAATGTTGCAATAGAGTCAGCTCCAGTCATGACATCGTTGACATAGACATCATTCAGTAAGATTCGAGATGCATTTGGTAATTTGATTGATAATCGTCTGCTATTTGTTTTAAAAAGCGAACCGAGAGAAATGGAGCAGACGCAGAACCGTCGCTAGGGTTTGTTCCCGAACCCATATCTGGCGAAACATTTTCACTATGTCTGCCGTGAAGTCGTATTGATGTTGCCGGAACCGCAGGCACACTCCGATGAGGTCACGTTGGATTGCTGCTCCGATTTGAAGGTGGTCGTTTAAAGATTGTCCCTTAGAATCTTTAGCTGAACCATCGAACACTACGCGAAGTTTGGTTGAAGAGCTTTCTGGCCTTAAAACAGCGTGATACGGCAAATAAAATACCTTCCCATTCAGAACGGTAATTTCCCTTAAAGGCACAGATTTCATGTGTCCAAGTTCTAAATATTCCTGCGTGGACTGTATGTACTGCTGTTGTAGGTTTGGGTTTACTTTTAAGCGGCGTTTCATTGAACGAAGGCGAGAGACAGCGCCATTAAGAGTATCTCCAAAACTTGGCGAGGGGGTTTTAAATGGAAGCGACACTACATATTTTCCATCAGCAGAACGAGAAAATGTGTTTTGGAAGTGGCTTTCGGTGGAATCACTGGTGATATTATGAGGCTTTAGGTTTGGAACCTCTTCTAATCCCAAAAGCGCTGTAATAGGATATCTACATCAAAAGTTGTGTGGAATGTAGATATTTCGGAAGAGTGCTTCGTAAGGTCATACATTTGACCTGTAACGACCCATCCAAATGATGAATTTGGGCTAGTGGAATACCTTCAGGTTCATGCATTTGTTCTAGTTAGAGAATCGTCCAAACCTTATCGACTCCTAAAATCATATCGATGGAGCTAGGTAAATTAAAACAGGGATCCGCTAGATCTAGCTTTTGGACATGTTTCCATGACGAAATATTACTTTTAAAAAAAATTATTGACTTTTGTTTTATTGTGGTTTTTTGTTTTTACATATCTTTTCTTTTGTGTTTTTTTTTCAATTGTTGTTCCTACGTTAACATACACTATAGTTAGTCACTACTTATTCAACTAGTTACAATAATTTTCGGGTTTTCACTTTACATACATATATAAATGAAATCAAATACACATTTGTATCTATATCTTGTTTTGTAAACGGATTACCATTAGTTTTAATGCTTACAATTTACTTAGTTTTCATAACTAAATTAATTTATAATCGACTCTAAAATTTTTAATACTCGTACATCGTTATTCTCAGATTGACCAAAGTCTTTGCCGGGATTTTTGACGAATTCTTCCCCATTGGTGATGACATTGATTTGCTGGTGCGGCGGCCGTGAATGATGTTGCTGCGATTGTGTATGGTGCTGCTGTTGTTGTTGCTGGGCTTGTTGCTGATATTGTGGTGGTTGCGAGTGCGGCTGCTGTTGTTGTTGATGTACCGATGATTGTTGGTGCTGAATTAGATTATTGTGATCCTGTGTTGAAGCGATAATGCTTTGTGTGATGGTCCGACTGTTCTGCGATTGGGATTGATGTGAGTTATTCTGAGATGTTGGCAGATTATGTAACTGTGCATACAATTGCTTAGCACGTTACGTTTCGATACGTTTCTTGTTTTCAGGCGCTTGCGCTCGGAGTCGTCTAAGGCGTACATACTCCGCCTGTTTGGAGAGACGTTCTTTACGCTCCTCTTCAGAGTCTATGGCTCGCACTTGTGCCCTCTTCATGCGCGCTCTAGCACTCAAATTGTTAAGTCGAACCTCACGTTATTCGGGTGTTTCATTTGGGCGCACAACCCTTTGATGTGCGGCCATTCTATCCAATCGTACACGACTCTCTTCATCGGTTTCTTGACCACGTATACGGCACCTTCCTTGCTTTGAAGATGGTGATGATGATGCTGCTGCTGCAAGCATCTGGTTTATCTCTTGTTCGAGCAAAGAATTACCTTTTTGTTCTCTGAGAATTGTTTCATTTTGCAATTCAGATGATATTGTGCTATCGGCATAGATTTTTCTAGGGCGACCGCGGACCGGCTTTGGAAAATCCTGAATTAATTGTTGTTGCGCATGTTGCGAGTGTTGAGGAGTTGCTGTAGGCTGAGTTTGGCTGAAGTTGGTATCGGAGTAGTTGCAGTTGGTACGGCTAGAGTGGAGTTGGTCAACAGATTGTAAGGACTCGGTTGGGACTGCGACGACGAAGGTGTTTTTGATGTTCCTTGTTGAAAATGAACCGGAGTAAATGGTGGAGGTACAGAGTTCGGTCCAATGGCTAGCTGAAAACCATTGTGATACATTGGATAGTAGGCATGTTGCTGGGTACTTGTTGGTGTCGATGGACAGGGCGATGGCGACGATCCTGGTGGGGGATTGAGGACGGATGCGCCCGGAAACGATGACAAATACGAAAATTGATTGTAAAGCGGATTGGGCGGGTTTTGAATCTGTTGCTGATGTTGATAGTTTGCTTCGGAATTAGGCGAACCTTTAAGCTTTAATTTTTCTTCATCAATTTGTAGTGGTAATGGGAGTATTTTCACATTGTTTACATCCTGAAGGTCCTGCTTCTTGATGAATTTATTTTGATAGTATTTTATTGAACTAGCCAGAGTTCCGAATGCGGCAACATGTGGTATTTTCGCCTGTTTCGGATCATAGTATATGTTTTGCTGAAATATACTGTTTGATTCAGAGTCCAGTGATAGGCTACCTGCGTTATAACGCAAAGATTGAGAATTTTGTTGCTGCTCATGTTGTTGTTGTTGTTGTTGTTGCTGCTGCTGCTGCTGTTGCTGGTGTAGCCGTCCTTGGGATTGTGGTGGAGACTCCTTTGAAAGTAATGAACCACCTGGGCGGGCCGATGGACCCATAAACATGTTCTGATAGTACTCAATGGAATTTGCCAGCGTCTGATTATGATATTGTGAGGGTAATTGCTGATGTTGCTGCTGTTGCTGGGCCTGCTGTTGCTGCCTTTCCTGCTGCGTTCTTAGGCTTGTCACTTCCTGATTGTTAAAATTTCCAACATTATTAACGCTATTTGGATTTAGCTTTACAATTTTTTTCTTTTCTCTGACCTTTTTTGCATACTCGTTCAGTTGTTTCAGTCTTTCATTGCGCTCATCCGTTGACTCATTGGCTATGCGATGTCGAGCTCGTGCTCCCATATCAGCTAGACGCATCTTCCTTTGATCCGGACTCGCGTTTGCTCGATATAAGCGCATTCGTTCGGCCAGCTTCTTAGAGGTTTCGCTCGCTGGTCAGGGGTTTCCATGGCACGTCGAAGTCTTTGCGCGCCAAACGCTTTCGACACTCATCTTCTGATTCGCGTGAACGTCGTTCTCGCATTCTCTCAGCATTACGGGCTAATCGACGCGCTCTCGCTTCGGGACTTTCGTTCCAGTGCTGTTTACCCGATGCTGAAAGTGGAGTAATAAATACTACGATATGGTGACAAAGACGACAAACTATTTGGACCTGGCAGGCCAACGGCGTTCACTAACGACGCGTTCCCAGATGGCGGTGTTTGATGATATATAGAATGTTGATTTTGTGATTGCTGCTGTTGCGACTGCTGTTGATGAATATGGGGTGGAAGATGCTGATTATGGGATTGTGAAGCCGCAAGCGACAACAATGTGGAGGGATGATCAATGATAAGATGCCCGTTGGCGCCATTCAAGCCAAGCATTTGCGAGTATTGTTGTTCAGATGGTGGTTCAATCTTTATCCCATTGGGATCAGATTCCATTATTTTTTGTTAAACTTTTTTGAAACACACACTTTAAACCCCACCACGTTAATTTAGTTTTAGTTTATTTAGTTTATACGCGTATAATGGTAGTAGTTATGTACCTAATTTTTACGTACAATTTTTTTTTTTTTCTTTGAAATAAAAATTTACAAGGAAGCACTCTCAACTAAAGTTTCTATTAGTCGCTTCGTTGCTTTATCACTTATTGCGGACATTTAAAGTTACTATTTAATTTTTTGTTTACAAAATACAACAAAATGCATCTTAATGTGAATATTCACTTTTCAACGAAAGGAAAAACAAAAAAAAAATGCCCTCTTGGCAGCGACTCTTTTTTTTTGACATTTTGCACTTTGCAGACGGATATTGTGTTCCTTCTCTTGTTGGAATGAAATGGTTGAAATTATTTTTTTTTATTGATTTATTTCATTTACTTTTTTCTTTTTTTTTTTTTGCTTAGGGCTTTTCGCTAAATACATAAAATACTTTTCGTTTCAGTTAGGTATGTTTATTTACAAAACGGAATTCACTTTATTATATGCACACATGTCGATGCTATTATTGTATAATATATATCGCGTAGAGTGTATATGTACGTAAGTAGGTAGACACACTTTGCCGACTTGATAAATCACTAACAACCCGCAGAGCGAGACATTTCTGAATCCGATTGGGATGGCGAGGAAGCCTGAAAGGCGAGTGAGCGTGTTTTTCTCACTCTTGTGCATTCGGAAGTGGCTGGCGAGTGTGG